>JADRCH010000045.1:1962787-2024107 GCA_019843965.1 Rhynchomys soricoides
TGAGTGTGAGCACACCGAGAGAACAGACTTGTGGAAATATAAATTATTTCCGAGGCCACATTTTGTTTGGCATTCACTGCTTAACCCCCAGATTACTGGGGTGTGTGACAGAGGCCCCTATAGTAACTTTGGCTGCCACAAGAAGGGGCTTTCCCGCTCTTTCATGAAAAAGACTGCTCCCACCCAGTGATCTAGAAGATCCCTTTGATTCTAAAATAAAGGCATCTGGTAAGGAGTTTGTGATGTCTGTTTTACTGGACATTCACCTTGGGATTTAGTCTTTGTGCACTTACTTTTCTACTTTATTTACTTTGGTTTGAGGTAGCTCCTCTGTAGTCCATGGGCATGGCCGTCAGTGCCTTGTACCTTAAGGCTCTGAGGCTTGACACCTGCGAGCTAATGTCTTATTCAGCATCTCAGCTCAAACGGTGTTTCTTTTTTCAATGCAAGAGAACCAGGTGCCGTGCTGCAGGAGGAGTTGGAGTTTCTGAACTTGAGATCTTAGTTGAGCGGGAAAAGGATAACAATGTTAGACATTTTACAGACCAAATCCCAAGGAAAGAACAACAGCCAAACTACGTCAACTCTCATTTTAAAGACCTAAATAACTGAAACCCTTTCAGGTTTAACTTTTAAAAAGATATTTAAATAAACAAACAAAAAACAGATTTAAAGAAAAAAAAAACTATGGCTGTCTTCAAACACATCAGTAGAGGGCATCAGATCCCATTACAGATGGTTGTGAGCCACCATGTGGTTGCTGGGAATTGGACTCAGGACCTCTGGAAGAGCAGTCAGTGTCTTTAAACTGCTAAAAGAACTTTTTTTTTTTTTTTTGGAGACAGGGTTTCTCTGAGTAGCCTTGGCTGTCCTGGAACTCACTCTGTAGACCAGGCTGGCCTCGAACTCAGAAATCTGCCTGTCTCTGCCTCCCAAGTGCTGGGATTAAAGGCGTGCACCATCACTGCCCGGCTAAAAGAACTATTTTTAAAAAGCTTTAGTTCCTTCTATGTATCAGAAGCATCTAAGCACTGTCCATATACTGTGTGTCATGTACTGTGTGTTGCCAGTGCTTACTGATTGAAAAGGAAAACTTCTATCACTTTGGCCCTTTAAATACTAAGGTGTTTTCAACCAGGGACAAACACATCTTATTTAAAGTAACCAACAGCATACTATACCACCAGCAGCCCGTGAAAGGGGCTTCACTTCATCTACTCCATCATGAAATCAGGCTCTTAGCTCAATTAGAAGGGATTCATGTGTGCTTAGAGCAGCCAGCTATACCCAAATCACGAAATAGTTACGTTAGATTAAGATGTAAGAAAAAATAAACAATTTTATATGTTAATTTAAGAGCAAGACAAAACCAGAAATCAGCTCTTGCATACTTCACAGTGCTGCAGACATCTCAGACTGCTGTAGATACCTCAGTGTAGACACTTCAGACCGACGTGGATACCCCAGACTGCTGCAATACCTTAGTGTAGATACTTTAGACTGGTGTAGAGTACATCAACCATGTTTAGGAATGAAACAGAAATGAGATGAATGCAAAACAGTGAGATTTCATCTCTGAAGTCTGCATGGAAATATCCTGAAGAAAAGGAAACCTTGACTTGAGTTAGAGGTTAGCTATGTTGGGAGACTAACACAGGAAGTAGGGCCTGACATACAGTCTCACTACACAGTTAGCCGAGCTTCCCACAGGGCAACAAGGACAATGCCTTCTACAAACTTAAGACAGCACTGAGAGAAGTGAAGACAGCACAGAGCCAGCACTTCAGGACCTGGACCGGACACACTGCTGAGACCCTTTGAGTTCTGATCGTCACATGCACACACCTGATACAGGCACAGAAACTTGTCATTTTTATTTGGGTAACAAAGGGTCTCCAAACTGTATTGGAAAAATAAATCCTAATTAATATCACTCCTGTAAAAAACGTGAACACACTTTTCACAAATGATTTACGTAGAATAGAAGAAAATACACATATTTTTATAATATCTTAAAACTTTTTATTCCCTACCATTGACATTTTGTCTTTCGTCTTCTTTCAGTTTTCTACAATTTTCAACGTATATCTGTATTTAATACTGCTTTATTCTGCTAGACATTAACTGACTGCTTTCCTAAATCTAAGGATTATATAGTTTTAGTATAAATATATATCACATATTTTCGTAAAATTTTGACAAAACCAAATAAGCATGCCTTGTTTTAAGTCCATGCTCTTTCTACTGTTTATAAAATCTGATTTAATGATCAAAATTCTTGGTTGCCACTCTTCAGTCACACAGTCTTCCTTCTGCACTGCCACTCAACTGTTTACATAATAATGAACAATAGAAAACCAAGGACATTATGTTACTCTTAGTTCCTTCTTTTGACACTATATGATAATGTGAACTTAAAAAACCCAAATACAACCAAAACTCAATACATTCAAATGAGCTGAGTTCTGTCACCATTGAAGGCCATAGTTCATTCCTAACTATACTGCCACTGCACAAAATACTTTAAAATTATTTTGGGATTGCTTTCAAAGCCAGATGCTTACTTTCTACATTATCTAAATTTAGGTATTTTTTGGAAACTGGTATTTGGGGCCAAATCAGGGTAAAGAGAGACAAGCTTGTTAATACTCTTTTCAAACAAGGTATAAACGTAAAGTTAGTAGTGCGTCACCTAAATTAACTTTGACTGTAATTCTCAAAGAGCAAACCCAAGAGGCTCTGGGCAATGGTCCGTTGCTGGCATTAGAAAATAACCTTTCAGCACGGTCACTATGCAGGTAACATTCACTTCGCTGTCTATGTTCTGGCATATTCGTTTAAAGTGACATTCTGAGAGTTAATACATATGTACTCTTTTAAAAGGAAAATTATCATTCTTTTTTTCTTTAAAAAAGAATTGTAACCCTTTAAAGTATCATTGTCAAAA
This sequence comes from Rhynchomys soricoides, assembly GCA_019843965.1. Lineage (NCBI taxonomy): Eukaryota > Metazoa > Chordata > Mammalia > Rodentia > Muridae > Rhynchomys > Rhynchomys soricoides. The sequence continues at coordinate 1,965,735 of JADRCH010000045.1, forward strand.
CAAGTGCTATGTAAGGGCTCTGTTAGAAAGTAGTTCTTACTTTATCAATAAACACTAATTTTAAAAACCTGAAAGCAAATAACTAGCTTTAACTATTTGCTCTCAGGCTTTTAAATCTTAACTGAAGACAAAATAACCTGAAAATTTTAAGATGCTAAAAACAAAAGAGCAACCCCAAATGTAATAAAAACACATCAAGACCCAAGCTACAGTTTCTGAGCTGCACTGTTTATTTTGCTGCTAGGGCCCTGGGTGACAGTGTGCCACTGTGAGTACGGGTCGTCTAAACTTTACTAGCTGCAAGTACAGAAATAGACGGACACAGTTTTGGAGAATTGACATTTTGCAAAATGCAGCAAACATTTTCATTTATACATGAGAAAAGGAAGTGTTCAAAAGGGTATGAGTTTCAAGTTATCGCAGGTTATTAGTGAGAGAATTTCTGCAGGTACAACATGTTTAAATTTAACCAACAGTAGCGTGTCAGTGTATTTAAAATCATGACAAAAATCTTCTCTCTGGTCATGTTGCCCATGACAAATTACTATGGTGCTGTACGTTTAGGGCAAGATGTCAACACAGCATAAATCCCATGGTGTTTTGGTTTTCTTCTGGAGATTAAAGCTGTTTTTCTTGGGATAAATGCAGCAGCAAAACACAAACCAGTTGATCAAAAAAGCACTTCTGCCATAACTCCAATCACTTTCAGGACACACCAACCCACAGGAGTTTTGCCTTTCCAGTCCTGCACTGTTGCCTTAAGCATGTCTGCAAAGCTTGTTCTCCATTAAGCCAGTTTACTGACCACAGCCTGGTTCAGAGAATTTAGTTGGTTGGTCCATTTATCTAGTGCAGTATATCGGGCACCACCCCTCTTCTGATGATCCAGTTCAAGGAGCTGGTTGACTTGATCAATTCGGCCATGAATAGTGCTGTAATGAAAAGCAAGGTCTCCAGTCATCACTGTTAAGCACATTCACAGAACACCACACCACCAACCAAAACACACGTGCACACACACAGCCAAATAAAACACCAACATAAAAACAAAGAACAAAACAAAAGCCAAACCTGCTTTGCCTACTTCTCGCCGTATTCTAAGACACCAGATCTCAGCTCAGCTGCCACTTTCCCCCAGACACCGACATCATGAAAAGTAATGACACCTGCCATGCTTTCAAAGCAAACAGCTATTAATAATATCAAAACTGCTTTGTGACAGATGGTGCTTATGCCTTATAGGCTGGACACAGAGTACTCATCTTTAATCCCAGCACTTGAGAGGCAGAGGTGGACAGCCTGGTCTACACAGTAAATCCCAGGCCAGACAGAGCTACACAGTGAGACTATAACTTAAAAAAAAAAAAAAAAAAAGAAGACGGAGACAGACTATCCAGAAAATCATCACTGTGCATGTACAAACAGGTGTGTGCATGCCTCAGCACATATGTGAAGGTATGAGTGTAACTTTTTGGGAGCTGGTTGGCTCCTTCTTCAGGTTGTCAGGCTTCTGCAGAGTGCTTTAATGTGCTAAGCCATGTCACGGGCCCAGTAAATACATTTATAGTAGTATGTGAGCCATACAAAGAATGAGAAACCTGTCTGAAAAATTACTTAGAACCTTTCCAGAGATTATGTGTGCAGTATGTTCATTCATTTACAAAAGAAAGAATCACTGTATGTCTTCTATAGAAGAATCATGGCCACATTGGTCCTTGTGATAAGTCAACAATTGGGCTGCTCTAATATCCTTGCCATCACTGTCCAGACTTTATGATTACTGTGGTGTCTGAGAGAGAGTGGTCCCCACAGGCTCATACATTGAATCCTTAGCCCCTAGCTGGAGGAACTGTTTGGGAAGGATTAGGAGTGTATCACAGGGGTGGGCTTTAGGTTTCAAAAGACTAGAGCCATTCTCAATGCTTCTCCCTCTGCCGCCTACTTGCCAATCAAAATGTGAGTTCTCAGCTATGTCTTTTCTTCACCATCAAGGACTCCTTCCTTTCTGAAACCATAGCCTAATTAAATGCTTGTTTTCTAAGTTGCCTTAGTCTTGGTGTTTTATCACACCAGCAGAATAAGAAAGTAGCCAACATCGTACAATTTTAAAAAATTGCCAAGGGAGCTGGAAAGAGCGGCCAGTGTATAAGAGCACTTGCTGCTCTGCCAGAGGACCTGAGTTTAGTCAAATACTGATGTTCAGTGGCTCAGAACCATATGTAACTCCAGCTCTAGGAGATCTAATATCTAGCCTCCACAGGAACCTGCACTTAAATACATATATGAGACACACAGTAATTTAAAAAAAGATGCAAGGTACTTACTTATCCAGTATGCACTGCACCAGCAAGCTTTCCACATCAGCTACGTCTATGTTTAGCTCCTAGGACAAAATATTTCATTATAGATTCCTACTAATTAACGTTTTAAAAGACTTCATGATTTTATATAATTGTTTGGCTTTAATTATACCACTGAATGGAAACATTAATAATAAAGGAGATTTCCTTTTTTTCCTCGTCTTTACTACCTACAATGGCAATTTTACCCAGAGCCCCACACACTTGGCAAGTGCCCTCTTGCTAAGCTACAAGCCCATCTGTTAAGAGATTTTTTTCTGATGCTCCTGGGCAGTGAACCTAGGGTCTTGTGCATATACTACACCACTAAGCTATATCCCAACCCTCTTGTCATGCTTAAGATAGAGTTTCAATAAGTTGGTCAGGCTGGCTTAAATTTACTCTGTAGCCAAGGTGGGACTTGAACTTCCAATCTTCCCACCGTAGCCTCCTGAACAGCTGAGATTAGACATATGCTCCCAGGCTTGGCTTAAGATTTTAAACAAACCTATTACCACATGAGACTAGTTTGTAGGCAAGCTCTGTGTACCAGTGTCCTCAGCCCTCTTCTAACCTGGGTATACTCCTGCTCCATTTGCAGTGCTTGGAGCTGGACTCTTATTAATGTTTCATTCTCTTCTGCCTAAGAATAAAAAACTTAGAAACTGAGTGATTTGTAATTTCTCTTATACATTAAAACTCTTTTCTGTTAGAGCAATTTACATTAAATAACAATGAAAATTTCTTATTAAATTTAAAGCCGTGGCTAGGCATGGTGGCTCAAACCTGTAACTTTGCATTTGGAAGGCAGAGGAGCAAGAAATTTAGGAGTCAAGATCATCCTCAGCTACAGAGTGGTACATGAGTACACATGTATGTGCACACGCACACTCTATATCTATATCAAATTAGCCTGGGCTACTTGAAACCCATGTCTCAAAAATCCACAGTGAAGCACAAAAGTTATATTCTACTTAAAAAAAAAAAAATACATGTCTAAGTTAGTCACATTTAAAAAAATAAAGATAGGTACACTGCAATTGTAGGCACAAATCATAAACACCAAAATCCATAAATACCTTAGAAATAAAAGGAATATGTATTCTTGTGTAAGGCTTAATTAACTTTATGAGGACTTGTGTTCTGATGTTTCGTAAAAGTTCTGAAAGACAAAAAGAGAAAAAAACCACTGTAACTGTGAAGGTCTTTAAGAATCATGTCAGCATGAGCCATGTTAATTAACTACATGATTTACCTGCTCAAACCATTTTGCTTTATAAAGACATGGGGTGTTTAGATTTTAAAAATCCGGGCGTGATGAAAGCAGTCTGAGGCCGTCTCTCCCAGTTTCTCGTTCCCTGATTATGTTTATGTTGCAAATCTCCTAAAGTATTTTTCTCTCTTCTTGGCGTTCCCCTGTGCATCATTTCCTTAACCCTTAACACATTTGAGAAGTGCTGACTCACACTAGGTGAGTTACTTGTCCCAGGGCTCTTACGGTCTAGTGCATCACACTTTACATTTTCATTAACGCTCATACACATCTTTACTATGCAGCCCCAGTTGTCCTGGAACTCAGAGATGTACCTGCCTCTGCCTAGGTTCCTAGTGCTGGGATTATAGGCGTGCACCACTATGCCTGGCCCATATACTATTCCTCACACACAGCTGTCTTTTCAAAAAAACAAACAAACAAAAAAACACCACCACCACAAACTAGACTGGAGTTCACAGAAAACACTTTTATATTTTTCTGCTTTTACAAAATATAGTATCACTTCAGGCTTATACACACACACACACACACACACACACACACACACACACCTATACCTATCGAATGAGAAAAAGCAAATAGGGAATAAGACAGCATTACTCCTGACATATATTTCAAATTTTTCTGATGTTTTTGGCATTTAAATATTTATTGGATTGCTCCCAATAGTCATTTAAGTGCTCTCACCCCCCCCCCCAAAAAAAAACCCACAAGAGTTTCTCTGTGTAGCCCTGGCTACTCTGGAACTCCTTCTGTAGTTAAGATCCTCCTGCCTCTGTCTCCTGGGATTAAAGGCATGAGCATCCTCCACTGCCCATCCCTCAATAGTTCTTAATAGATGGGAACACTGGAGCTGTCAGAGCAGTGCCTGTCTGTGGCAATTCAGCAGAACTTATTAAGCCTTACTTACTCTGAGAAAACGTCCCAAGGTTTCCTTACATTTTGGGGGAAACTACATCATCTATGGGTCCAATATATTTTCACAGCTTTCTGATGAACCTTAACAGTCAGGTTTGAATCTAAGTAAGCATCAAGAACCAAATTACAGCAATATTTACATTAGAATAAAAAGGCAAAGGAAAACAAATGCCATGTACAGACCTGATGTCACGTGAAGCTTGCCAATGACTTAAAAAGCTTCCTATACTATGTAGCTCTTAGAAATGTTTCTGTCCTTTGCTATGGCAATTTATTCCATGCAACCCCATTAAGAAGCATGTACTAAACAACATCAAAAAAGGAACAGAACCCAGCCAGCCAACAACATACCTTCAATGTGCTCTCTTATGAATGGATCATCCATGATGTTGCTGTGATTTGTTTTCAGAATCTTTTCAAATTCAGTGATGTCATTATTCTGATAGGCACTAACATGGAAAAAAAAAAAAGATAAACGTTGCCCTATGTGAAGTAATGTATCTAACTTAATCCAGAGTCTACCCTCAATCTTTATACGCAACCACAGCTTTTCTACTGTTTCTATTAAAGAAGTTAAAATTAAATATACATAACATATACATAACCTTCCCTAAAAATCCATTTCTAGCACCAAATAAAAAACCCCCAAAGAACAATTGCTTTTTTTTTTCCTAAAGGAATGAGTAAATGAATTTTTCTGTTTGGGGAGGGTGTTATACAGATATATTAGTAATTTAACAGAATCTCAAATCTTAGTCTTGTTCAAAGTTGACAGTAAAATGTTTATTATATTAGTTGATGTTTTCAAATTATGACTCTTTTTTTTTTTTTTTTTTTTTGGTTTTTCGAGACAGGGTTTCTCTGTATAGCCCTGGCTGCCCTGGAACTCACTCTGTAGACCAGGCTGGCCTCGAACTCAGAAATCCGCCTGCCTCTGCATCCCGACTGCTGGGATTAAAGGCGTGCGCCACCACTGCCCTGCTTGATGTTTTCAAATTAAATTGTACATTTCTGATCCCTAATTGCTCTTAAAGAATTAATGTGCAGGTTTCATGCACATTATTCGATAAAAGAGCTTGGTCTTAGCTTTCAAATAAGAAGCATATTCTTTTTGAAGAAGAACCAGAAAATACAGCTTCCTAATTTTTATCTTCTAGAAAGCTACCAGCAACTGCATAAACTTTTCAAAAGGATTGATTCTCACTCTTTCTAGCCTTAAAATCTCATCAATCTATACAGCAGAAACACGAGTGACAGAAATGCCAAGTGATCACATACAGAGGACACAGTGATGGAACCCCATGTTGCAGAAGGCCAAAGGTTGATTATGTCTGTAATTCTCCTTAGGGATCTCTGGCACCTACTCTGGAAAAAACTGTGTCAGGCACTATGGGATGGCTAAAGGTGCTGAGAAGGAAGAAGCCAACCTTCTGGATATGGCACCACTGTGTGCTTTATATGTAAGGCATATCATCAACCATTCTGCACGCCCTCTGCTGTGCTTCCATCTGTTGGGTCGCAATGTAACTTCATGTTAGGGGCAGGTGATTCAAGTGCTTCAACAGCAAATATTTTCCTCTAGTCTGCTGGCAACTGACTAGGAAGATAAAATTAGGAAGTATTACTTTCTTACCTACCCCAATACACTGTAATGCACAACAGGAGGCTATCTTCAAGTAGTGAAAACATTGCATGCATACTTTATCTTACACTTGCACACACCTATATTTTAACTGTAAGAAAATTTTCCATTAAGTAGATTTTATTTCTTCTATTCCTTGCTTGGGAAAACGTGTATCATTACAATAAATTTTTGAATTCCACTATAAATGCTTTACTGGCGTAACAAGATGTAGTAAATACAAAATAATTATTACCTTGTAAAGGTATGATAAAGCAGTTCTTTAATGTGCTTTATTGTACTTAACCAATTTATATAACATTAACTTCTAATCAAAACTTTCATTATTTTCAACATTAATTCCTAATCAAAACTTTCATTTCCTTAGTTTTAACTGCTACTTAGCAGGCCAATGCTATAAACAAAATAGTTTAAATGTTAATTTGTAGTCAAATCAATTTGAGATAATGTAACAAATGTAGATCAATTAAACCTCTTGAAAAAAGATTGGAGAAATACCCTTTTAGAGTTAAAATCAACCTGATTCAACAAGCAGTAGAACAAGTTAAAACCCAAGCACTAGGAGAATACCGATTAATGTAGCAGTGCAAAGTATTTATAACTAAACTTCTCCCAGAGACTTGATTTTTATTTGGGCTAAAACTGAGGTTTCATATTCTTTTTTTGAGGCAAGGTCTCATTGTGTAGCCTCAGCTGGTCTGCAGCTCATTGTGCAGACCAGTCTAGCCTTGAACTCAGAGAGATCCTCTCACTTCTGCCTCCTGAGTGCTGGGATTAAAGATGTGCAGAATCAGGCCTCACCCTTAAGTTTTTGTTTTAATGCCATTTTTATCTTGCCATTGAGAAAGTATGCTTTTTTTTTTTTTATGCCTCTCATTACAGAAAAGTCTTGATTTTATCTTGGGCCAATTCATAATTTATCTTAAACTTACGGTAGGCAGAGGTATTAATACTGAGAAACAAAGAGCCAGGCAGTGGTGGCACACGCCTTTAATCCCAGCACTTGGGAGGCAGAGGCAGGTGGATTTCTGAGTTCGAGGCCAGCCTGGTCTACAGAGTGAGTTCCAGGACAGCCAGGGCTACACAAAGAAACCCTGTCTCGAAAAACCAAAGAGGGGAGAGAGAGAGAGAGAGAGAGAGAGAGAGAGAGAGAGAGAAAGTATTTGAGACAAATATGGCTAAAACTGGTATGTCACATACACAGTTAATAAAAACAAACAAACAAACAAACTAAAGATAAGTAAATAAAAGAAATAAATAACAAAGAAAACCAAGCTGGGTCTGATCATACAGGCTTGAAAGAGGCCTAGGCAGTAGAATTACAAGTTCAAGGCCAACCTTGGCAAGTGATTCACTTTCCTATACTGGAAAGAAGGAAAACAAAATAAAATAAAACAACAGCATAAAATAAAGCAACAAACCAGATGAGATTTTTATACAGAGTACGTGACTAACAGAAACAGTATAATGGCTTCAAAAAATAAACTGACATGAACTTTTGTCCCTTTTAGACACACATACAAAAGGACAGATAGATACTGACTGTCAACTATTCTCTGCTGTTCTCTGTCCCTCCCTCTGTGAGCTGCTTTAAAGGGTTTGCCTTAGGGAAACATAAATCTTACCTTACTAAATTTGTCATTGCTAGAATTTCTGGATCATTTTTATACGGCTTGGCCTAACAGAAAAACAAAACAAAAATAAATTATGTGTGCATACTAAAAGAATATCTCTTGTTCAGAAGGGCAATCAGCTAATAAGAGAAGTGAAGAGAGCAGACAGACCTCTTGCGAGTCAAACGGATTTATTCCTGATTTCATTAGCATATTTGCTAAGACCAAATATTTTAAACAAGTAGTTCGTCTTGGGCTTCCTGATTCATCATAATTCTTGAAAGCTTCAAAAAAATCAGTATGTGCCTTCTCAAATTCACCTTCTCTCAAGTGCATCTTACCACCACACTCTGTAAACAACAAAATAGAAGATTAATTTATGACCAAATGAAGGCTACTGAGTTAGCCTTTAACTGTATGTCCTGCACGGCAGTAGCACAGTATAGCCCCAAGGTTTAACTGTATCTTCCACATGGCAGTTCCAGGGTATACCTAGGGTCTATTATCTTCATCCTATAAGGCAAGCTCACTGCATACCAGCTGTCACTGCAATTCTTTACAGCTTCAACTGAGTAGGAAGCAATCCTTTATGTCATTACAACTCAGGAGAGGTACACTGATAATGTGACTTTCCTAAATAGTATCTTTTTTTACTGTGACCTTAAGACAAAAAACACATGCTAATTTCTAACAGACCCCTTTATGCCTTTCATACTTTACCATTTACTGTCAGTAAAACAGAAAACCTTAGAGCCACTCAGTCTCATGCAATGACTCCTGATTTTCCCTCCGACCCTTTCCATGGAAACTTGCCTCTGATGACACCCATGATCAGTGGGTGAGGGATGGCAGACTTGATGTGAAGGGATTGCTCATAGAGCGCTTTAAGCTTTTTGTTGTTCTTCTGTGCCGTGTACATTTGAATTTCCAACGCATAGATTTCTAATAACTGGGTACCTTTTTTCAAGTCATCTTCTCCATCATCAGTCTAGAAAAACAAATATTTTAGTTAAGACAGAATGCAGGGACAACTGAGGGACTTTTATTAGCGTTAGCTTGAGAACCTTGTATCTCTGTGTGGAAATGCATTATAGATTTTACTGCATCGTGGCTAACTGTAGAGTGACCAAAGGAACCTGGATAGGGAAAAAGGGGCCAGAAGTTTTTGTGTGTATAAAACACTCTTTTAAAGAAAATGACATTTATTAAGAAAACTTCTGTGTGTGCTGCATATGTGTATGCTTGTGCGTTCCTGTGTGTAGGGCAGGGAACACTGGGTGCCTTAACTCTAGAAGCAGGGTCTCTCAGGGAACCTGAAGCTCACCGATTATTCAGTTAGGCTGGTGGCCACCAAGCATCCTTTGCCTCCACCCCCAGCACTGGGGTTCCAGGCATGCATGGCCATGCTGACTGTTACCAGTGGGTAACGTGGATCTAAATTTGTACCCACTTAACAAAAATGTTCTTACTGAACCATCTCCCCAGACCCATGTATTTGATGTTGGAAGACCCTTGCTGTCAAGTCATCCATCTTCTACATGGTCAAGGAGAGAAGTGATTCCCACAAGTTGTCCTCTGACCTCAACATGCACTTTGTGGCATGTACATGCGTTTATACCCTGCTTCCACTTAAATGTAATTTAAAAATCAATGCAGTTTTATATTTTCAGCTAGGAAGTACACTAATGGTCTTACTTCACAACTGCTTTAGATCCATCTATTCAATGAAACCCATTTCCTGAATGCACCTAGGGAGATAAAATAGACTACATTTTCTCATTTTAACCTTCCTCATGCATGTCAGGAAAATTACATGGCAACCGAGAAGATGCTTTCCAAATGTGAGCCTTACTTTGATAGTGTATGGCCCATAGCCATATAGCTGTAAGTATTATTAAACAAAAAATACACAAACTAAACCAAATTTATTGTTCATAAAGTCTTTGACCTTAAACTGTAGTTCAGTCATCCACTAATAAAACATAACCAGTTTACCATGCATCTGTCTCAACACGATGTCTCTCATATGAGAATATGTTACACCTAACATAGCAATATTGGATTGCAGATCTAGACACTATAACTCCAAATTTTATCTGCGAATAAAGCTAGAAATGATATACAAAAAGATATGTCATATATTAGAATATAAAATATTTGTTATTTATATTTACAAAACTATTCCCTATATTCTCAAAGCAAGTAAGTAAATACCAAGGAATACTCTACATTGCATATTACTAGACAGTACAAATTTACTACATATTATGAGGGGCTTATTTGCTCACTGACAACTATACCTCATTCCATAAAGGGTAAGAATTGAAACCAGCATTTAGACCAGTGTTTCTCAATTTGTGGGCCACAACCTCCGAGGGGTCAAACAATTTTTTCACAGGGGTTGCTATCAGATATTCTGTTTATCAAATATTTACATTATGATGCATAACAGCAGCAAAATTAGTTATAAAGTAGCAATAAAAATAATTTTATGGTTGGCGTCAGCACAACATGAGGAACTGTATTAAAGGGTCACAGCATTAGGAAGGCTGAGAACCACTGGTGTAACAAATAACTCAGAAAGTCAGCCTCACCTCCAAGCAAAGCCTCATTATACAGAAAAGGCTTGACTTGAACTCATGATCATAATCCTTTAAAAATTTATTTCTTCAAGTTTTATTTTTGGGATAGATGCTTGCACACAAACATCTCCTAAATAGGCCGAACACTATTATTTCATGTTTATAGGTAAGGGATGTTACCTGACAAGACTGATGTAATTGGCGTAAAATTTTTTGAAGCTTTCCGTATTCTTCTCGTTCTAAATATAATTTTCCAAGCTGTAAAAAAATTAATTAAGATGAAAAGCCTTTAGGAGGAGGTACATATACTAGGGCACATCACTCCAGGCATCCACCCACTCTTCAAAAGGAGGAACAAACGCAATGTTACCTTTGTGTTTGTCTTAAACCACAGTCTATCATTCTTAGCATCTTTCAAAGCTTCCAGTGTTGTTTCATAAAATTCCTGCAGTAAATCCATCTGACATAAAAAATCAGAATTCTATAATTGTAAACAGCAAATTTGTACCTGTTAATAAAGTTAATTTGAACAAACTAAAAGTGCATCTTTGAACTTTAATACATGTAAGATACACTATTTGTTTCTTACCAAATGTCTTCTATAGTCCAAAAACATTAAGAGATCACATTTATAAGTTTGCTTGTTTTGTAAAACCAAGAAATATAACTTCCCATGTAAACTATATGGTCATAAATTCTAATGCCGTAACTGTCAGCTCTGTTCTTTTCAACCTAGCCACTGATATGCTGGACTTTTACTAAATATACATATATTTTATTTACTTAGCCCTTATAATTTTCTACAGAGGATATACTAATCAAATTGAGAGGGAGAGGGAGAAGACGAATGCGCAACAGCACTCTTCCTAGCAAAGTGGTTTTGTCTTTCGTTTTGCGACAAGGTCTTACTCTGTAGAGCAGGCTAGCCTGGAACGCTTTGTGGTAGTCTATCTTATCCTTCTCAGTGCTAAGAATACAGGCGTACACCACCACATCTCATGCATGTCTAAGAATAGTCCTATGTTTTCTAGTGTAATTTTAGCTGTTGGTTTAATCACTAGAGCGACATTCACCCCTAAAAGCCATTGTTCTATACCATCTTCAGCTTCTCTGCTCACCCTCCTCTATCTGTAGCTTTGTTTCTGGTATCTGGATCCTGAAATCTATGTACCAGGTGAGAAAGAGGACCAGGAGAGTCTGAAACTCTCAGGTAAGGCTGTGTATTTACTTAGGTTTACCTAACAAAAGTGTTCTTACTTACTGAACCATCTCCCCAGACCCATGTATTTGATGTTGGAAGACCCTTGCTGTCAAGTCATCCATCTTCTACAAGGTCAGGGAGAGAAGTGATTCCCACAAGTTGCCCTCTGACCTCAACATGCACTTTGTGGCATGTACATGCGTTTATACTCTACCCCCACTTAAATGTAATTTAAAAATCAATGCAGTTTTATATTTTCAGCTAGGAAGTACACTAATGGTCTTACTTCACAACTGCTTTAGATCCATCTATTCAATGAAACCCACTTCCTGAATGCACCTAGGGAGATAAAATACGCTAAATTTTCTCATTTTTCTATGCACCAGGTGGGAAAGAGGACCAGGAAAGTCTGAGACTCTCAGGTAAGGCTGCCTGCCTATTTACTCAGGGCTCCTGATGGTACAGAGTTAGAGGCTACCCACACAATATCTACTTGTTCTTTCAAAAGGTAAAAGTTTCAGATAACACACAGAAGAATTTAAGTTTTAAAATTATTCAATTCTAGTCTCCTAACATTTTTGGAATAACATTTATAAACACAGTACCAAAAATATTTTTATGATACTTGTTTGCAAGCAACAGAAAATATTTTCCCACTTAATTTAGTGTTATTTATTTAGATACAGTGTCTCACGAAGTCCAGGCTAGCCTCAAAGTCACCTTGTTCCCAAGGATGGCATGTGCCACCAGCCAGGCTGGCCTCAGACTCATTACACAGCAGGAGAACTGCGCTAGAACTATTGCCACTGAGTGACAAGGCTTACTTTCCCTACTCCCAGAATAGATGAGCATATGTGTGTGCGCGCGTGCCATTTGTGGGTGAGCATGTTAGGGGTGGGGGGTGATGAGGCTGATTCTGAGACCGCTGGTCAGGAATACAACAACAGATACTAAATGGTACAGAGAACATCCTGTGTTCAAAAACCAGAGGGTAACAAAGCTTAAAAAGAAAATAAAAATAAATAAATTAATAAAAATGATCTCATAAAAAAAAAAAAAGAATGAATGAAATACATAAAATCATCATCACCCTTGTTAGCCACCACATGTCCCTCCCTTTTTCCCTTTATCAGCTGTCACCATGCATCCTTGATAGAAGCATTTATAGAGCACCTACTGTGACTGGCACACGATAAGTTCTTCTCAAGGACTTTAGTCAAATATCACAACTTGTGACCCATGTGAACATTTAACACTGCCAAGGGCTGAAATGAAGGCTGGTGTGTGTGCGCGTGAGAGTGTGTGTGTGTGAGAGTGCGCACGTAATTTCAATGGGAATGCTTGTCTAGCATGCTCAGTGCCCTAAGTTCAGATGCAGACATAATTTTACCAAGAAACAGAGCTATACCAACAGGTGCATGGAATCTGAATTAAATAAAAAAGTCTGCCCAAGTTATTTACAGATAATATTTAAGAATTTAAAGATACTATTTAAAGAGATTAACTTGGATTTATTACCTTTAAATGTTAATTAGTATCAGAATCAATAAAATAGAACAAATTACTTTTGAAGCACAGTAATAATTAGTAAATCGGTTTTTCTTTACAATAAAATGAAGACTTAGCAGGCATGATGGCACTTGTCTATCAGCATTTGGGAGGCAAAAAGGGAGGTCCAGGAGCCCAGTGGTATCCTTGATCACACAGCTAGTTAAGAGGCCAGCCTGGGTTACAGGAGCCCAGTGGTACCCTTGATCACACAGCTAGTTAAGAGGCCAGCCTGGGTTACAGGAGCCCAGTGGTACCCTTGATCACACAGCTAGTTAAGAGGCCAGCCTGGGTTACAGGAGACCATCTCAAAAAGAAAAGCAACCATCACATCAACAATATCCCAAACCCACAGAACCATTACTGTTGTACAAAGTAACACATTGACAGCATCAAGAGGAAAAACTCAAGCCTAACCTGTTTAGAAGTGGAGATATAATCAAGGATAGAATTAATGGACTTTTCAGAATAGTTCCTGGTGACTGCACTCCGTATATAGGTCAATAGTTGCTTATATCTGTTCATCATTTCTGGAAAGTTTGTCTGTGAGGAAAGAAAAATGCACGATTAGAGACAGATGAGCGTGCACAGGAGTACAATCCAGCACCTGCCACAATTCATGATATGCTCTCAGAAAGGAGGAAGAACACTATAGACATGTTACTTTACATACAAGATGACACAAATGTCGAAATTCAGCCTAATAAACAGATGAAACCTGCACACGTTCCAAGTTTCAAATATTACCCTTTACTGCACAGCAGATGTGATTGGAAAACTACTAAGATACCTACCAAAGAAGCAGATTTTAATTTTCAAATGTGGCTAATAGCTATGCAGATATCTACTATTTCACCCTGAAATAAAGATTCACCCTAACTTTCTAACAAGGGTTACATGTTCCCTTTCTCCCTTGAATTGGCTGGCTTTCTATGAGGTCAAATAATCTGTTCAAGTCCCAGAACTCATCACATGTAACAAAATCATCCCAGGGCCCTGGGGAGGATCTAGGAGTAGAAATTGCACTCAGAATATAATGTATAAAAACAACAACAAAAACCCAAAACAAACAAACAACAAAAAAACCTATTTTCAGTTAAAATAAATAAATAAAATCATCCCATACAGGGCCCTATTCCATAGTAGACACAGTACTGTTGCCACTGCATCATCATGTCGTATGACTGTTTATACACTGTCTTACAGTTACTCCAGGAAACAGGAAAGCTCTGGAGAAACAGGGAGACTAGTAAATGTGCAGCGTTAGGTATGGGGTGTGTCATGTAAGTCAACTTTGGAGTGTAACACCATCATCTGGTCTACCCTACAATCTCTTATCGCTGTTAACCTCTTTGAGTTATTTCTTCCAAGGAACTGGTGCACTGGCAGGTATAAACACCTTCTTCTGGTTATTAGGACAATGAATAAAGGAATGATAGCTGGCTACGGGGACCTGTTGTTGTTGTTTTTAAACTATGGAAGTTTCATGAGGAGATACTAACAAGGAATATCTTCTAAACAACCTACTAAACCTGCATTTAGAGATGGTGAAATAAGATTGTCTCGACTTCGATTTTAAGTTTCAGTACAAAAGCAGGACTTTTAGAAAAAGGTACTTCTAGCTGGGCAATGGTGGCGCATGCCTTTAATCCCAGCACTCAGGAGGCAGAGGCAGGCGGATTTCTGAGTTCAAGGCCAGCCTGGTCTACAGAGTGAGTTCCAGGACAGTCAGCTACATAGAGAAACCCTGTCTCGAAAAACCAAAAAAAAAAAAAAAAAGGTACTTCTGAGTTTTATCTTACCCTATATAACTTTGGGCTCACTGTTGCAGTCTGAAATGTCCCCCACAAGCTTGCACTTGTGTACCTGGCTGGAGAACTGTTTATGGAGAAAGTTATGGGAGCATCGGGAGGCAGAGGCTTGCTGGAGACGTGAATCCTTGGGTGACAGCCTGAAGGTTCTAGCCCAATCCCACTTCCTGCTCATGCTCTGCTTCCCAAGTGCACACAGACACGACAAGCCTCCTAATCCTGCCCCCGTACCTCCCTCACTATGCTAGACTGTACCCCTCTGGACTGTAAGCCAAAAGAAGCCCTTTCCGCCTTAAGGTGCTTTTGTTGGGGTAATGTATCACAGAAATGAGACCCCCCATTATTTGTGAGGGTATGTAAAATAAAATTTGCACCAGGGCATGAATGTGGAAGCCAGAGGACAGTTAACAGGAGTTGGTTCTCTCCTTCCACCACAGGGGTTCCAGAGACTCAACTCAGGCTGTCATATGTGGTGGCAAGCACCTTTCTTCACTCTTTTGATGGCTCTAAGATGCTCATTTTAAAAAGTTATGTTAGCTGGACATGGTCGTGTATGCTTTTAATCTTAGCACTAGGGAAGCAGAGGCAGGTAGATCTCTGTTAGTTCGAGGCCAGCATAGACAGTTCTGGGACTACATAGTGAGGCCCTGTCTCACCTGTATTTCCCCAATAAATATATTATGTGAATAAATACAGACAGGGACCTTAAAAATTATGTTAATTCTAATATAAGATTGAGAGAAGATTAAGTAAATTTGTTTTTACACAAAGAAGTAAAACAGACCCTCCTGACTGTACTGCCAAACACTGCACAGCTACATAGGTTCTACTGCAGATCCAACTAGGAAATGGGAGAGGCAGACTCAGCTGAGACCACTCTTATAGTCTCGTATTTACAGATGCTGTGACAGAAGCAAATGGGAACTCAGGAAGACTGTACTATATGATACAGATACCCCTTTCTTATCCTTCCCAGGTCTGTTCGAGGTAAAATAGAAAAATCAAGTCTTAAGGGCAGTCCACTATTTAAATAGACTAAACCCAAAACAGCTGTTATCAGGTAAAGATAAGAAGTTTTAAAGGAATCATGTTTTCCTGCAAACCACAGCACCGTAAGTGTTGACATTTAGTATTTAATGCTACTATTTGAATAATTCAGTACCCTCCCCTAGTCACCTCCTGTCTCATCTCTATTTCTCAAGTTTTTAATTTAAATATAGGAAACAGAAAGCACAGGGTTTTTGTGCAACAAATGTACGCCTTGAGAAGTAGAACCAGAAAGGGTAAAGGCAACACAGATGTAGTAGACAAGGACAAATGCAAGGCCAGCCGACGGGCCACATCGGAGTAGGTAGGAGATGATGCTAGCCGGGAACAGAGGCGCAGAGGAGAGACTTTACACTAGGCATCTTCTGAAAGTACTCAAGCCGTTTTGATTTGTTGATTGATTATTGGTGGGAAGAGAGACAACAGAGGTGTTGGGTACAATACTGAAGTAAGTACTTAGCCCCAGTCTCGGTAATAAATAGAATTTGTAAACTCCAAAATAAATGTCCAAAGTAGGTTTTTCAAAAAGTCACTCTACAAATAATGCTCCTGGACTATATGCAGTAACACACAGAAAACATGCCTAAGGAATAAGTTCTTCATACAGAAAACTTTTTTTAAATCCCGTGTCAGATTAAAAAACTAGCATTGGAGAGAAGGGGACACAGGAGGTGGAGAGAGGAAAGTGAAGACACGATGTAACTATTTTAATTAGAATTTTAAAAATTACAAAGAGATCAATATTGCTGTAGTCATAATTTTGCAGCCACAGGTGGACAGAGGTCAGTATAATGACTTTATAGCGAGGAAGACACATGGGGCCCTACAGCAGGAGGTTGGTGAACCTCAGAATAAATCTTACCAACTTGAAGTTAATCTTGATCATCTGTTTTAGCGCTTTGAATCCCCATTCTCCCTTCTCACCTTCGAGCTCTAAAACCTAAGATGGAAAGAGATTTTTAGTCTTGGTATCAATTTTTCACTATTTTTTCAATGACATCTAATGTCTAAGACTTGAATTAAATTTGTAAGCTATTCATAAAAAATGTTTTCTCCCAAATTTCACTAGTTGTCAGTGTAATTAAGGACTTAAAAGAGACTTCTTGGGATCCTTGGGTAAGTAAGCTGACTCTCAAGCTGTCACATCAGAGGACTTACATGGTAACGCACGTCCAGAAAGGACTCCCCCGAGTCATCTTTAGTAAGAACCATCAACTGTTCAGAAATCAGGAAATCAATTGATCTGTTCCCAGAGGCAACAAGATTATAGTAATAATACTGCTGAGCATAAGGATGTTTCTCTAGTGTCATTTTTAGGATAAGGGCCCTATTTCACAGACAACTTGATTGGAAAAGACAATAGGAAACTTTCTGAAATATATGCTTATTACCCAAAATGCAATCCTTTTGACAGAACTATCATAAGTATCACACATACATTTTTGAAATAAATCACTCTGCATTTACTATACCTGCAATGGTTTGGCTATAAAATGTCTGCCTCCTATGTTTGACACTTGGTCCCTAATTGATGGTGCTGTCTTGGGAGGTTGTGGAACCGTCTGAGGGTAGAGCCTAGCCACCAGGAGTAAATCACTGGAATTTAAGTCTAGGGAGCTATAATCTAGTTCCACTTCAGGACCCAGTCTCTCTCCCTGTTTTTGGTTATATTAGTTAACTTTTTCTATAGCTGTGATAAGACATCACAGCTAAGATCACGTATAAAAAAAAAAAGTTTACTTTATGCATACAGTTTCAGAAGGTTAAGGTCCATGGCAGTCAGGGCATGGGAGCAGGGACAGTTGAAAGTTCATTTGATCCTCTAGTAGGAGGAGAGGGGCGGGGGGAGGGAGGGGAAGAGGGACAGGGACAGGGACAGGGAGACAGACACCAGACAGACACCATGAATGGCATGGGCTTTTGAAATCTCAAAAGTCCACCCTGGTGACATACCTCTCCCACCAAGGCCACACCACTTAATCCAGCCCAAGAGTTCCATCCACTGGGGACCAAGCAGCCAAACATGAGCTCATAGCTACTCTCATTCAATCACTACCCTGGCCCACTGAGATGGAAAGAATCCTAGTAACATGCTCTGGTCCATATGGCTTCCCTGCTAGGAAGGACTACTGCATCCTAAACAGTGAACTGAAAAAAATATTTACATTCTTATTTTTGGTCAGATTATTTGGTTGCAGCAATAAGTAACATACAGTATTATTTAAAAAAATAAACTTCAAGACATAAAATTGGTTGGAAATAGATCTTGGAAGCACCTTTTGGAAGCTGCTTAGTGCTGCTTTTGGGTCATCTTCTTTCAGTGCTTTGGAATTATAGTATTGATTTTCCAAATCCACATTGGGCTCAGAGTTACTGTCTTCAGAGTACTCCTGTGTATTAGGAGAGAGATAATAAATGAGAAAAAGAAATCCACACACGGCACCGTAGTAAGTGAATGCTGTTAGGATAAAACTTACTCCATTTTTGTATAAAATAAAACAACCATAAACATTGATCTTATTTTAAAATAAGAAGGCTTGGAGAAGGAAGCCTGGCGGTGGGGGCGCACGCCTTTAATTCCAGCACTCAAGAGGCAGAGGCAGGCAGACTGATAACTTTGAGGCCAGCCTGGTCTACAGCGTAAGTTTCAGAACAGCCAGGGCGACACAGAGAAACCATTTCTCAGGGAAAACAAAATAAACAAACTAAAACAGAGGGAATAAAGTATGCAGTTAGATAGAAATTATTTTTCTATATCAAACCTAGCACTTCCAGAAGCTAGGAAGTGGGGACAGGGGGTAAGACTGTTTGCTGGACAAGCATGAAGAACTAAGTTCAAGCTACCAACATGAACATAAAGGACCCAGCATAAGTATTCAAGTCCTGTGACCCTGTTGTCATGTGGGGGAATGAAGTGGGCAGACAGAAGGACTGTTGGGTTTGTGATGACCAGCTCAGGCCCAGGTTCAGTGAGGGGAGGAAACACCATCCTCTCACTTCCACACGTGTCCACTCACACACGTGCATGTTACACACAGAAACACTAAGCACGTAAATGAAAAATATCCAACACCTTTCACTCTGTGAAATCAATGTTATAATCCTCATTCATAGACCGATTTAATCTTTGCTTACATTGCTTCTTACAGCACCCAAACTTTCCCTTCTGCTATCCTGGTTTTCAGTAAGAACTGAATTTACATGGTGGAGAACTCCTCACATTTCTACAGTTTCATCTTAGTTTATTTATTTGGATGTTACAAAGCTATCTGGACTGGTGAGGTGACCTGGCAGGTATGTGTGCAGGTCGGAGCACATTTGCCAGAATCTTTCCTTCCTTCCATCCAAATGTGAGTCCAGGACTGACACAGGTTGTCAGGCTTTGTGACGAGTGCCCTAAACCACTGAGCCAGCTCATTGGCCCAAAAAGTGATATTTTAGATTCACGAAATAAAGATTATTTTTTCCTCACCTACAAGTCATTACAAAGGGATAAGTTTCTATCAAAAGAAAGGTACTAGGGGGAAGGGAAAGGGAATAAACACAAAGACATGAATATCAGAGTTGTTTTATATTCAAATACAGCTTCTTTCTTCAAAATAATACATAGGGGATACTGTAAAGGTAGAAGAGTGAAGAGAGTCTCACTGAGCACAGCATTTAGGAAGCTCAGAAATATGTCGAGATGGCTTTCTCAGTGCAGTGCACTTTCTGTAGAGTGAGAACACAAACAGACTTGCTTTCACAAATTAATGACCTATGAAATTCAGCTGGGCTTAACCCTGAAACTCTACTGACAGTTCCTTTAGGGGTAAGATCAGACTAGGTAAAAAACAGATTTCATAATGATTTCTCTTTTTTTAAGATTTATTTATTTATTTTATGTATGAGTACACTATTGCTCTCTTCAGACACACCAGAAGAAGGCATCAGATCCCATTACAGATGGTTGTGAGCCACCAGGTGGTTGCTGGGAATTGAACTCAAGACCTCTGGAAGAACAGTCAGTGCTCTTAACCAACTGAGTCATCTCTCCAGTCTCTATGATTTATTTTTTTAACTCTTGTCACTTATAACAAAAATATTAAAGGCATAAACAAACAAACAAAACAAAAAACAAAAAACCTACTAGAAAATAAACAAACCAACTTTCTATTGCAATGACTGAGCTGGGTTGTAACAGTCAAAGCTGGGTTCGAAAGATAAGTGGGCCCATTTTCTAGAAGACCTGGTGAGGTAAGGAGAGTGGTGCAGGCAAGAACAGCACACAGCACAAGACAGCACACAGCACAAGCAGCTCGTGCAAGGACACTCCTGGGTCACTGTAGCTCCTTAGTCTTCAGCCACATACTCCTCCAACAAGTTAACAAAGCTTACCTTCCCATAAGCTTCCTGGCCTCTTTTTAACCCTGAAGTTCTGACCTCATGTTAAAACAATCAGAATAATCTGCACAAAATGTCTATTATTTAGTGTATTTAATAAAAATGACTTCCCATTGCTCACTACATAAGTTGAAAGAAGTAACACTCTGACTCCTGCCCACATCCAGCATCTCCTATGAAACTGTTCCCTCAGTCTCAATGCTTGTATCCACCCTGGCCTCCGCTCAACTGCCCCAACTACTTCCCACCTTCCACGTTTTCCTCTCTTTGCGTTTCTCATCTGGTCACCTAAGCTATGGCCTCTTAAAGTGTGGGTTATGATCCAATGCAGCCAGGGAGGTGGGAGGCGTGTGTGCACACAATATGGGAATGAATGGATGGGACCTGGATGTGAAGGGGGATTCCACAAAAAAAAAGTTGACAATAGTAAAAGATATCTGGGGCTGGAGAGATGGCTCAGCGGTTAAGAACACTGACTGCTCTTCTAGAGGTCCTGAGTTCAATTCCCAGCAACCACATAGTGGCTCACAACCATCTGTAATGGGATCTGATGCCCTCTTCTAGTGTGTGTCTGAAGACAGCTGCAGTGTACTCATATAAACAAAAATAAATCTTTTTAAAAAAGATATCTGAATACACAATGACCAAAATTAGTCAGAAACCAAATATGTTTCTGGCAGCACTAGCCAGATTACACTGTAGAACATCACTACAAACCTGGGATGTGACTATAATGAAAACAGGCACTTTGCACTGCATGTCAATGAACAATGAATGCCTCAAACACCTTCCACACACTTGACTGTTACAAATTACAGCGTATGTTTCAGATAGAGAGTCTTCTGCTCTTACAGGTTTAATTACGGAGAAGAGGTGCTTTAGAATTACTCCATAGGGTAGGCATCAGATTATTTTATCTTTGAATTATATTGTTTGGACTTCTGATTTTAAAAGCTGCTGCTTGAGTCATTAACTTGTAGTAAAAAATTCATTAAATGGGTCTTGACTTGGTATTAGGACAGAATTCCCAATATTTTTCAAAACAGACCTAAACATACTATGTATGCACTCATAAGAAACGGTGATCTCAGCACTGATGGTCATAGATCAAACTATCAATCAATTGTGGAAAACACTGAATATGCTCTAATCTACATCCAACTCTCAAAACTCATCTTGCAGTACAGAAAATTAGCTTTTGGCATCCCAAACCTTCCGACGGCAGCCCTGAATCTGGAAATGAATGGAAAAGATCTCTGATTGCCAAAACATCAAGTGTAAAATTTTGGACTCTTATTCATGGTTCATTTTTTTTTTTTTTTTTTTAAGCCCAGAATATGAAAGAACAAAACAAACACTAGGCCAGGATTCAAGAAGGGAAAGGCTGAGAGGCACAGTCCATGACAGAACTAAACCATGGGCTTTCAAGCAATGAGGGAATGGGAAATGTGTAACAGGCTGAAGAGATTAGCTTCAGTTACCTTACACCACTAAGACAATGACATGGCTGAAAACAAGTTCTTTATATTTTCTTTCATTCTGCAAATGAGCTTTCTTAGTCACAAATTACCCACTTGCTATTCCTGAGAGCAGGATCAAAGACAATGGATGCCTGAGCTCAAATAGTAGAATGAGAAAACAAACAAAACAAACAAAAAGAGAAGTGTGGTTAGACAGAAGATGTGAAATGAATTCTAGATGTAAATAAAAAAAGACCAGTCATGAGTACCAGGGTTAACTACAACAATAACTAATGATTTAGTAACACAAGGTAACAATCAGGATAGAGAATTAGATGCATTAAATAATGCTCAACTGAACTTGTTTCTGTCAACTGAGCAACAATTTGTAGAAGTTTCAAAATTTCACTCAATATATGAATATCTTAAATAAAAGTTTAAAAAACATGTAAAATAAAATTCACTTGAATATTATAAAAGAGTTTTAAAATCTTAAGGTTCAGTGACAGCTCCAACTTCCTGATGAAATAACTCCAGTGTCTTCAAAGCAGTCTGTGATGACCTATCTACACTGTCTGGATCTATTCTCTTTTCCCCCAAATATGCCATATAATTTTGAATTGCTGCTTTAATCCAAATCATCCTGCCTCAGTCTTAGCCTGTAGTTAGAGCCCTGCAGCAGCAGCAAATCATGCTCTGGTTAGGAATTCTACACAATCTCTTCTCCTTGCTCTTCTTCTTCTCAGCTCCCCAGCGTCACGCTACTGGTAAATGTATTCACCAAGGCTTTCTTCTTGCTTCCCCAGCTCTTTTTTAGCAGAACCAAATCTACAGTCATGCTTCTCTCTACATGACATGTGTCTAATATAGGGCTTAGTGTCATACTGTCCCCTCACCCTTTTTGCCTCCACTATGAACAACTTTTTTGAGACAGGGTCTCTCTACAAAGTCCTAACTGTCCTGGAATTCACTATGTAGACCAGGCTGGCCTCTAATTTTACAAAGACCTGTCTGCTTCTGCTTTCCTAGTGTTGAGATTAAAAAGTATGTGCCATCAAGCCCAGCTATCCACTGTGACTCAATAAGGAGACATTTTCTTGTCATGTTTTATGTCCCTGAGACTTTACTAAGTGTTCATTAAACGTCTAACTGAAGCTTGGGCTAATGGTCCAAATTAATGACACACACCATTTAGGGTCAATTTTTGACTACAAAGTAAAATATAGCCCCTCCTGAACAAGGCCCATCTTATGGCCTATTTTTGTACTCATGTCATCAATACAGGTCCTTAGAAATAGACACTAGGAAAACAGACCCATCAGTAGACTACTTTCTAACTATTGCCCACCTTTAGACAGCACCTGATGCAAAGGATACTGAGGGGGTGGGGTGGGGGTGGATGTATCATTATTCTTAAATATCAGATATAATACAAATCTTAAGTAGTAATTTCTGTTTCCACAATCCAAACTTAAAAAAAAAAACCCCAAAACTCTCAAGTTAATGTGTACTGTTTGTAATCTTTGGTATAAACAGGAACCATCTTTTATTCATCCCAAAGTTTCATTTTCAGATGAAAGTTTCCAAGGAGAGACATAAAAACCATGTGATCTAGTATCCAGTTCTCATTCTGTAATGTGTTCTCTGGATTTAAGGATATTATTGTCTCGATGCCTTCCCTCATCTGCTAAGCTTGGGGGCTCCTTTTAGGAGGCCTGCAGTTTCCCCTGAAGCCCAGGCATTCGCATTGGATATAATGAACAAGTGAAAATATATTTTGGATGCTCGTGGTTTACAAATATTATTCACCATGGTACATTTTAAGAATGTTTTCTTATGTACTCGATATATTTATGCTTATTACTAATGATTTAACTCAAAAATTCATTGATTTAATTTTATCATTACTACACAAGAGTTGTCTATTGCTCATGTTGGTTATCCTTGTTTAAACCAATAAACTGACACACCGTTTTAAAAATTCACAAAAATGTTATTAAGAATCAGCATTGTTCTTAACTGCAGCTTTAATAGGCAGTATCCAATAATACTGACATGTATTATACCAACAGTTCTGAAGAAAACTACCTTTATCAGAGTTAGGTGGTTTTTGGTCTTAGTGAACTGTTTTTAACCTAAAACAACATTACCTGGCTAATACCTTAATTACCTTAATTATCAATATAATTTTTGGCCAAAGTTTTAACAAGATTTACTATATGTTTAGGAGTATTTGCATGAATGTATGCATGTGCACCATGTGCATGCCTGGTGCTACAGAGGCCAGAAGATGTTGGATCCCCTAAAATGCTGAGTAACAGACCACTGTAAGTCACTGCATGGGTGTTGGGAACTGTACTGGAGTCCTGGATAAGAGCAGCTTGTGCTCTTAACCTCTGAGCCATCTTTCTATCCCCACTTTGGGTAAAGATGCTTGTTGACAGGCCTGGCAACTGGGATTTTATCTATAAAATCTACAGGTTAGGAGAGAACAGTCACCCACAAGTCTAATGACCTCCACACGCATGGCATAACATGCATGTATGTACACACACACAAAGCAAATATCTGTAAAATATTTTAGATAAATTAGATAAATTAAGAATAACACATAAGCTATTATATATATATATATAATATATATATATATATTATATAACCTGATTAAATAAGTAAAGGGGAGGCAGACATTTAACGTGGCTGCTTCTGAGAGTGTATTAAGAACTGGGCAGAGGACTGATGTGTAAACTTGTGTGTCTGTGCACGCAGTGGTGTATGCATTAGTGTGCTAGTGTGATAAGAGATTCTGTTGGCCATTCGGAAGCTAAACCTCATCTCCTACCCAAAAAGACACAACAAAAGCAAAATTGGGGGGCATTAAAATATATGAGACAGAAGTTCAATCTCCAGAGTGTATTCCTGCCACCTATTTCCACTAGACTAGGCAAATACAAAAGGTGGCTTAGGGCATTAAAATATCAGTGGGCCACAGATAAAGATATGCTGCGTGTCACTGAGGTCAGAAATACCTACAGAGTTATTAACATTTTAATTAACCAATTAACTGAATTAAAAGAAACAGAATCATGAAGTCCAGCCTAGTCTTCAACTCAGCCTCTCTATCACACAAGTGATACAGGAAGCTACCACATCTAGTACCTCTGGTGCTAAAAACCAAACCCAGGGCTTTTGAAATGTGAGGTCAGCACTCTACCAAGTGAATGACCCCAGCCCTCATGTAATATTTTAAATAAAGTGATAAATAAATGTCTAACAACCACATTAAAAAAAAAAATCTAGCTTGGCCTGGTATTCCAGACCTGTTATCTTCACTATTCTAGAGAAGTTCAGGGCCAGCCTGGGCAAAAAGTAAAAAGTTTCAAAATGTAAGAAGAGGGAGAGAGAAACAACCTTAAGACAGGATGTCAACCCTGTAGACTTTTTATAAAAAGAAACAGATAAAGATCTAAGCAAAATAATTACTCAAAGGAAAAACATCTCTAGCAGCTATGAAATGCCAGTCACCCTTATCCTTTTAAATATAGAATGATTAAAGGATACAAACTAGCAAATGAAAATAAATCACCTAAAAGACATCATGCTACCGAAAACTTTAACTGCTAGTAAAAGATATAACACCTTCCATTGCTTGACCTATAACTGGAATCTAGAATGGTATCTACATGAGAAATGGATGAGAAGAGCTATTTAACATAATGCTGGGAGATGAAAATAAAAATTTCATTAGTTTTGCAACAGTAAAATCTTAACTCTAAGTTTTTTTTTAAGTTGAAACAACTGCATATTCAACTTTATTATAGGATATATTTAGTATAGACATCAAAATGCTAGAGAAACAGCCACGTTCAAACTGTTATGTCTAGTTAAAAAGCTTCCAAAGAAGAGTGTGCTGATGCATGCCTTTATTTCCAGCACTGGAGAAACAAACTGAGCTCCAAGCCAGCCATGGGTACACAGTGAGACTCTGCCTCAAAACAAAGCAATGAACTGCCACAAACTAGTAAAGTCTAATAGAGTATTTCATAAGATTCTCATTTTCATTCCCACATTGTACTTTTAAGTTAATCCTTGTGCTAATATTCATTCATCTAAAAGTTCATGTATTTAACAGACTATTTGGAAAGGAGGTAAGTAAAGATTTTAAAGACACTACAAGCTAAAAGCACAAACATTCAAAAATAAATACCTGACAATTTAAAAACTATTTGTAATAGAAACAAAAGAAAAACAAGAGAGAAAAGTTTAGTATCTGCTTACAACTACCTTGCGTTTGAACACATATAACAAAATTCTATATTTAAATTACCAAGCATCTACTATGACTCTCCAGTCATAGCACTTCCTTTTGCAAAATATGCCTTTCTGTAAAATAAAAACCTTTAACAAAAATGGAAACGATTTACAGATTCACCTACACAAAAAGTTACACAGCAACTCAAAATCAAAATATTAATGCTTTCAGAATGTGACACTTAAAAAGATGAACCAGACCTCTCAAAGCACGTACTCCACAACTTCACCAAAACACAGTATCACCGGAATTTCCTAAGAACCGAACAAATCCTTCCCAATTACAAAACAAAACTGACACTAATTTGGGGATCAAGATCATTTTTTCTTAGTCCTTACACAGGTGTGTGTGTTTTACTATCAACATAAAACATGGGGTCCAGTTTAAAACCTCTAAATCCATTCACAAATTAAACCTTAAATTAAAAAGAAATCACCATCAACCTAGGCAAGTTTGATTACTTTTATGCCATCGATGATTCAAACACTGATGCTGGGAAATTTCTTAAATCAAGGGAAAAGATCATTGGTTCCAATTCCCTTAACCCCTACCCATCCCCAGCCCAACCAAACAAAAAGCAAATCCTTCCCAGCTTGTCATTTTTTAGAGAATCGGACGAGCAGTTTAACTACTTTACTCCTCTTTTATTCTTGCTGTGAGCCTTAACCTGGGACCCAAACTGACCCTGGGCGAGACACGTAAGCTGTTTTCGGGGAGACTCCGGAGTTCGAGTCAGGTCTGGGAGCAGGATGGATCCCCTCCTTCCCGGTTTTCACTCTCCCAGCATCTGGCACCGGCTCAGGTCCAGAGTGAAGAAGAGATGGGCCCGCTAGGGCCCAGACTTGAGAGCCAGGCCGTGGCGGCTCAGCGGCGGGCAGAGAGGCGCCGAGAACCCGCTGCGGCCGGCCACCCGCGCTATCCCTGGGCCCAGCGGCCTGGGCGGACCCGCCGCCTCTTTCGCTCTCTTCCCAGGCCCCACAGGCCCGCGACGCCGGGCAAGGAGGGAACCCCGTCACCGTGCAAGGCGGAACCGGGCAGACGTGCCCCGGCGGGGAGCTGCAGCCGCTCGACCTCGGCACCACCGCCACATCCCACTTCCAGCCCCGGCCCGCTCCCTGCGCCTCACCAGGTCGTAGTCCTCCTCATCATCGCACATGAAATCATCCTCCATGTCAGACATCTTGGCCGGAGGGGGGAGGGGGAGAGGAGAAATTAGAGACAGCCTCCTCCCACAGTGCTCCGCGGCCCAGAAACGTCACTCCCGATTCTCCTCATCTTCCGGTCTCTCCTGGAGAAGATAAAGCTCATTCCGGAACCAATGTGCTCGACCCTGAGAGGATTTACTACGGCGCCCAAAGGGAGCACACTCCCAGCTCTTCCTGCGCGACAGTTGGTGTCTTAGCAACTAAGCGTAGAAACTGGGAAATCGGGTGTTGCGGGTCGTATCTGAGGGGCTTCGGAAACCTTCTAGCAGTATCCAGCGTCCTAGGTGAGGGAACTGTCTCCTTCCTTGCCTGGGACTCTGGAACCGTCTCTTTCTAACGAAACATGCCCGACCTATATGACAGGTAGCGCGCCTCTGCCATTGTTATCTGTGTGTTTTCATTCCACACCTTGGGTATATTTACAGCAACACAATTGTCACGTAAAGGTATGTTTGTAGTTTGCAAAACAGTTCTGTGGATATCCCAGTTTAGTATTACTAATCGATTATTATGCACTAATCAATTGTTCAATTATTTAAAGAAACACAAACGTGCATTGCCTGCTTTTAGGATGAAATGAAAGTTGTCGCAGAAAACAGAGTTCAGAGTGAAGAAAATGTGGAAATAAGGGAACCCCCTACCCCCTTTTTGGAGAAACCCTCCAAATTCTGTGCACAAATGCTGTGAAGTTATAAAGTAGATATATCTTAGAAGTTTGGCCCAATTGTTACCTATACAGATGAATTAAACAGGCCCAAAATACCAAAGGTTAGAACAACAAAAAAAAACCAACCAAACCAAACAAAACCACCCAACTTTATTTTCATGTGTACAGTTGATGTTGAGCACAGTTCAACGTCAACCTTCGTGTTGAATCCTTACAGACCCAGCTTGGCTGTGCTCCAGTGCTGTCTGGAGTTGTGCCTGATGTCATTACCAGTTTTTCTCTGAATCCACTGGGGAACGGGATAATTTTGCTTTTGTTTCTAAGCCAGAAATTGCTTGGTTCTGAAAACCTTGTCAGAAGACATGTTAAGCCCATTGATTGTATTATTTTATATTGAACACACTGTGAACACAATTTATAGCTATACATTCAGAATGTTAAAACATAAGTCTTCAAACAACTTTGCATTGTATATCATTAACATTGATCTCTTTTTTTCTTTTTGTATGTTTTGAGCTGGGGAAAGAACTTGGCCTCATGCATGTTAGTGCTAGATAAATGCTCTATTGCTGGGCTGTCCCTCTAGCCTGACACCTGATTGTTTCTTAGGAAAATATTGCAAGAAGGAATTTCAGATAGCTTAAAGAAATAATCATTCAAGGAAACATATTTTTGGTCATAGTTTTTAAAGCAATAATATTGCCTTCTTTATAATCACACAGTTTTACTAATAGCCTTTGTATCAACATTTTATCACGAGAAATTTTAAACTAAAATACATATGAAAAGATAGCATAGTGGACACAAGTGTGCCAACTATCACCTTTAATGTTGTGTATTTCTTAGGTCAACTGAAAGATACATATAAAAGAACATATGCGCAGCTATGTGTATTTCCTAAAATTGAAGACATTTACCCATGCAAGCACAGCCTAATCATTACACAATACCACGAAGTTATTTAATTTCTAATCCTTGTTCAAAATTCCTCTACTGAATACAAAAGTTTAGTTTTGGAATGGCCTTTAATGATATCATCTTAGAACTCAAAACTCCAAAAAATGTTGTACGAATCTGTACTAATTTTGAAACAAAGCAAAGAGTTCCAATAAGTTTGACGACTGTCGCCATGCCAGTTTATTGGGACAGGTCAGACTAAGATACTAGTGCTAGTAATTAATAGTACTCATCATTCTTAGAACTTAAGGTAATAAATCACAGTTACCCTACCCATGTTTATAATTTTTCCAAAGAACCTGGAAAATTATAAGGAGGTTGAGTTTTATTCATGCATATTTTCTTAAATACAAAATTACAAGGCTATGATTATATACCATGCCAGTTGTTCACATATATAAAATGGCATACTGATTTACAGTGCATTTGTTTACATGATTTGCCTTACTCAGACAATGGGAAAAGACATGAGTAATCTGGTACCTAGGAACATAAAGAAAATGGCAACTGAAATGGAGCCTTTTATTTACTTGGTGACACTCAAATTTATTAAGCCCAGTCTGACAATTTGATAAGAGCAATTATTAGAGTATTTTTATGAGATCAATTTTATTCAATAGTAAATAACTGATAAAAGTTTTCAACAGGTTGCTCTTTTTAAAGTACATCTTATATTTTAAAAGTATCTTAAAATATTTTTTATTGAAGATTTAAAATTTCTTTATTATTTTAAATTATGTGCATGTGAGTGTGTACATGTGCTCTCAGGTGCCTGCAGATGTTAGAGGTGTTGTGTCTCTGGAGAGTTGGAAGTTACAGGCAGTCAGTCTCTTGTCATGAGTACTGGGACCCAAACTCAGGTACTCTTTAAGAGCAGCATGTGCTCTTAAACACTGAGCCATTCTGTAGCCCTTTAAAAATTGTAAAAATTGTATGTTTTGTATGTGTATGGATGTGCTTGATATTTTTGTGAGGGGCATTTGTGTGGGATCAGAGGGTAACTTTGCAGTCTGTCATCTCCTTCTACCTTTACATGGTTTTCAAAAAATTAACTCTGATGGTCAGTCTTTTGAGGCAAGAGCCTTTACCTATTGACCATTGTAAAGTTTTTTTTTTAATTTGCAGAATATAATTGTTATCTCTGAGGGCTTTAGCCTGCTAACTTAGGCCTAGGCCTGGAAACTTCTAGCCTCTGTACAATCTTATTTAGGCCTAGAATGTTTTCAGTCTCTGAGACTTACACTGCTGAATTAAGCTCACCCTTTCCTTTTCTTTCTGAACTCTTGCTGGCTGGTTCAACTCAACTTTCAAACATGGCTGCTTCCTTCTACCAACTAACTTTCCCTTCATTGTTTGGGATTAAAGATGTGTACTAAGTTCGTGTCTGTATTCCAGCCAGAGCAGTCATGCTGCATGAAAATTCCTCTACAGACCATCTCACTGTCCCCCCCCCCAAATACTTTAAAACTGCATTTACTAAAGTATAATTTAGCTGTGTTATGATAAGCTAGACTGTACAAACTTATGAATTTGATAAAATTTATCATATATTTATACCTGTGAAGTGATTACCATTATACTAAAGATGTTTCTTTATAGCATTCTTTCTGAAATTTCCTGATGATCTATATTTTCCCCCTCTTATGTTTTTTTTTTCAGGATACTACTGGTCTATTATTTGACATTGTAGATGAGTTTACAATTTAAGCATTTTTATATGTAAATTGAAGTAAACACAATGCATTCTCACTTATCTGGCCTTTATCCATGTTGTTCCTTTCATCAGTTGGTTGTTTGAATTTATTGCTATGTGTTCTGTTGTTGGATATCCATTAATTATCTTTCTTTTAATGGATATATGAGGAGTTTCAACTCATGTTTAATATAAATAAAACTGCTATGAACATTTGTGTACAAGTTGTGTGAACATGTTTCATTTTTGATTAATGTGATAGACTGATTACAAGATGGATTGTCATCCATGCCATTTGATAAGTCTTTATCCTTTAAGTGAGGGTAGGCTAAGACTTACTCCTAAGCAAAATGATGAAGAGAAGTTGATATATATAATCTCATGTACATTGTTAAACAGGATCAAGCCTGTCTTAGTCTCAGACATTGTGTCCTTTGCTGTCCTCAAGAAGCAAAAGTGCTGATGTTTGTGTGATGGTTATGCCTCACTGGTTGCTTCTTGTTTGTTTGTTTATTTTTCAAGACAGTGTTTCTTTGTGTAGCTCTGGCTGTCCTTGTGCTCTGGAGATAAAGCTGTCTTTGTCTCCTGAGAGCTAGGATTAAAAGCATGCTCTACCACAGCCTAGCTGGTTAGGCTTCATTGTCAAGTGGACAGAATCTGGAATCACCTATAAGGCAAGCATCTCGGTTTGCCCGTGAGTGACTATGTGCTCTGCAGTGTGTCCTTCCACAGATGAGCCTCTTTAAAATAGAAAACCCATCTAAGGCACACCCTGACATTCAAGTGACAGAAATTGTGAGATAATAAGTGTGTATTGTTACATATTATTTATGATAATGATGTTATGAAGCAGTGAATACAAACAAATGATAGTTGGGTCATACCAGAGGTATATATTCAACTTTGTAAGAAACTTTCGAGACTTCACAGCCAGTCCCACAACACTCAGAGGAAGCCCCACTCCCAGGTACTCTAACATGTCCAGGATCACAGGATCACAGGAGCTTGGTCACACCAGGATCTCAGGGGCCCAAAGGCAGCTTGACTCCTAGGAGCTCTGACACACCCAAGATCTCAGGATCACAGGATCCCAGAGACAGCTGGTCTCTGAGGAGTTCTGACACAACCAGGATCACAGGAAGGACAGGCTCCAGTCCGATAAAAGGAGGGCAGGTAGCAAGAGGCAAGTGCAAGAAAATAAGCAACAGAGACCAAGGTTACCTGGCATCATCAGAACCCAATTCTCCTACCATAGCAAGTCCTGGATACACCATCACACCAGAAGAGCAAGATTCGGATCTAAAATCACTTCTCATGATGATGATAGAAGACTTTAAGAAGGACATAAATAACTCCCTTAAAGAAATACAGGAGAACACATGTAAACAGCTAGAAGCTCTTAAAGAGGAAACACAAAAATTCCTTAAAGAATTACAGGAAAACACAACCAAACAGGTGAAGGAATTGAACAAAACCATCCAGGATCTAAAAATGGAAACAGAAACAATAAATAACAAAGGGAGACAACACAGGGGTTAGAAAACCTAGGAAAGAGATCAGGAGTCATAGATGCAAGCATCACCAACAGAATATAAGAGATAGAAGAGAGAACCTCAGGTGCAGAAAATACCATAGAAAACATTGACACAACAGCCAAAGAAAATGCAAAAAGCAAAATGTTCCTCAAAACATCCAGGAAATCCAGGACACAATGAGAAGACCAAATCTAAGAATAATAGGTATAGAAAAGAGTGAAGATTCCCAACTTAAAGGGCCAGTAAATATCTTCAACAAAATTATAGAAGAAAACATCCCTAATCCAAAGGAAGAGATGCCCATAAGCATACAAGAACCCTACAGAACTCCAAATAGACTGGACCAGAAAAGAAATTCCTCCCATCACATAATAATCAAAACACCAAATGCACTAAACAATATTAAAAGCAGTAAGGGGGAAAAGGTCAAGTAACATATAAAAGCAGAGTTATCAGAATTACACCAGACTTCTCACCAGAGACTGAAAGCTAGAAGATCCTGAGCAGATGTCATACAGACCCTAACAGAACACAAATGCCAGCCCAGGCTACTATATCCAGCAAAACTCTCAATTACCATAGAGGGAAAAACAAGATATTCCATGACAAAACCAAATTTACACAATATCTTTCTACAAATCAAGCCCTACAAAGGATAATAGATGGAAAACACTGACACAAGGAGGGAAACTACACCCTAAAAAAAGCAATAAAGTAATCTTTCAACAAACCCCAAAGAAGATAGCCACACAAACATAATACCACCTCTAACAACAAAAATAACAGGAAGTAACAATCATGTTTCCTTACTATCTCTTAACATCAATAGACTCAATTCCCCAATAAAAAGACATAGACTAACAGACTGGATATGTAAACAGGACCCAGCATTTTGCTGCATACAGGAAACACACCTCAGTGACAAAGACAGGCACGACCTCAGAGTAAAATGTTGGAAAACAATTTTCCAAGCAAATGGTCCCAAGAAACAAGTGGGAGTAGCCATTCTAATATCAAATAAA
This sequence comes from Rhynchomys soricoides, assembly GCA_019843965.1. Classification (NCBI taxonomy): domain Eukaryota; kingdom Metazoa; phylum Chordata; class Mammalia; order Rodentia; family Muridae; genus Rhynchomys; species Rhynchomys soricoides. The sequence continues at coordinate 1,998,946 of JADRCH010000045.1, forward strand.
ATCAACTTTCAACCAAAAGTTATCAAAAAAGATGAGGAAGGACACTACATACTGGTCAAATAGAAATATTTAAGGGGTAAATTCAGCAAGTATTATAGGTATCTGATGAATCTCAGTGTAATGGCCTTGGGAAATGCAAAGGAATGTTGCTCTTTGCTCAGAGTGAAGCTAACATATCTTCAAGGGAGAAAATTGGAGGTATTTGAATTTTATGTTTACATTAGGGAGGTGAGTCCTGTATATTTTAGAAAACTAGTATTTATTTTCTCTGAATTTATTCAGGAGTTGTCAATTTATTTCTAGTTGCGTGTGACAGCAGTAAGGTTTTCAAAGCCTACTGAAAACAAGTAACATTAAACATGTGATTTATGAGATTAGGTTGCGTGCTATTTTGACTGAAGTCAACTTTCCTTTGTCATTTCAAAGGAGAAAAAAACGAATGGCCTATAAAACTGTAAGAGCTGATCTGTCAGAAATAATTTACAATTGGATGTTTTTACAAAGTAATTTAATTTATTTTAATCATATTTATAATGTGAAAGTATAAGATGATGATAATATTGGCTTCTAAAGTTTTAGCCTAAAAAATAACATTTTAATTATTATAGAAATGTCTACAAGTAATTTCATAATTTATTACTTCTGTATTTAATTTTGACATGTTTCTCATAATTCACCATTGTATATAATACTGTGATAGATATCCTACAGTACATACATATTTTTTGTCAGCATAAATTCCTAGAAATAAGTTACTAGATAAAGTTTTATGCACAATTTATACTTTGGTACTTGTTGGTAAACTGTTCATTAGACGTACTGTATTAATTTGTACTGTTATATGGAACATTTCTCTAAAATTCTCTAACAATTAAATTTTATTATATATATAACAAGAAACTCTCAAGCTGTTTTTTCCTGTAGTTTCACTCTTTAGCCTATCTATCTGCAACGCGGGAGAGTCCTAGTTGCCTCGTTATCTTCCTGTAGTTTTACTCTTTAGCCTATCTATCTGCAACGCGGGAGAGTCCTAGTTGCCTCGTTATCTTCCTGTAGTTTCACTCTTTAGCCTATCTATCTGCAACGCGGGAGAGTCCTAGTTGCCTCGTTATCTTGCTACTGTTTAGCATGAGCTCCCCTATTTCAGTTTCAGTTACTCTATCAAGAACACTGAGCATTCCAGTGGCTTTGGTTTGCACTTTCTTAAGGCAGTTGCTGTGCTTCTGTCAGTGTGGTTTTTCAGTTCTGTTACTGCATTTGACAATTAGCAGTTAGTTCTCAAATACATTGACTGTCTTTAGGTTTTTTAATATGATAACAGGGACTTAAGTTACCAAAGTGTGGAGCTTGTTTTGTGAATCATCCTCATTATGCTTTCTGGAAAAACACATATGGATATGATCTGGAACATTCCCCTGGCCAGATGGTTTTACTGAGACTGGCATCAATGTGCATATCTGGAGCAACCATCTCTTTCATGCCAAATTCCTGGTTTCTTTGAGTGCCCAAGGGGCGTGCTTCTCGAAGTCCACTCTATGGATGCGTTTGGTGATGTATTCTCAGGTCACCACCTGGTTGATGGCATGTTCCCTCTTGTCACCATTCTTCTATGTAGGAGCTGTTCTTCAGGGCCTAAGTTGGAAGGGCTTCAAGTGTTTCTTTGGTGCAGACTAAACATGATTCTCTCTCTCTCTCTCTCTCTCTCTCTCTGTGTGTGTGTGTGTGTGTGTGTAGGGGGCTGGAGAGAGAGGGAACAAAGCAAAGAGAGTATCTGGGAACCAAGAAACCAAGAGGGCACATAGCCAAATGTTAGGTTATGTAGGGATCAGAGGCTGGGGAAACTGAAACACAGCTCCTGGCTAGAGGGTTTGGGGTAAGGAGAGGGGTGAGAAGTGCTAAGGGGAACCACAGATGTGGGTGGGACTTGTTCCAGATTTCTTTGAGACCTAACAGATGCTAAAGGTTTCTTACCACCAGTAGTGGTGTTTTATGAAGGCCTACCTATGCTTGCATTCTGGAAGGAAGAGCAATTTTACATCTATTTTAAGTTGCTTGCTTTGGAAATAAATTTGAATAAGAAGCAATTGGTGAACATTTCATGGTCTTTGAGATATATCTTCTGGACATTAAGGAAGAAAAAAATGTCAAATTGAAAAAAAAAAAAAAAAGTCCGAGAGAGATCTGAGGTACTCAGCCACATCAAGGCACAGAAAAACCTGGTTAATCGGTCTTGCTGCCCACCCAGCGAGAGGTGGTTGACAGCTGTGCCTGGAGCGGAGGAGGAGGAGCTGGGGGCGGGACAGCCTGGAAGGGGGCCACTTCTGCGGACCTGCAGGATTTCCGTTGAGATCCCGGAAGAAAGCCATTCCTGCCACTTTAATCTCGTGATCCTTAGCTGTGCTGCACTTCTGGAAACTGCAGAGGGATTTAGCAAAATATGGCTGTGGAGGACCCCGCCACGCGACGAGTCCAGGTGGCAGAACATCCCAGGTGGGGGAGAGGCGGGGCATGGGATCCCCGGGCTGGAGAGGTGCGCAAGGCGCTCTTTGCTTTAGGCAGCGTCTTTTCAGTCACCGGTGTGTGTGTGTGTCTGTGTGTGTGTCTGTGTGTCTGTGTGTGTCTGTGTCCCTGGAGGCAGACAGAATTGGGATTCGAGCCGCTCAGGTCTCAGACACCGCGCCAGGGGTTGTGTGTGTTGCTTCGCTCGGAGGCCTTTGCTCTTTCTTGCTGAAGGAGTCAGTAAAAATGCCCAGCTGTACCCTGAACTGCTCGTTATCTTGCCTGTCAAGTGATAGTGCCTTTCCAAGTTTCGTCTTATCCAGTTATTTTTGAGTCTCTGCATCTTTGACAAATCCGAGCACCTGTGAACTGTCTTCAAGGAACTAATTTGTTGCCAGGTTCTAGTCACAGAACTACCAGTTCTCTTTTGATGTCTAGTGGAGGGTCTTTTGAAATTACAGATACCATGTAGAAACACTTTGTTCTGGTTTCTGGAGCTGAAATCTCACAGAAGCTGTATGTTCACTTGCTGTTCTAGCCTGAGGGCTTCTCTGAGGTTGGTTGCTTTTGAGTGTAACTCTTTCCTACCGCCCCTTCTGTTTTGGTTGATGAGATTGTTCTTTCCTATGGCTTGAAACGCTCCTTCCTGGGCAAGTCAGCAAACGATGTATCTTTAGTTGCCAGGAAAAACCATACCTAACTCTAGAGACAGTTTGGATTACTTCCTGCTGTCATTGAATGTGTTCTCTGAGGTTGGTCATTGCACTGTGTTGTTTTTATGTATTCAGTGAATGAGAGACCACATACTTCAAACGAATCCATTTCATGAAAAGAAACCCACCCCTCGGTAGTGTAGTCTTATACAAAACATGTCTATGAATAAACTTCAAATATGATTTTTTTTTTTGAGCCTTACCATGTAGTTCTGGCTGGCTTGAACTAGCCTGACTTCTAACTTGGAGAGATTTGCCTGGTTCTGCCTAGGACTAAAGATGTGTGCCACCACACCCAGACGATTTTACCTGACTGTTTTTCATAAAGATCACTTTCTGTAGTTATGCAGAAGGGAGGATATTGCTAGTAAATACAACGCCTTGCTGAAAGAGGAGTTCCGATGAGTTCCTTTAGTGCTCTTTCATGCCGTTCACAGTTGTTACAGAATTTATTCATGAAACAACCATAGTGGTCATATAAGCTCTGCTCTGCTGCTGCTTGTTTCCTGACTCATTGTCAGGAATTTGTTTGGAGATAGTGTCTCCACGATCCAAGGATGGCACTGAGCTCCTGATCTCCCTGCCTGCACCTCAAGTGTACGATCATGCTCATCTCTGGTTTTGTACTTAAGTACACTGTTATTAGCTTTACACAGTGTTTTGCAGGAATATTTTAGAGCATCCTATTTTCGAAAGGGTGAGGCTTATTAAATCTAGATAAAGTACTTTACAAATCTATCAAGTGGTCACATGGTACAATTCACTGCTACCTTCGGGAGAAACTGGATTCTTGGGGAACTCCTGATCTTTGTTCAAGATACCACTTTCATTTCACAGGAAACCAGATCCTCCCAGTAAATACACTAGGTAACCACATTTCATTCTACCTTTCTTTGCAGTGCTATGTCTTTTCTTTAGGATTAAATTTTAAATTGTTAGGCTGGCAAGGCATGATGGTATATGCCTGTAATTCCAGCGACTGGAGGAAGAGGTAGGAGGGGCAGCATAGATTAAAAGCCAGCTGGATCCTATATCCTGCCTTAGTTACTTTTCTATCGCCATGAAGAGACACCATGGCCCAGACAACTTATTGAAGAAAGTTTATTTTGGAGCTTCCAGTTTCAAAGGATGAGTCTCTATGGTTACCATGGTGGGGAGCATGGCCCTGGAGCAGTAGCTGAGAGCTGCTTATACACAGTCCTGCCCTTCATTGTAAGTACTGGACAGAGGGAGCTAACTGAAAATGGCATGGACTTGTCAAACCTTAAAGCTGGCTCCCAGTGTCACACCTTCAACAAGGCCACACCTCCTGAACAGTTTCACCCAAGGGAGCCTATGAGGGCTATTCTCATTCAAATCACCACATTCCTCGAAACAAAAAGAACATTTGAGGAGGTAGCTCCCTTGTGGAATGCTAGCCTCATGCAGGAAACCCTGGGTTGATTCCCAGATCTGTGTGAATCTCTCATAGTGGAATATTATAATCCCAGCACTTGGGCGATAGAGACAGGAGAGTCAGAAATTCAGGGACATTCTTGGCTAGTGAGTGGGAGAACAGCCTGTGCTACATGAAACCTCTCTCTCTCTCTCTCTCTCCCTCCCTCCCTCCCTTCCTCCCTCTCTTCCTTTCTGACAGGGTTTTTCTGTGTGGCCTTGGCTCTCCTGAAACTCACTTTGTAGACCATGCTGGCCTTCAACTCAGAGATCCACCTGCCTCTGCCTCCTGGGATTAAAGACATAAACCACCACTTTTAGCAGATTATTAGTTCTTGTAATAACTTTTGATTTCACATGTCATATAATCCATCCATTTTTAATGGGTGAACTGACCTCATGAATGCTTCCATGCAAGCCTGACCATCTGAGATTAATACCAAGAGCCTAGTCAGTGTGGATGAAGAGAACAGACTCCTGAGAGTTGTTTTCTGACCCTTTACAAATGTGCCATGGTATTTTTGTGCCCTTGCACATACATATCTCTCTGTCTCTGTCTCTCACACACAGAGTTTTAAAAGGCTGCAACCAAGTGGTCTTTAGTTACTTCACAGAGTTGTGAAATCATCACCGTAGGTGTCACCTTTACGTTTTTACCTTTCCATTTACTAGCAACTACTAATCTATTGTTCTATTGTTTCTTTTTTGCTCTCTCTCTCTCTCTCTCTCTCTCTCAGTTTTGTTCATTTTGGACATTTCAAATAAATACTACATTTTTTTGTTTGTTTGTTTTGAGACTGGGTCTTTCTGTGTAGGCCTGGCTGTTCAGGAACTTGCTATATAGACCAGGCTGGCTGAACTTAATTTTTCCCTCTGTTCAATTAAATCTCAGGCCTTGGAGTAGGCTAGGCAATTACTCTAACACCAGTGCACAGCCCCGGATCCCTTCACAGAAAGTTGTACATTAGTTGTAAGACTCTGGGCGAGCCTTAACTTACCAAAGACCCTCCGAGTAAACACATGGAGTCCGGGATTGACGCAAAATGCAAGAGAAATTTAATGATTCAGCATGCTGAGGTCATTCTGCATACCAAGACTGGAGAGCGACCTCGAGGATCCATTTCAGGGACCTTATATAGGGTTTTAGAGCAGCCACCCTTAGGCACAATGTGATTGGCAAAACAGTGTGACTTTTAAACTGACTGGTCTTTAGAGAATGGGGTATCAGGGACTTAATTAGTCCTTCCCTTCTAGCCTATGTGCGCTCTAACCTGTTTCTTCCAGGAGGGGAGGGGTGCCCATGTGCTCAGAGGGGGGAGGGGACCCTGGTGGAATATCTCAAAGTTCCCGAGCTGACTTCTCAAGTTCAAATCCTTACGGTATCCGTGTATCCTGTATCAGTGTTACCCATCTCCATTTTTCTTACAAAACGGCATATTTATGTAAGTAAAGAATTGTGTTTGCTGTTTTGTCATTGTTTTCATTGTTTTCATCTAGTCCTTCTCAAAGCTTCTGCCTTCTTAGTTCATGTAGAAAGATTTTGCTGAAATTATTTTATTTCTGATATTTTTATCTTATAGACAGTTCTACAATAAACACATAGTTCTTAAATATTTGTATGGATATTTAAAAATATTTTGATCCTCTTAGACGTTCACACATGCATACGATATGTTTTGATTATATTCACCTATACTTTCCTTTCAACCGCCCACCCCTACCCTCAACCCCCCCTCAGCTTCACTCCTCTTTGTCTTTGTTATAGTCCACTGGTTTGCTGTGTTTACATATGCCTGGACTGTGACTGACCTACCAGGGGCCACACCCTCAAAACAGACTGACTCTCCCTCCTAGCAGCCATCAGCTGTCCACAGTTCCTCAGGTAGGGATGAGGGACCATGATCCCTCCCCTCCTTGGTGGAATCTTGATCTTACATAGACAGCTGCAGCAGCTGTGAGTTCATGAATGCGTTGGTCTGTTTTTCTTAATTTTCCTTTCTTTTGAGCTCATCCTATATTGGTATATTTTTGTATATCTGTATTTTTTTGGATGGAAGCCGTGAGTTTGACATAGTACAGCGCCTGCTTGACTTTATAGTATCTTTTGCTCTGCAGATGTGATTTATGTAGTACAGTGCAGTGTGGACAGTGGTGAAGACTGCAGCTTTGTTTTAAACCTGGTGTTAATGGAAAAGCTTTCAAAAAGAACTTATTTGATGTGTATCAGTGTTTGGCCTACATGTATATGTTTGCACCATGTGCATGCCTAGTGCTTGTAGAAGTCAGAAGAGGGCTTTGGATCCTCTGAACTGGAGTTATAGATGGTTGTGAGCTGCCATGTAGGTACTGGCAATTGAACCTGGGTAGAGCTTTAACTGCTGAGCCCTAGAAAAGATTTAATGAGAATACTTCTGACATTTTGCCATCAAATGTGGTGTTTAATGTTTCGGATAAATACTTTTTTAATAAATTAAAGACATTTCCTTCTTTTCTAGCAGTGTTAAGGATTAAAAATATTTTTATTAGCACACATTAATTATAAATAATGGTTTTCTTTATGACATTTTCATATATCTACTAATATATTTTGGTCATCTTCCTCCTCCCTCCATTACCCTTCCTATTCCCACCATAGCACCAGTAGGCAGCACATCTTCCCTGGTTGGTCAGTACTGTTATATACAGGGTCCGCAGCTGTGATGATTTGTATATGCTCAGCCCAAGGAATGGCACTATTAGAAGGTGTGGCCCTGTTGGAGTAGGTGTGGCCTTGTTGGAGTAGGTGTGTCACTGTGGATGTGGGCTTTAAGACCCTCATCCTAGCTGCCTGGAAGCCAGTATTCTGTTAGCAGTCTTCAGATGAAGATGTAGAACTCTCAGCTCCTCCTGAACCATGTCTACCTGGATTCTGCCATGTTCCCACCTTGATAATAGACTGAATCTTTGAACCTGTAAGCCAACACCAATTAAATGTTGTCCTTTATAAGACTTGCCTTGGTCATGGTGTCTGTTTACAGCAGTAAAGCCCTAACTAAGACACCAGCCAAGAAAGACTACTGACAACAGGTATCCCCCAGCAGCTTGAATAACACCTACTGGTGCTGGCACCAATCAGTGGGTAGAAAGCTTTCAGGATGTTCCATCTTAGTTCTTCTGTGTCCTGTACCAGCGTATGTGGTATCTTCAGCAATAAGCTCTTACCCTGTAGTTCTTGTGGGGAATGAACAGCAGTTTCAGAAGTCTGTGTTAGAAGTCTCAGGGGCCTCCCTGAGCACCAACTCCTATGGAGAGAGTCTGCCCTGGCTATGGAATTTTCACTGAATAAACCTGTGATTTCTGGGACTAGTTTTGCCACTCATGTAGGGTAGTTTAAAAAGTAGATTTTTGTTATTATTACTAGTGATGTAATCACATAATAGTGGGTTTCATTAGAATTCATTAGAGGCAGTGACAACAGTGGTTAGTGTTTTATTGGGTGACTTTAATGATACACTTTAATGCTCTGTGCCAGCTCTGCTCTACTTTACAGAGAAGGTTGACATGACGCGTCTATAAAGGGTTTTACTCTCTTCCGATCCTGTTCATCCCCCAGTATCCTATCTCGTTTCCTGTCCTCTAGCACAGATACCTTCCTCTGTTTTTTCTTCTTCCTCCTCTCCCTCATCTTTGTCTTCCTCCTCTTCTTTCTCTTCTTCCTCCCCTTCCTCTCCTCTTTTTCCTCCTCTTTCCCCTCTTCCTCTCCTTCCTCTCTTTCTTCCTCTTCTTCCTTCTCTTCCTCTACCTCTTCTTTTTCTTCCTCCCCTTCTTCCTCCACATTTTTTCCTCTTCTTCCTCTTCCTCATTTTCCTCTTCTTCCTCTTTCTCTTCCTCTTTTTCTTTCTTCTTCCCACTTCTACTCACATGTGTTGTTGCCTACTCTCACTAGAGTTGCTTCCTGGAGCATGGGAGTCAGGTTGTTCACCGAAGAATAGGCATCTTACCACAGAAGAAAGTGTCTCTCTTTAACAATCTTTATTCACCTCAGGGAAGGGTGGAGCCCTATGCCCCTACTTCCTCTAGGGCAGGGTGTAGGACAGGCATAGTCTTGGCAGATCAGGCAAGCAAGCATTCTTGATGTCAATGCAACCTTCTCTGTGAGGTGGAGCGGAGCAGGCACTCAGCACTGAGGTTAAAATCAGCCAGGGAAGCACCTTTCTGACCACTGTCTATCACCTCTAATGAGTTCTCATTTACATCCCGCAGAATAGGATGATACTGAACCCAAGAACCAGTCAGCAATAATGTAAGCATTACTAAACACACTCTCATGACGATGCTGTGTGAGGCACTAGGCATGCATCATCTCATTTAGTCCTCTCAGCAACTCCATGGGGCGCATAATTGTTCCCTATTTAGAGAGGTGAGGGAGGTTAATGAAATTCACAATATGGAGGTGATAGAGTTAGTCTATTTCTGCCCTAATGTACCAGCCACAGTCTTCAGCATAACTTTTTTCCATGTGTGATTTATTTGCATCTGGACTACACTTAAAAGCATTACTGCTCTGTGGGTTTTAATTTTTGCATGACAGTTCCTTCTTGCCTTCTTAGCTCTGTGGGTTTTAATCTATTGCATGACAGTTCCTTCTCATGACAATTCCTTCTTGCCTTCTTAGCAGCCAGCGTGCTCATTCTACTCCCGGTTTTCATCCTCACATTTGTAGTTTCTTTTAAATATTTATTTTGGTGTGTGTATGTGTGTGTGTTTTGGGGGGAGGCTTTATTTGGCTTATAGGTAACAACCCATCATTGAGAGAAGCCAAGGCAGGAACTGAGACAGAACCACAGAGGAATGCTGTTACTGGATCCCTCTACACTCCTTCCTTCCCTCCCTCCCTCCCTCCCTCCCACCTTCCTTTCCTGCTTTCTCCTACTTAAATAATCTGTAAAGTTTGATATTCTGTGTTCTCTAGTTGCAGTGAAGACATACTTCTTGTGAAGTTTTGTATATTCTGCAAGATGTGTACAGAGAATCAGATGTTTTTAAAAAGATTTATTATATATACAGCAGGCATACATACTGCATGTATGCCTGAATACCAGAAGAGGGTACCAGATCTCACTAAAGGTGGTTATGAGCCACCATGTGGTTGCCTGGAATTGAACTCAGGACCTCTGGAAGAGCAATCAGTGCTCTTAACCTCTGAGCCATCTCTCTAGCCCCAAGAATCAGATTTAAGTAGCCATCTTGTCTACATACATCTTGTGGTCCAGTAAATGTTCAGGTTTTTTTCTTTTTAATTTTTGTTTTTTCCATGCTGGAGACTAAACCTTTCACATACTGAGCAGAGAACCTCCAAACTCAGTACCTGCTTCTTGAGTGAATATTAGGGGAGTTAGAGATCATTTCCTGCTGAGGTCTCTGTTGTAACCAGAGCTGCTGCTGAGTGAGTGGGTCTGAGTGATCATATCCATAACAAAATAAGTGACCTTGTTTGAACATTCAAACAATGGGAACAGGACAGATTCAAGATTTAAACTTCCAAACATAGACTTTGAGAATTTGGACTAGAAAATATGAATGTATGAGGCAGATAGTAGAGAACCCTGGAGTTTCTGAGTCTTGTAGAGTCATGTCTAGAGAGCTAAGGTACAGAGGCACAGAGGCGAAGGGGGTGCAGAGCGAAGTGGCAAGAGGGGGCCAGTGATGGTATCTTTGGAGGGACCAGAGAATGGGTCAGAAGGAGCAAACACCAAAGACATCAGTGTAAACGGATTTTCTGCTTTAGATTTCCAGGAGGCCAGCTTGAGTCTCTTCCAATAGTGATGTCTGCATGTCTCTGTAGTTAGGATGTGTCCTTTCACTCCTGGAAAGCATGTGCGCGCATGTGCATGTCACACGCATGTGCACTCCGTCTGCTGTACGCCCATCCCTGCGTGGATTTTTCTGATATATGCTATTTTAAATATTCCACTTTTGTTTTTCAGATTGCTGAAGCTAAAAGAGATGTTTAACTCTAAGTTTGGGTCCACACCCAAGTTTTATGTTCGAGCCCCAGGAAGAGTCAACATAATAGGTATTCTGAAGTTCTTCTTTTAATTTTCCCCCACTCCTCTGGTGGTTTGGATTTTGCAAGTTTTCTAGGTGTATTTGTATTTTGCTTATGTTTCTTGTAATTTTCTACATTTTCGTGTTAAGTAGCAGATTTTAGCAATTTTGTGTACAGTCTGTCTTCATAAATGTATAGTGATAGATATACTTTTAGATTGTATATCAACTTATTCTTTTGTGTTTAATATATCGTAAATATTTTCTTATGTTTCTGAAGAGGTTATAAATATTATTTTAATGTTTTATAATAGCCTATTAAGATGATATTTTGTAATTTACTTAACCATTTTCTTATATTTATTTTTTTAAAATATTTTTTAAAAATATTATTTATTTATTTTTATTTATATGAGTACACTGTAGCTGTCTTCAGGCACACATCAGAAAAGTGCATCATATCCCATTACAAATGGTTATGAGCCACCATGTGGTTGCTGGGAATTGAACTCAGGACCTCTGGAAGAGCAGTCGGTGCTCTTAACCACTGAGCATCTCTCTAGCCCAATCATTTTCTTTTATTGTACATGAAGTTATTTCCAGTTTTCCCCTGGTGTAACCAGGATCTTGAGTGTCTCCCAGTGGAGAGGAGAAGTTGGTAGATACAGGATGTAAACTTTACAACAGATAAATTCTCATTTTTTTCTTTAATTTCTTTGTTTATGGTTGCACAGCAGACTTCATAGAAATTTTTATTACTAGTAAAATTTCCACCAAGATAAATCTCATACATTTATTTAGTGTGTATTTCCTGAGGAAAGGAACCCCCCCCCCCTTTTTTGGTCCTTTTCATGCTTAGCTGTGCTCTGTATGTCTGTATAAGTAGGTGGCTTTTCTAAGAAAGGCATTTGGATCTGTGCCTTTGATGTTCATTGAGAGAAACATGGAACTGAAGATACACCTTTGGGTCCACGAAGCCATTGGAATAGACTTTTTCTTAGGGAAAGTGAGTGGAGGATGTTCTGTTGAGAAGATAATAATAAATGTTGTCCCTCATCCCCAGATGAAGAACTCCTACACCCTCCACGACCCTCACCCAGGGTGGGTTTGTTTGTTTTTGTTTTTTGGTTGTTGAATACATTTCTTAAAAATTTTATTTATTTATTTATTTATTTATTTATTTATTTATTTATTGGTTTTTCGAGACAGGGTTTCTCTGTATAGCCCTGGCTGTCCTGCAACTCATTCTGCAGACCAGGCTGGCCTCGAACTCAGAAATCCGCCTGCCTCTGCCTCCTGAGTGCTAGGATTAAAGGCATGTGCCACCACTGCCTGTTGAATACATTTTTGACAAAGGAAACCATTTTCCCTCTCAGCAGGCTGCCACTCATGCTGCAGCCTTCCAGCAGAACGGGTGCTCTACCCTCATATCTAAACATGTCTTTCCTGCTTAGTCCATATTCCTGTCCTCTTGATAACTGGGTAGAAAGATAACTCTGTAAATGAGTTCTTCACCTGTGATTGTTGATCTCTAAAAAACCTTTATTATCTCATTCTAAAGAGAATATCAACCCAGAAGCAAAAAGCTTGTCAGCTGTAACAATGTGTGGAAGAAAAATAGAATCATGAGGCTGAATTGTCACCTGCTAATTTCATGTTTCCTTGCCAGTTAACATCTGCCAAAGGAATGGTGAAATATAAAAGTCTGTACCAGGAAAATGAACAGCTTCTTAACCACAGTGAGATGTTAACTAGATTGATAATTTATAGCTTGTCACATGATAGAAATTTGGAAAGCTATTATTGTTAATTAAAAAATTATAAAATGGGAAAAACCAGTTTAAGATACAAGGAAGCCTCCAAATTAACAAAATCTAACTAATTACTATGGTTAGCAGAAATTCCTGAATCAAAATGTTTGGTAAAAAGGAAACTGAGTGTCTGTCTGCCCGTAGCGTTTTACTTTCTATTAAACTGTGGACATATTTTTCCTGTGTGTTCACTGTCCATACAAGATTCATAGCTTTCACCTGAAAGGCGATGAGAATTTATTTTGGAGCCAACTATGAGTGACATGGCTTGGAAACACAGATACAGTTTACTCCGACCTCACAGTCCAGCATCAGTGAAAACATCAGGCGGTGGGTAACAGCAAGGTAGAGAAGTCTCAGTTCTAGGCAGCAGATGTTACCTGATGGCACTGTGTAACCTTTGGTTGGTAGAGGCTAGAGGGTCTGCTTGCACATCCTGAAGGATGTACCAAGTAGCTGCAAAGATACAGAAAGCACTGTATAGTGAGTGTCTACTAAGGGGGCTAAAGATGCTTGAGATCACCTGACTTACAACCCTAGGTTCCAGTCACTGAGCTTCCAATCAGTCAGTCAGTCCCGGAGCTCCCTGGAAGTCTTGCTTCTCCTCAGCAACTGTTGCTCACAGAACTTACTTGGGTTTCTTTTCTTTCCTATGCTGACATAGATAAAACTTGCTTTTTCTCTTGTCTAGGCGAGCACATAGATTACTGTGGATATTCTGTTATTCCCATGGCTGTAGAACAAGACATGTTAATAGCTGTGGAACCTGTGGAAACACACACTCTCCAACTGGCCAATACAGACCCCTTGTATCCGTGAGTATTTAGGATTGCCGGTGGGTACAGGATGTGTGTGTGTCTGTGTGTGCGTGTGCGCGCACATGCATGTGTGCGTGTGCATGCATGCATGCTTGAGTGCATGCATACGCATGCAGTAGTGTGTTCTGAATGCAGATAAACTCCAGAAAAATACTGTATTCCAGCTAAATCATCTACCTGATTGATATTTCCTGCTTGACATTTACCAGTGTCCTGGTCACTATTTACTGTGTGTTTGTGTCCTGGTCACTAGTTACTGTGTGTTTGCGTCCTGGTCACTAGTTACTGTGTGTTTGTGTGTTCGTCTGCTCACTCACTGAGGCACGCTTACCAACCAGCAAGATGGCTCAGGGCTGTTGAGTGCCTTTACCTGATTTGATCTCCAGAAACCCACATGATAGAAGAGAGCCCAGTCCTGAAGGTTATTCTCTGATCTCTACACTTACGGCATGTGTACATACATGATACTTACATGCCCACACTCTTTCTCATACATGCACAGTAAATAAATAAATGAATTAATAAATAAGTGTTAAAAGGGAAGCATTAACTGGAGAGTTGCAATATACTAGACACAGTTTCAAGTATTGAGTTATACAAACATGAAAATAATTCTGTTCTTGCCCAGACATTACTGATTATCTGCTGAGATAACTGCCTCAGTATGTCCCCTGTGTGCTATCTGTCCTTCAATACTATGGCAGTGCCTTATTGTCTTGTCAGAGAATCTTACTGTGCTGCCCAATCATTGCTTACATACCTGTATCCCTCGGTAGGTTTAAGCTCTATGGTTTTACGTTGTGGTGTCTGTTTTCTCCAAAGCCTTGGTCTCAGTATAACACAGTATGAGATAAAATGGATGTTTCTAGTACATACTCTTTGTCAAGTTTAAGTGTTTAATTTCTATAATGTTAAGAAATCACTTATGGCCGGGCAGTGGTGGCGCACGCCTTTAATCCCAGCACTTGGGAGGCAGAGACAGGTGGATTTCTGAGTTCGAGGCCAGCCTGGTCTACAGAGTGAGTTCCAGGACAGCCAGGGCTACACAGAGAAACCCTGTCTCGAAAAACCAAAAAAAAAAAAAAAAAAAAAGAAAAAGAAATCACTTATGTGTATTGAATTGTGTTAAATATCCATTCAGTCTTCATGGTCACCTTTAAACATATGGTGGGTTACTTTGGTGGATTTTCCAATGCTGAATCAGCTTTGCTTTTTCTTTATAAGCTTTCCTTGTACAGTCTGGCACCACAACAGTATTTCGGTGAGTGATGGCTCACATATAGGTTGTTGGCCCCATGGGAATATATGGGGCTGAAAAACTGCTGCTGCTTATAGTATTAGCATTTTAAACCAAGAATTACTTATTACAAAAGAGTTAAACGTTTCAAAAATTAAAATGTTTATAAATGCATGTTTATAAAATTTGGTCATGTACAGTAATATCCTTGGCCTTCACGTGCCTACAGCTTTCTGTCCTGCATATCCCCTTTATGCTAGCAAGTGCCCTATGTCAGTGTCAGCATGTCAGTGTGTGTCAGCATGTCGGTGTGCTGCTTTCAACTGCTTACACTTTTTGTTTGGATAGGTTCAGATACACAAACACTACCGTTGTGTTATAGTCAGCTACTGTGTTCAGTATTGCCTTAGTCACTGTTGTATTGTATGAAGAGATGCCATGACCAAGGCATATTAAAGAAAGCATTTAACTGAGGGCTTGTTTATGGATTCGCAGGGTTAAACTAAAATGCAGGGAGTGTCCATGAAAGCAGGCGTGGTCCTGGAGAAGTGCCTGAGAACTTTATATCCTGATCTACAGGCAGCAGATTGGGATCTGGGTGGAGAGACACTGGACTTGGTATGGGCTTTTGAAAGCTTAAAGCCACTCCTCGTGACACACCTCCTCCATGGCCATATGTACTCCAGTAAGGCCATACCTCCTAATCCTTCCAACAGTTCACCAACTGGAGTTAAATGGGGGCAGGGGGTATTTACACCAAACCACCACCAGTATAAGAGCATGCTGTATATGTTTGTAATGGTGACTATCCCAAATACATATGTGTGTAGTAGGCTATACCATCTATGTCTGTATAAGTATGCTATACTCTATATTGTTTATACAATGACAGTATTAGCTTATTGTAAGTTTCATACACTATATCCCTGTTATTAAATTACATGATTACATGTAATTTACATGTAATAATTACATGATTATTATTTGATTTACAAATTACAGAAGAAGATATAGTTGTCACATTTTATATAGTCATTCTGTTTCTTTCTCTTGGTCACTGAGTAAGCTGACAGAGAACATGGGGATAGCAGATGTTTCTCTGAGATGCTGATTTCATTTCCCTTGGGTGTATACACCAAACAGAAGGATTCCTGGATGATATGCTAGTTCTGTTTTTAATTCTTTGAAGAAACAACACAGTTTTCCATAATGGTTGCGCCAAATCACATTTCTACCCACAATTCAGAAGTGTTCACTTTCCTCAAAACTCCGCCAACACGTGTCCTACTCACACCAGATGCCACTTTTGTAAGATGGATACTTTTTCGAGGTATTACTTTGTTTTGTGTGTGTGTGTTTCTTCTATTACTGCATTGGCATTTATACATTTGGTGTTATTTGCAGTTTTTTTTTTTTGTTTTGCTTTACAGCTATATTCTATTAGTTGAAGTATTTGCAATAATCAAGTGGGACTTGGATGTGGTAGAGATGAGTGTGTGGTTTAGAACGTACCTGGGAGAGCACCCAGAGGGGTTTGATGTTACTACTACACACGGCCAAACTAGCATAGTGTGCTTGGATTTTAACTAATGCAGCTAGGAGATAGAGAAAAGCAGCCCTAGGAGGGAAGATTAAAGCTATAAGTGCATATTAAAATCAGAGAAGGGCCAGGGAAATGGCTTAGAGAGGAAAAGGATGTGCTACCAAACCTGGCAGCCTGAGGTCAGTCTCTGGGACTCATTTATTAGAGGTGAGAACTGACTCCCACCAGCTTTTGATGTCACACATGCCATGATATGTGGACACACGCACACAGACCAACACAGACTCACACACAGAGGAAAATAAATAATAAATAAATTAAAAAGGTCAGTTCTCAAATTACTAACTTAATAATTCACCTTAATAATTCACTTAAGCCCCATCAAAAATCAGTCAACTGAAAGAAATAATTACAATCAAGGAAAGAATTAATGAAATGGAAATTTAAAAATACAATGAATTAATGAAACAAAGAGTCAATTCTTTGAAAGAATTCGATGAACAAGATCAATAAACTCTTAGCCAAACTAGCAGAAAGAAAGAGAACAAAAGCCCAAATTAATGAAGGAAGAGATGAAAAGGGAGACATGGCTGTAGATACCTGTGAAATTCAGGAAATTGTTGTGATATATTTTAGAGCTCTTATATTCTATGATGTTGGAAAATCTGAAAGGAATGAATTTCTAGATGCATATAATCTAACCATATTAAATCTGGATGAGATCAACAGCTTATAGAGATTAATAAACAAACAATGAAGTTTAAGCAATAGCTAAAAACAAAACAATCACAGAAAAACATCAACTGAACAAAAACATGTTCAATTTAAAAAGTCCAGGCTTTGGTAAGGCCTGTTGCTGAAGATACTACATACTTGTCACATGACATAGAAATAACATTGGTTCTGACCAGGAAACTTCTTCCCTGTTGGCTAACTCTCACAGTAGTAGGAGATGCTGTATAGGATGCTAGGGAAAACACTCATCAACAGTCCTTCCCAGCTGCGAACCCTGTGAACTATTGGTGCGTAAAGTCATGCCCGTGAGTGGAATAGTGGCCTAAATGTTATAGGGGTAACCGAAGTGGTTCCCTGAGATTATCTGTGGATAACGTAGAAACTCACAGATGATCATAGTGCAGAGAATAGTGCCAGTGGGTAGTGACAAATGGAACATTTACATCACACTTCCCTACCCAAGGACCATGGCAGAAGAGAGGGCAGGGAGATGGTGAGAGCCAGATGCTGGAGAGGATTGGTATCATCTTCTAGATGTGAGAGGACGGTTGTGCTCAGAAGCACACAGTAGCTGTGCTTGCCTGCATAGAGTGAAGCTAGTCAGCATTCTATCGCGGATCAGAGGGATGAGCCCCTCTCCCCAACTGAGGAGCTCTGGACATCTGATGGTTTCTGGGGGAACGAGAGTTAATTTTCTTTAAGGATGTGGCCCTTGGTAGGTTGACTGTGCTCCATGAACGGCCCCCACCCCATTGAATATATAGGAAGCACAAACTGGACTTGGTGGGTTATTACAAAAGACAAACTTAGATGGGACTGGGGAGGTGAGGGTGGACCTGGGAGGAGTTATGGAGATGTGTGAGGAGATGAATGTGATCAAAATACATTGTATGAAATTCTCCAGGAGTCAGTAGAAATATTACAAACAGCTCAGGCCTGCAAGTTTTCACCACTGAACCCTACCAGACCTTTAAGGAAGAGCCGGCATGGATGCTTTCTATTCCAGAACATAGAAGATGAAGGAGGAGGGAAGGCCAAAGTGTTAGGGAAGGCATGTGTAGAACAGAGGTAGTAGGAGAGGAGAGTTGGGCTTCTCTGAGGAATTCAGAGAAGCAAACCAGCCTGCTGAACTGGTGACTTTCCAACATCAAGTTCCTATCTTCTTCTTCCAATTAATAAGTGGCTGCTGGTGATACTGAGGTAAAGCGTAGACACTATGTAACTATCTGGTTTCCATCAAGTTCTTACTTTAGATGTCTGCTGATGAAACCATGAGTATGGAATTCACGTGAAATACTTTTTAATTTTTAGTATTTCTTTGATATTGGTTAATTGACATACTTTATTAATTATATCTCCCTGTGTGTGTGTGTGTGTGTGTGTGTGTGTGTGTGTGTGATGTGCACACATGACATGCATTCTATAGCACATTTGTGGAAGTCAGAGGATGACTTTGTGGAGTCAGATCTGTCTTTCTTCATGTGGGCTCTAGGGATCAGGTTGTTAGCATCTCACTGAGCTTGGCATTTTATTATGAAAAATAATTTCCCTTTCTCTTCATTTAGCTGCTTATTCACTTGTAACTTTATATCAGTATAGACTCACAATGGAACGTGACTCTTTAAAATAAATTTTGTTTGTTATTTATTTTTCTTAAATCATACAGATGGTCAAATCAGATGGAGATCAGGGAGTATGGAGGAAAGAGAACTTTGAGCATTTCTGTTTCAACTGGGATCTGTCTGGTAGTGGCCACAGCGGATAAAACATTCATGTGGTCTGTACTAGCTAAGAAGCACTAACATGAAAGAGAAAAATGAATGTAGATTATGCTAAAGTATGTTGCTTCCTACCTGTTTCTAGAAACAAAAAGGGCCAGTTAGAGGTAGATTAGTTAATAAGCCACTACAGCTTCCTCTCTTAGTTTTCAACATCTGGAGGTATTCACTGTTGGAGACTGAGATACACACATTTAAGGAAATAGAAAAGGAGACTTGGATCCCCGGGTGGGGCAGTCTCTGGACGGCCTTCCCTTCAGTCTCTGCTCTACGCTTTGTCTCCATATTTGCTCCCGTGAGTATTTTGTTCCCCCTTCTAAGAAGGACCAAAGCATCCACATTTTGGTCTTCCTTCTTCTTGAGCTTCATGTGGTCTGTGAATTGTATCTTGGGTATTCCAAGCTTTTGGGCTAATATCCACTTATCAGTGAGTACATACCATGTGTGTTCTTTTGTGATTGCGTTACCTCACTTAGGATGATATTTTCAAGTTCCATCCATTT
The DNA here is from genome assembly GCA_019843965.1 of Rhynchomys soricoides. NCBI lineage: Eukaryota > Metazoa > Chordata > Mammalia > Rodentia > Muridae > Rhynchomys > Rhynchomys soricoides. The sequence goes on from JADRCH010000045.1 coordinate 2,018,044, forward strand.
GCCTAAGAATTTCATGAAGTCATTGTTTTTAATAGCTGAGTGGTACTCCATTGTGTAAATGAACCACATTTTCTGTATCCATTCCTCTGTTGAAGGCTATCTGGGTTCTTTTCAGCTTCTGGCTATTATAAATAAGGCTGCTATGAACATAGTGGAACATGTCTTCTTGTTATATGTTGGAGAATCTTTTGGGTATATGCCCAGGAGTGGTATAGCTGGGTCCTTAGGTAATACTATGTCCAATTTTCTGAGGAACTGCCAGACTGATTTCCCGTACACAGTCACCAAACCCAGACACTATTGTGGATGCTAAGAAATGCTTGCTGTAAGGAGCCTGATATAGCTGTCTCCTGAGAGGCTCTGCCAGGGCCAGACAAATACAGAGATGGATGCTTACAGCCAACCATTGGACTGAGCATGGGGTCCCCAATGGAGGAGTTAGAGAAAGGACTGAAGGAGCTGAAGGGGTTTATACCCCATAGGAAGAACAACAATATCAACCAACCAGAGCTCCCAGGGACTAAACCACTAACCAAAGAGTACACATGGAGTGACCCATGGCTCCAGCTGCATATGTAGCAGAGGATGGCCTTGTAAGACATCAGTGGTAGGAGAGGTCCTTGGTCCTGTGAAGGCTCAACTCCCCAGTGTAGGGGAATTCGAGGGCAAAGAGGCGGGAGTGGGTGGGTGGGTGGGAGAGCACCCTCATAGAAGCAGGGGGAGGAGGATGGGATAGGGGGTTTCTGGGAGGGTGGAAACAGGGAAAGGGAATAACATTTGAAATGTAAACAAAGAAAATATCCAATTTAAAAAAAAAAGGAGACTCGGTATCATCCTGTCACAAGAGGGCAGCAGTCAGCCATTGATTTTTTTTTTTTTCCTCTCAAGGGATACAGACTTAATGTGTCTTGTGTTTTTCAGAGACTTCAGTACTACCACTAATAACATCCGTATCGACAAGACAAAACCTCTATGGCACAACTATTTCCTATGTGGATTTAAGGGAATTCAGGTAAATTGACACCTACTAGCCATTGAGATTATAGTCCTGTTTTCCCAGATTAACTCTGGTTTTGGTCTCCTTTTTAGTATTGATGCTCTTCGTATATTTTGATGACTTATGTTTCAGAGGGTGGGGGAGGTGTGATTGCCTCTGGGTTGTGTTCACAGGGTCAGTCATGGTCTTTCGTTTGACTGAGAATGCATCATTAAATACACCTTGAAGAGAGACTGCCCTAGTATTTACATTCTGTTCTTGGGATGTACAGGAGTGTACTGGAATGGGACATAGAGTTGAGCAGCCATGGGTTTGAATATGGGAATAATCCAGCCTTGTTAATTTGAGTTAAATCTTGGCTTTATCTGTGGAATGATGTCACTGCTAGTCAATGAAGAGTGTTTACAGGACATCAGTTTGTTGGACCCTTGGGCATTTGGGAATGGCAGCCAGCATCGTTACTGCTCATCCAGGTGAGAATGAAAGGCTTGTAGTGAAGGTATTACTGTGAGTATTTCCCAGAAACATTGACTTCATCTTAATGTCAAAACTTCAGTGCTGTGTGTAAGAATAGGGCAGTGTGATATCCCCACTTCCCTCACAATTAGGAAGCACAGACAGAAAACCAACACTGATATTTGCAGAGCTACTCCTGTGTTTCTTTTTGTGTTCTTAATTTTACTTTCTAATAATTAAAAACCAATATTCTTATTTTTATTTTATGCCTGTGGGTGCTTTGCTTGCATGTATGTCTATGCATCACGTGGGTGCCTGCCCACAGAGGCCGAAAGAGGGTATCAGATCCCCTGGGACTGGAGTTACAGACTGTTGCTAGCCAACACGTGGGAATTGAACCCAGGTCCTCCTCTGTAAGAGCAACAGATGCTCTTAACCACTGAACCATCTCCCCAGCCCTTTAGCTTTTATTTTTTAAATTAACAGTCATTCAATAATTATTTTAGTTGTAGTGAGTCTTGTAATACATCATAGATTAAAGATACTAAGAAATAATATTTTTTTGTCTTTGGGATTCAAAAGGAAACTAGTAAACATACTTTTCTGTTTTGTTTTTTTGAGAGCTTATGATCCAAGTGGCCTGGAGGTCCTATCTGAAATTGTCACGAGCAGCTTAGGACTCAGTGACATAGTCTTATAGAAGCCTGTCAGGGTAACTTGGGATGTGTAGTCCTGGGCTGCTGTCATGGAGGTCTGGCCTAGGAGTGCAGCATTCATTTCTTGAGAATGTGGCTTTTTTCCAGACACATGGTAATAACTTCTGGGAAAAGTTATTGGCCTGTTTTAAATCTTCGAATCATTTGGATTGTCATCCACATTAGTGGGAATTAGAGTATTTGGAAGCATTGGTCAGGCAAATGCAATCTGACCTTCCTTGCAACAACATGCCTTTCTGCACCACATGGTAAAGTGACTATTCTCTCTCTCGCTCTCTCCACACACACACACACACACACACACACACACACACACACAGACAGAGTATTATTTTGTATAGAGGTTTAAAACCTTCCTCTTTGGTTTGACAACTTATGTGCAAAAACACAGGTTTGTTCAATGACCTTTTGGCAGAAAAGTAATTTCAGTGTTACCCAGTCCAGAAACCTTCAAATTAAAATACTAGAAAGTTCCAAGGGATAGTCTGTTTATGTGAAATTGAACATGTTATCCTTTTGGGATAAAGCTACTGCAGTGTTTGGCACAACACATTTGTGTTTTTCAGTCTGCTGTTACTGTTGAACTTAAACATTGCGTGCTAAGTTTGTAAGTATGATTCACGTCCAAGACAGTCTGTGGATCAGTTTATGGTTAAATATATAGCATCCCCCAAGGACTGCTGCTTTTGAGTGGGCTGCCCGATGTTCTGTACAGAGGGGCATTGGCAACAGCACGTCTTCAGCGTATAATTTGTTTGTGTTTCTGGAAGTAGATTTTTAGATGACTTGGAATCAGGAAACTGAATCTTTTCTTTTGTGGCGCATGACTTTTGCCAAGGAAGAAAAAAAAGGACAAAAAATTAAGGACAAAAGCAGTTTTTATTTGCAGTGTTTTGTTCCTTTGGCTAGTCTAACTTGCTTATTGAAATTTCTCCCTAGAAGAATATGTATGATGAAATGTGTAATTCGGTAATGTAATAGTTTCTCAAACTTTGGTCTTGAATTATCTGAGAAATTTCTGAAAAAGACCACTTTTTCCTTTGAGGAGGAGGAAGGGCTGGGTTTATTTTAATCCTAAATAGTGAGAACTATGATATGACATCACCTCCCAATCCTGGTTTTACAGGTCAGTTCAAATACATTAGAGATTCCTACCTTTAACCCAGAGTCTAATTTGATTGGTCTTTCCTGTTTGTAAAAATTTCCCTGCCTTCTTTGGGGCCTTCAATATGATTTACATATAAATTCTAATCTGGCTGTCTTTAAAGCTACTAGATGGTTAAATTGCATTAATAACTCCAATAAAAACTCTGAATTTCCTCATATAGCTGGCAGGCATTTAAACATGGCAACACTGTTGGCCCCAGTTTTCACCCCAGTGGAGAAGTCAACTGAGACTCAAGAGTCTTGGGTCTCACTCCCAGCGTCCTTTGCATGAGGACAATCTCAGAGTCTTGAGGTCTTCAAGCATTCTTTATGTAATCTCCAGTGCTTAGGTTTTTCTTGATAAAAGCTGGAGCTGGCAGAGCTGGAGCTCCTTTTCTTCAGAGAGCCTCCTGAAGCTGGACCCTGGAAACGGGTGCTGTTGGGTTAGACCTTAGACAAGATGCTAAAGCTCAGCCCACTCCCTGATCACGAGGGATTTCCTGCCTCTCCGGGCACCTTGAATTGTGATGGTTTCATGGTTTTTCTATACTTGTTCAAATCAGTTGATATTCAAAGAAAAATCATTCGAGGCAATTTAGTAAGTGGATCAGTAGCTTTTTGTTGAATAAAATAAAAAGTCTTCTCCAGAGGACTCATCTACAGGTGAGAGGGCTGAGCCATTAAATCAGATGGCAGGTGTAGCTTCCACTGTAATGAGTTACCCCAGTTGCTGCAAAATCTTTGTGTCCCCTCTGTGGACTGATAGAAGTTTCTACTGCTCTTGAGCCCAATACTGAAATGACTATTGGCATTTTTTTTTTTTTAACATTTTTAGGAACACTTTGGCCTCAGTAAGCTGCCTGGAATGAATTGCCTGGTAGATGGAAATATACCCCCAAGTTCGGGCCTCTCCAGCTCCAGTGCTCTGGTTTGCTGCGCTGGGTTAGTGACTCTCACAGTGCTGGGAATGAGACTATCCAAGGTAAGCACTGTGATGTTAACTTCATGAGACTCCATGACAGCATCTACATTGCAAAGTCAGACTGTCTTCCCCAACACCAAAAAACCTGTCTTAACTGGAAAGGAAAAGCCAACATCTGTGGGCAAGTGCCCTAATCGAATATGTTCTGCCTGTGGTCGCTCACTATAGTGTTGTTGATAGTCTTTGGCCAGCCAGTCAACAAGGCTGTATGACTGTAGTGAGGTACTCTTGGATTATATATGAAGCTTGAATGGGGACATTATTTAAAAGAGGTGTCCTTATTGACAAGATACATTCAGAGCAAGACTTTTTAGGTTGCATGGTTGGGTCTGTTTTGTTTTTTGTTTTTGTGTTTTTGTTTTTTGTTTTTTGTTTTCACCTAAAATTTTAAGTATTGACAGGCAATGGGCAGAAAGTATAGAGAACAGGCAAGAAAGGAACCAAATACATATCTGTTACTACCTGGTATTAGTAGATTAGTCGCTGAGATATTCCATTCAAAGAAGAAGTGCTTACTTTAAGGAAATAGAAATTCTACCTGAGGTCAGAAAGCCTTTACAAGTTTGTATAAATCTCTGGTTTTGCAGCTTGGAGCAGGCGAGCTTAGATTTAATTAGCACTTAAACTTTCTGCTTCAAGTGAAATGTTACTGCAGTTCTTTTAAACTAGCAGTTCTCAGCCTTCCTAATGCTGCAACCCTTTAATACAGTTCCTCATGTTGTGGTGACCCCAACCATAAAATTATTTTTATTGCTACCTTATAACTGTAATTCTGCTAATATTATGGATTGTAATGCAAATATCTGATAGGCGGGATATCTGATATGTGACCCCCAAAGGCACCCCCACCCACAGATTGAGAACCACTCTGCTAAACCCATGCGTGTAAACTGAAGTTCACGGATGGCTTAGGAACAGACAAGAGGCAGACCAGAAAGGTAGAAAGCTAGTCATATTCTTAGCTTGTAAAACGTGTGTTTAAATTCTTATAGTGAAAATTTACATATGGAGAAGGGAGAAGCATAAAGACAGAAAAGAGAAAACTTTCCTTGATATAAACAGGCCCTTTCATGGGAAGTTTAGCTCGCTCACTGCAATAGTACATGCTTTTTTGTTTTGTTTTTGAGAAGAGAAGGAAAAAATCTATATGTGAACTATGCCTTCTCCGACACGACCTTTAATCTGATAGTTAGTTTAATAAGTATTTAACGAGATACCCAGCATGAACAGTCTAAGGGAGAAAAGACTCCTTTGGCTCAGTTTCAGTGGTTTCAGTCTAGGGTTGGCTGACTACATTGTTGCAGATCTGTGTATAGCTGAATGTGGGACACAAGGCACAAGGGCAGGGTGAAGCAAAGACAAGAAAAAGGGATAAGAATGCAAGAAATTAGACATTGAGCTTAAGGTCCATCTGGGACAGAATCGGTAGGATGTGGACATTGATTGGGTGTGAAGCTAGAGGCCAGCAAAGAGTCAAGGATTCTTTTCAAGTTTCTGACTATCTGTGATGCCTTCAAGTAGGCATCTAAATGGCACTGTGGCCTGAGGTGAAGCCAAGTGTTGAGTGTGAGAAATCTAGGCATGTAACAGAGTCTAGGCATACAGAACCTAGGCATACAGAGTCAAGTCATACAGAGCCTAGGCATACAGGGCCTAGGCATACAGAGCCTAGGCATACAGAGCCTAGGCATACAGAGCCTAGTTATACAGAGCCTAGTCATACAGAGCCTAGGTGTACAGAGCCTAGGCATACAAAGCCTAAGCATA
>JADRCH010000045.1:2039717-2067095 GCA_019843965.1 Rhynchomys soricoides
CAGGAGTAGAACCCTGCCTAAGGCACACACTGTTATTTAATAGGAAGGTCATATTTACAGTTCCCAGTTGGCTCCGTCATAATATCCCTCTTTCTCGCTGCCCAACTCTTCTCTTAGTTTCAAACTTTTTCTGACCTAGGATTTATTTAGGGGTCAGTCCCTGCATTTAATTGTCATGTTTCTTTAGTTTTCTTTATTCTAGAATAATCCCTCCCACTTCTGAGTCTGTTGTGATGTTGACAGGTTAGAGTGTTGGCCAACTTTTTTGGTCAAACCTCCTCAGTTTGAATTTGACAGAAGGTTAGTTTATTTTTGGATTGAGACTACTCCCCAAACCCCCTGTTCTCAGTGAGTCCCAATATGTGCTTTCTGATTCTTCGGTTATAGTTAAGATTTAAAAAACATCAGCCAGGCCCCAGTGGCACAAGGCATCAATCCCAGCTAGCTGTGGGGCCAAGTCAGGTTTAGTGAGACCCTGCCACAAACAAGCAAGTAGACATCAGCAGCGATCCCCGTCAGGTGGAAATGTGCTGCCCCTGCCAAAGTGTCTTTGTTTAGGCCCTTTTTATAAAGGTGGGTTTTTCTCTTAATCATGGTTATAAAAAAGTTAATAGTGACAGTGCATACCATAATTTAATAATTCTCTTTTGTTGTTTAATAAATAGAATGCTTAATGCATGTTTGTTGAATTCCTAGAATACACAACAATGTAAAAATGGCAAATTATTGGCTTTTGAGGAATTAAAACTCTTGACTGTTGTGTTGATATTTAAGTATACTCAAGTTTTCCTTTATCTCATTGCCTAGGAAATAAAATGAACTAAGCTTGGAATAAACTGAGATCTCTAAGATAAAAATATCCCAAGCCAATGTAATTCTAAACTGCCACTGTGTGTATAGGGTCACGTTATCTCACTTGCAGTCACTCAGAGTTTGTATATATCACATTTCAGTGTAACGACATGGGCAGACTCCAAAGAAAATACCAGGCAACTAGAATTTGGTTTAACTAACAAATATTTACATGTGTCATATCTCTAAGCATTGTGATCTTTAAGGGGTTTATACTACACAGGCTTAATTCCTAAAGCTTTGTGTTACATTGTAAGAAGTTGCTCAGTAGTATATATAACTTCAAATGATCCTGCAGCTGGTGTGGGTGAGCATGAGGGTCAGCCAGAGCTTCTGTAGTAACAGGTGGACTTAGCGTGCTCTGCTGGGCTAAAGGCTGCCCGTCATTTGCACGCTTTCTTATGTGTATTAACGTTATTTTTTCTTTCGTGGGTGGTGGTGGCAGAAGTCAGGACTGTCTTTCAGTCTTTTTGGGTTCTTCTAATCATGTACTTAGTGCATTATAGGAAAGGAAAGATAAACAATGGCAGCCATGGTTTATGAAGCTGAAGCCTCTACATCAGGAGGCAGCTGGACAGTGTGCTGCTGGCTAAAGAAGGATTTAATTCACATGTGTTTTCTCACCCGATACCCTTCCTGCCTCTGGCATGCTTTTGTGATGTGGGTGACTGGGAAGTGGGTTTAATAGAATTCTCCTTCCTTGGTCTACAAGGAAGACTACTGGGCCTACAAGGCCCCATTAATGACTGCCTTCAGCGTAGCACTTCCCCATGCACTGCTGCGAGGTTTGTGAATATAGGGTCTGCCTCAATAAATCTCTGTATCCCCAGAGATCCCAGAGAATGAGCGTTTCTTGGTAATAGCTTGTTATTAGTTTGACTTTTATTCAAAAGTCTATCATTTTACACGTAGACTCAATGGGGAGGATAAATTACACTAACCACATTAACGAAGGAATTCTGTTCCAAGCAGAGCTGACCCTTCAAGCTCCCTTTTCTGTGACAGATGTCTATTGTGATTATTTGGAGTCACTAGAATCTAAACATCTCTCCAATGGGTATTCTCTGCTATATCCATGTATCAAAGTGTGTTCCTTAATCTGAACACATGAATTAGAGAGCTAGTGTAATAACATCAGTGATAAAGATCGTTCCTCTCGGGCCACACTCTGGAACTTTCTGAATCTCCCTCTGCCTTGTACATCTTCAGATGAAAGGCTCGCCTATAGTGGAGAACACAAAACAAGAGATGTATGGGCTCAGAGTGTGCCGCGGTGACACAGTGGTGGTCTGAGATGGGGGAGTTTCTAAGACTGCAAGCCACTTTTTCAAGGTGTGTTCTCTGCCCTCTCATGACTTTATTTTGGAGGGAGGGGACGGGCACTTTACAGCTGTTGTTAGAGTTGGTGAAAGCCATGGTTTCCGTGTTGGTCAGAAAAAATCAGTGAGATATTTTCAAGTCAGGCATTTTAGCTAAAAGTCGTGAATATTGACAGACAATAATGAACATGAGCTTCCGAGTATGAACTTCAGCTTTGAGGAGTTTCAGAGTAATGAGTTAAGTGGCAACATATTATTTTTCATAGATAAAAATAGATTTAACTTCCTAATCTTACCAGGAATACTAGTAAAGCCCTTAAAAGTATTTATTACTGTTATAAAGGTGATGTATTCTTGTTTTAGGGTATTAAGGAATAAAAATATGATTGGTATTAAATAAAGGTTCGTAACATTAGCAAAGGGGACTCTGTCATTGAAGATTATGGCAAAAATAAAACCTTTGTACTTTAGCTGCCATTCAGGGAAGCCACAGTTGCTGCACATGTGATGCAGTTCCGTTTTTATAGAACATCTGCTTTGTGCCAGGCAGTATTTGAGGCACAGGGTAGGGCAGGATTTAAAAGTCATTATCATAGCACTTTGTGAGGGAGGGAGACAGAAAACAATAAAAACATTACATAAAGTGGAAATCTTGAGTGAAAAGCAGATTGTCAGGTGGAAAGTAGAAGCGGATGAGATATTTTGGGGGAGGAAAGACAGTCTGTCTGATAATGTGGCATTTGAGCAGATATTTGGGCCGTGAGCATTTGCAGTGGTATAGAATGTTAGATGTGGTTATGGTTGCCCAGTAATCAGAGCGATGTTCACTGTGCTCTAATTATATACTAGGCTTTTACAATCTGTACAGTGACCAAAGAAAGTGGGTGACTGTTTGAACTCCAACTTTGCAGTTGAGGAAGCTCACTTGCTTTAACTACTAGGTTGCTCTGGTAGGAGCTCTGGCAGAGAGTGGAACTGTGGAATTCGGAGGCCAGAGATCCAAGAAAAGCTCCCTGAAGAATCTGTCTAATTCAGTCCTCCTGACAAAGCAGTCCAAGGTGACGGGAGTTTACAGTGCCCAACTGTTTTCTCTCTTTGCTGTTGCATCAGAAACTAATATGTAATCATAATGCTTTGCAACAGTTGCCACTTTATAAATATTTGTTAACTAAATACAGGTGGAAGAGCATTTGCAAAGGCTAGGGCAGGGGGAACATGGTGGCCTGAGAAAATCAACTCACTTTGACAAGTGTAGACTCTGAAACAATAGTAGAGTAGGGATGTGTACAGAAGCAAGAGGCTCCCTGTGAATCGCTTCTTATGAAGTGACATGGGATAGTTAATTTGGCAGTACACATAATCTAAAAGTTGGTACACTGTGGAAGAGAGGGGTCATGGGGGCAGGGGAGTGCGTGAGTGTGTTTTGTGTGTATATTTGTCTCTGTGTGTGAATATGTGTGCCTGTTTGTGTGTGTGTGGATGTGGATGCATGTATGTGTGTGTGGTTTGTGTGTGTGAGTATTTGTGTGCGTGTATATGTGCATGTGTGTACGTGTGCATGTGTGGGCATGTCTTGGTTCATTTTTTATTGCTCTAACAAAATACTGGGCTCATTAAAAAAAGGTTTACTTAGCTCACCTTTCTGGAGGCTCAGCTCTGGCCACAGCCAGGGCACATCACAGCATGACAGATGGCACTCTAGTGGGAGTGCATGTGATCGCATGGCACAGTGGAAAGCCAGCAGGATGTAGGGCCGGACTTCCTTCTTATAGGACTTCATATCTGATTTCACTTTTACAGTACTGCATAGGAACTAACTAGGGTCTCAAGAGAACTTTATCTGTTCTCTTCAAGAGTGAGCACCACTGATCTAATTACTTCCCAGTAAGCTCCACTACTTATAGGTCCCACAACCTCAATACTTCTGCGTTAGATACCACGGCGAGTACATGGACCTCTGGAGAGTAAATCATAGCACTGTGTAACTTGTGGACAGTTGCGTTTCAAAAAATCAGTAGAGCAAAATGTTTAAATTTGTTTGGATATTTGAATATTCTCTGGTCTTCTTTGAAGATAAAATATTTTGAAAGCTATATGTGAATTAAGAGTTTTTGCTAGTAAGGAAAAATAAGTAATTCAAACCAGCTTAATTCAGAAAGGGATATTTGCTTTATGTAGGTATATTGAAGTGCAAAGGCAGGTATTATTATCAGTTAGCCTTTGCTGTGTGTAAGAAATCTTCCCACAACTTAGGGCTTAACATAACCATTTAAACAGGTTTCAGCTCAACACTGACTTTGTTTATCTTGGCTAGGCTTATCTGCTCTCAGGGTTAGTTACAAGGTATTGGTTATGATTGGTTCTCAGCTGGGCTGGGATGATGGAATGCCTGGATCACGTGGCTGCTTGTTTTATTATGATGATTCTGATTCTGACTATTGTGTGTGGAGCCTGCAAGTGTTCAGGTACATGACACCGGAGCAGGATATTGCTGTCTTCCTCTGTTCCTTGTGGCAGCTTCTCACTGAACCTGAAGCTTGCAGTTTTCGCTAGGCTGGCCAGTGAACTCTCAAGATCCACTTGTCTATGCTGCCCAGTGCTGGAGTTACATACAGCCGTGACTAGCATTTTACATGGATGCTAGGAATTTGGTTTCAGGTCTTTGGGTAAGAACAAGCACTCTTATCCACAGAGGCATCTTCCTAGTCCCCTGGATTATTTACATGGAAGTCTCTGGATATCAAGTACTACAAGAGGGAGGAGTCCAAGTCCAATTTCTTTCCTTTATTTCCCCCCCCCATCCCTCCCTCCCTCCCTCCGTTCCTTTGCACCCCCCCTTCATCTTTCTCTTTTCCTCTTTTCCTCCTTCTCTTTCTTTTATTTTGAATTTGGGATCCCGTGCAGGGGCTTGTACTCCCCCTAAGCTACACCTTCAGCTCTTACAAGTATTTTTCAAGTCTGTGTTCTACATGCCACTGTCTCGATTGTCAAAGCCACTTATATCCATGATTCAAGAGGTGGAGAAATTCATCAATCTAGGTAAACTCTTGCTTGTGAGTCTCTGTCAAAAAAAGACAGGGACCTATTTTTAAGACACACTGAGCAAGTATTCAAATTTAAAAGGGGGCAGGAGATCAGCCAGCATGGATGGACCAAAGAGCACAATGCAACTGAGCTAACCTCAGGCCTGCAGCTCTGTGCAGCCTCCTGCTGCTCACTGCTTTCACCTCTCCTCAGAATGTGCCCCTGGTTGCCACTGACTCTGCATGACTATCCGGATCTGATGTCTGCTGGGGTTCAGTGCTCTCTTTTATTTATACTGACATTCTTCCCCCCTCTTAAGCTGAAAGTCTATGAATTATATAACCAAGAACATGCATTCAATAAGGTCATGAGTCAAAAGTTGAAAACCAGGGCAAAAGAAAGAAAAATTGAAAACACATTATGATTTTCTTTTTTTAAAATTGTATTTCACATGTATGAGTGTTTGTCTGCATGTGGATAATTGTACCGTATGTGTGCTTGGTGACCTTGGAGAACAGAAGAGGGCATCTGATCCTCTGCAACTGAAGCTATGGATGGTTATAAGCTGTCATACGGGTGCTGGGAACCAAATGTAGGTCCTCTGCAAGAACATTGAGTGTTCTTAGCTGCTGAACCATCTCTCCAGCCCTCATTGTTCATTTCTTAATGTAACTTTTCTTTAAGCCTACTTACTGAAATTCTTAAAAGCCAAGCAAAGCAGAAACAAAGTTATATTAGTTTCATGGTCAAAATAGCAGAATCATTTCCATTTTCAGAAGAGGTACTATCACCCCTAAATTTAAACTATATTTATCATGCAGAGTTTTTTGAGCATACAAAGTTCGAATTGTCTTAGGATATTTTCTATTGCTATAGTGGAATATTTGAGACTTAGTAATTTAAAAAGAAAAGAAGCTTATTCAGCTTGTGGTTTTGGACACAAGGAAGTTCAACACTGGGCAGCTGTGTCTGGTATGAACCTCATGCTATACCATAACTTGGTGGGTGGCATATGCGGTGCTTCTGTGCAAAGGGGGACAGATGTCTGTGGTAGCTAACCCATTCCATAAGAAAAGCATCTTCCACTCATGAAGATGTAGCCTGCACGACTTGCCTCTTAAGGGCTTTGCCACTGCTAAGTTGTTGACCAGCACTCTGTGTATTTTCATGTGACAAACCTCAACAGTCACGAAGAAGACCTGTGCAACCTTCTGAAACAAGCGCAGGCATGACACTGTTCTGGCTGTCTCTTGTAATGGCTTGCAGCACTTGCTTTCCACATAACATCTGAGCATAGCTCAGTCAAGTCAGTTTCCTTCCTGTAACAAGTCCTCGGTTCTTCCACTTCATGCCATTGTGATGACTGCTGTTTACCAGAGTCCTCTCCCCGATGAAAGTGTCTGGAGGTAGCTCTACATTTGGTGGCTTCACATTGTGATTCATGGAGCAATATTTTTTGGCTAGCTTGTGTTTGCATCTGTATCATTAGCCCACATCAGGAAAATGACTAGCTGTGAACTGCAACCCTTACTGTGCTGGAGGGTCCCGACTTTACACTCAGTGATCCTTCCTTTTGGTTCTTAAGAGTGGGACAAGACTATGCTGCTGAAAACCCAGTCTGAAGAGCCCTCCCCACACAATGGGAAGGTCTCCAGGGAAGGGACACGCAGTTCTAAGACATGCTTGCCAAACCACAGAGATCGCAGGCCTGCCACCCATCCCGTATTATCATCATTACTGAGCGTTTTTTTGGAAGGTCAGAGCCAAAACAAGCAATCTGCCAGCCAAAGAAGCAACACTAGCCCTTACCACAGGCTCTGGGCCCCCACTGGTATTTAGTAGCAGTGACTTGGGTCATATTTTTGTCTAATTCCATCAGTCTGGCAAGGCTCCTGCCCCTATGGTCTTCCCACAGTTTCTTTTTTTCAATGATCTTTCCCGTCTTTCCAATAATAGTTACCTTGTGTGTGGGTACTGCCTCCTCCCTGACACCCCCCCCCCCTTTTAACATTTAAAGTAACGGAAGGGATTCAATTAATTGTCCTTGTGAAAATCTGCAAGGAGAGAAGCTTTTTGAATTTCCTGAATTTTGGGTTCTTGAGCCACCCCCCATATCCTTCTCCTCTTACAGATAAAGAAGAGGATTTTGTTTAGAAGCCCAAGCCAGGCTCACAGTTCAAGTACTGGCCCTGACATTTACTAGTGGGTGACCTTGGCAGTTTACTTGACCTCCCCATGATTCATTTTCTTCATTAGAAAGTCTGTTTAGCAAAAAAAAAAAAAAAAGCCTTTCTTATGGACTTGCTATTAGTGCTCGGAAAGTGTTTAAACATGCAAGGGTTCCTATGCCTTGTGTATGGGTGGAAGCCATGGCAGCCTGTCAGCCTCACTCGGAGGTCATCCTGCTTCATAGGAGGGATGTCTTTGTGACTCTTAGAGTTGGGTGATATGAAGGGAGGCCTGCAAGCTCCCAACTGTCCAGTCCATTGAGAAGAGATTTTCTACCTTAAAAAAAAATTAATTCTTCCATATTATGTTTTTTGTTCTGTCTTATTTTTCTTTTGTTTGATTTTCACTTGCTTTTGTTTAGCTTTGTCTGAGGAGAATGTGAAATTAGATGTGGAACAAGGTGGCAAGGCTCTGGGAGGAATTGGGGGAGGGGAAAACATAATGAAAATATGAGTTTTTTTGTTTTTGTTTTTTTTTTAAACAAAAAAGGTATCAGGTTCACAGCCAAAAAATTTAAGCATATTAAGTAAAAACAGTGACTTCACTTCCTCTTCTTCTTTTCCTCCCTGGAGCCCCTCCCACATTCCCTCCCTCTAATCCTTCCCACTGGAACTCTGGAATTTGTAGCCTCTTTTTATTGATCGTATACTCACATTATGTAACTAGAACCTGCTGAGTCCATTAAGTGTACTGGCATTGTGGTTTGTGCTCATGAGTCGGGTCCAGGCCTCCTTGTCCTCCTGCATCAGACTGGGTTATTTTACTGACTTGCTTGAGCCTCAGTTTCCTTCTTTCCGATCTAGTGATTATAGTACTGACATTTGGAAATTAAACAAGATAGCATGCACAGTGCCTGTCCTTAGAAGACATTTGACACTCGTTAGCTTCCTTCCCCTTCTGCATGTGATTATTCCCTGTCTACCCAATTATTAAGAAAGTCTCATAGAGCAAGACATGATTTGGAGGAGGGTTGTCCTTCCCTCCTTCCTTTCTTCCTCCCTGCATTCCTTTCTATATTGGGGGTTGAGTCTGGATCCTAGGTACGTGCTCTCGCACTACTGCGGTATTAGAACCTTACATGCTCTGGCTCTACCACGGTATTAGAACCTCTGCATTCTTTCCAAGTTTTACTTTTTTTTTTTTTTTAATATTGAGATGAGTTTTCACTAAGGCTGGCCTTGAACTCACTCTGTAGTGTAGATAGATCTTGAACTTTCAGTGTTTTTGGCTCAGCCTCCAATGTATCTGGGATTACAGACCTTTGCTACTAGAGCAGGCTGTTCAAAAGACTGCACCTCAGCTCAGCAGGCCTGGGATGGGGAGTTCCCAGGTGCCACAGGCTTCACTTGAAGAGCTCAGTGAGTGACAGAATGGGCTGGGCTCCTCCTTCTTTTGCCTCTCATGATTGCTTGAGCCATGGTACATGACACATGTACTTGCATACCCAGAGACATCATCTGGGGAAATATCTGAGATTGTGCATTATACCAACAAGATCGTCTTCATTCCGTATGGGCAGGGATGGTTGAGACCTGGGTGAAGTCTATGGACAAACCTTTTCGCAGAATCCCCGTGGGCCTCAAACTCAAACTCTCCTACATAAAGTTCTTCATCTTGACCTACTGCTAATGTTCTCCTCTCCAAATCTGGGTCACTCCACAAAACACCCATCCTGTGGCCCAGCAGATCAGGGGAGTAAGGATCTCTGTCTTCCTCCCATCCGTGCTGAGGGAGCCAAGATTTCCCCTGCCCTCAAAAACATCTGATGTTCTCAGAGTGGCACACTCTTAACTAGAACCTTCTGTGAGTTCATTACTCATGTCTTCCCGACTGAATCCCGGTGCAGTGTGCTTATCCTTTCTGGGATGTCCTCACTTGGGAGTAATGAGCCTAGCCTTGAGCAGGTTTTTAGATTTACATTTGTGAGACATCCTTCGTGTTTGCTTCAGGATTCTTGTTTTAGTAGTTGACCTCCTTGTTCCCTTTCCTTCATTACTTCTTAGAAATGTTCAGTCTTGACTATCAAGATCAGTATTACCTGTGAGGCTGCCTTTGGGAATTAGCTGCCATTATCCTCAAATTTTCATGTAGTTAAAAAACCCCACAAAAACTAAGTTTCCTCTTTGTGCATTAGAGATGTGAAGATCCAGCAGTCACTTCTCTCAAAAAGAAATTCAGGCAGGCTCATGGGTACCGTTGGTGTTTTCTGTGAGCACAGCTGTAAGTCATGCTACAAAGCAAAGCAGTTCACATCAGCCTCTCTTAGATACATCCTGGGATCACGCCATGAGGTACTTCCAGGGGGTTGCCATTGTGGGGGAAGAGCTTGGTACTCCCAATAATAACCAGTGTTTTGAAGGGCAGGGAAAACCAGCAGGAAGTGAGCATTGAGGACTTATTGGAGGTGAGGAAGAGGTAGAGGAGCCATTAAAATTTCCACCTTATCCAGCTGTGTCAGGGTTAGCTTAGAACACATGGATAAAGAACAATTTATTTCACCAGAACTAGTTGAGCTGTGACTTTCCTTGGCCTGAAAGTGATTTTGTTAGAGATGGGCACGACCTTCCTTCCTGTCCCTCCGAATGTCCCCCAAATCTTAGTGGATGCAGGGTACATACTGGTGCTTCTCTCCTGGGGAGCCTCCTCCAAGGAGCCTTCTCAGTAGACTGCAAGGTGAAGACAGGCGCAGAGCTGATTTGGAGGAAAATAGAAGCTGTCTAGCACAATAGAATTCTTTTGAAGACCTACAGATAAGAAAGATCAGTGTTTGGGCTCCCTGAGGACAGACTCTGGCTTTGTCCTTTACCCCCATGTTAGCAGAGCTTCCATAGTCTTCTGTCTTCTCCAAGGATGAGTGAGAAAATCAAATGCCCCAGGAGACCGGCTGGGGAGGAACTGGTTCCTGGAGTGCACTGGTATAAGAGCAGAGGAAAACGTGGACGGAGGGAGAGGGAGCCCCATTAGGCTCAAGCTTTGCTGGCTTTGCTTGAGAGTTCTCAGGCTCTATGTTTGTGCTCGTGGGTTTAGAGAAACTGGGAAAGCTCAGATGCCCCAATGTGGTAGAAATGTGAGCTTGCCCTTTATTGCACACAACTGGATTCCTGAGTTCATTCAGACTTTTCTGTGAGTTGTCTCCAGGACGCTCATTTTCCCCATGCACATCTGTTAACATGCTTTTTGTCACCTTCTTAGTTTTGTGAACTCTATCAAAGTCATACACAATTTCAGAAATTAGAAGCACCAATTCAGTGCCTTTCTGAGTTGCTCTGATTGGTTAAATTCTTGAAAGATGTGCAGTGATTCCATTTCTAGCATGTTAAAGGATGGAAAGCACCTCGGCAGATTCCACATGACCCTGAGTGTCCAGGGTGACTCAGGTGCTCGGCAGCCTGCCAGGGATGACTCCTTGAGATCAGGTTGGAGTTTCTGGCTTGGGCTATGGGTTTAACTGATTTTGTCTGACTTATGTGAATATTTTCATTAAGCCAGGTTTGGGTTTCTTTTAGCCTTTGTTTCTAGTTTCTTTATATCTCTTACTCATCTTGCTCCCCACTCACCTTACCCCTTAGTACTGGGGGCTCAGAGCTAGGACCACTGAGGAAGCCAGCTAGTGCATGGGCCTGCTGTTGAATTTTCCAGGTAAGCGTGTTTTGTTTATTGGGTAGGGACTCCTGTCTGCAGGTGAACACAGATGGTTTGAATGGGGCCCTACTTTTCTGTTCACCTTATGGTTTCTTACTGTTTATTACTGCCCATATAGAGACTTCCAGAATCTTTAACATTCTGTCTTTCCATGAACATCTTTAAAACATTCTGTATTTGACTTCAGCTTGAGCCATCGTCTTCTGTAAATCAAATGATTATTTATTCATTTGTGAAAATAACAAAATCAACACTTGTCAACACTTATATTGTACACTAGAGTCCTGCTGCTCTTACTTGTGACATTTTAAGTTAAGTCTTGGAATTATTACAGTAATCCTGTGGCTTGGAGGGCATTGCTTTTTTTCTTCAATCTGGATGGAAAGTGATATAACATTGTAATTAAGAGTATAGATGGTAGTGGCTGGAGAGATGGTTCAGCAGTTAAGAACACTGGCTGATCTTCCAGAGGACCCGGGTTCAAGTCCCAGCAGCCATATGGCAGCTTACAACGATCTGTAACTCCAGTTCCAGAGGAGCTGCCACCCTCACACAGACACACATGCTTGTAAAGCATCAATGCACACAAAAATAAATAAATCTAAAAAAGGAATATGGATGGTAGAATTAGATAGTTGAATTTGCGTTTTAGCTTTAATAGCTTCCAGTATACTTTTATCCAACAAATGACTCAGTCTCCTCATCTGTAAAATGGAGAAGCATCTGTTTTATAGGATTCTGAGAAGTAAGTAATCAGGCAAAGGCACTGGAGCAGTAGTTATCACATAGCGAGTGCTCAGTAAATCTTCTGTTACTGATACTGTTGTTGTTATTAATAGCAGATGGGAGCTAGACACTGGAAGAAGTGAAGCATCTTACCTAAGATCACACGGCCAGTTAGAAGGGGAATTCTGGCTCACTTCACTGTGAGGAGGCTTCAGGTACTGGTCTCTTCCCACTGTATTACTTACACACACACACACACACACACACACACAAGAATATCTTATGACTATAAATGTATATAATGGCATACTTTAAGAGCTTAAAATATTTATCATCTATCTATCTATCTATCGTGTGTGTGTGCGCGCGTGTGCACGCGTGTGTGTGTGTGTGTGTGTGTGTGTGTGTGTGTGTGTGTGTGAGAGAGAGAGAGAGAAACTTTAGGAATCTGTTCTCTTCTTTCTCCTTAGATCCCAGGTATCAAACTCAAGTTATCAGGCTTGGTGAATGGTGAGCCATCTTGGCAGCTCACCTTGCAAGCTTTATAAAGTAATTGGTACTTCTCAGTGCTCTAATGTCTTTCCTCATACAAAGGAGAATACTAACATTTTGGTGGCCCTCATTTGTCTGTTCACATCCCTTATAGTAGGCTGAACAGTGGTTACATTAGCCCTATCTGGGGGAAGATACTCAAGTGTGAAAGGAATTTGCACACCAGAGTCAGATGGTTGATGCTCAGATCCTGGCTTCTCCATTTCCGAGTCCCTGAATCTCTTCGTCCTCCTCTGTACCATGGGCAGGCAAAGGTTTGCAGCTGATTCTTTACAAGCTTTGCATACAGCCTTTACTTAACAATGGTGAGCATTGCTGCATGTAGGAGCTGACTTTAAGTTTTGACCCAAGGTCACAATTAGGTGGGCACCAGACTTCTACTTGCTTACAGATTGCTGTATGTGGTGCTTCATCGGGACACATTGTTTCTCTGCATTTTAAGTGCAAGTGTTTTGACCTTTTGGTCACTAATTTATTTTTAATGTGTCTATTATGGACAGACCATTGGCTGTCTGTACCATCAGTCATGTGCAATGCCTTTGATGCCAAAATTCCAGGTTTACCTCATGTCACCAGGCAAAGTTAATGTTAGTAAAGCCACATGACCAACAAAAGCTAGGACACTTGCTAAAGCTGTCAGATGGCATTTGGACAGCTCTTCTCAGGGAAGGAAGCAGCAGCAGTTCATTGAGTTTTTAGGATATACCTGGCAGCTTGTAAGGCAGTGACACTGAGGAGACACCACAGCTTCTCTCTCACAGGCTCACAGTGTTTTGGGAAAAAGAGATGCAGTGGAAACGTGTTACAGTTAAGGGCCAGTAAGAAGCACCCCGATCCGGCCAAGACTATTTAAGTGGACTGTGGTATAGGTGCTTGTATTAGGCTTCTCTGAAGTAACAGAATGAATCCCTCCCTTCTCTTCCCCGTCCGTGTATCTGTCTATCTATCTATCTATCTATCTATCTATCTATCTATCTATCTATCTATCTAATTTATTGGAATGACTTATATAGGCTGTGGTCCAGCTAATCCAATAATAAGTGCTGTGAAAGGAAAGTCCAAGAATCTAGTAGCTGCTTAGTCCACAAGGCAATATGTCTCAGCTGGTCCTCAGTAGATGCTGGAATCCCAAAGAAGGAAGGCTTTAATGCCAATGAAGGAATGGGACTTGCTAGCAAGGCAAGGGCAAGCAGACAGGAAGCAAAAACTTCCTCCTTCCATATCCTCACACAGGCTTCCAGCAGAAGGTGTGACTCAGATTAGAGGTATGTTCTTCCCACCTCAAAGGTCCAGACTAGCAGTGGATTTACCCACTTCAAACCAAGCAAAAGTGTGCCCTCTATTTCTGCATTGTCGTTCATTCTAGGTCTACTCAAGTTGAGAACCAAGAGTAGCTATCACAGTGCTTCATGGACTCTTGTAGTCTGCTGGAGAGAGACAAGTAAACCCACTTAAAGCAAGACTCACAATGATCATAATGTTAGACGTAGGGAGAGCAGAGAGGAATTCTGTGGCGCGTGTTCATTTGAGAGTTTTGAGGTGTTGAAAGGGGATAGAAGAGTCCTGAGCAAGAGGTGAGTTCTGGGCAGTCAGGAAGAGCAGCATTTGTTCTGTGTTTCTGAATTGAAGGCTTTTTGGGAACAGTGCTGGGAGAACAGACTGGAGAGGTGAGCAGAGAGCTAAGGCTAGAAGAACTTGTGCACCACGTGAGATGATGTAGGTAAGCAAGAGGGCAGGAGATGAGCATAGTACACCAGTGTTTCAGCACTATCGCTCTGAACATCTAATGGGATAAGTGAGCAATAAAGTCCTGACGTAAGCCTTGGAAGAAGGAACATGTAACCAAAGAGCAATGTGGGTAATTAGGTATCACTGTCGGAGCTGCAGAGGCTGAGAGACGTAGGATACCAGAGTGGTCACAGGACTTCAGGAAGCCTCTGTGATGGCAGAAGATCTGAGTGGTCAGCTTGCCGATATGTGGCCAATGACCTGGATATTGAGTGACAATAGAATTCGTATAGGAAGTATGAGGTAGCACCATGTTGTAGAAATATGTGTGAGTTGGTCAGGAAGATACCCCTACTTAGAAAAGAATGGTAAATAATCCAATTTCATGTTCAGTTTGGCTGCAAACTTAGAAGGCTTTGGATACAAGATGAGGATTTTGAATTTACCATTAATCAATAAGAAGCAAATAACGATCCCTTAACATCTTCAGTATGGACCAGGGCCACACCTCTTCATCCAGTTTCTTCATCATGGCTGTACCTAGAGCTAGAAGCTCTATTCTCACACTTAAGGGACATATGAGAGAGGTAGCATTAGTTTGTCTTGGAAGCTCTGGCCTGCCTTGGCTTTGGAGGCACTGGAATTGTCATTGTCACTTTCAGAGACAAATGCAAATAAATTAGTGCCAGAGGAGGAGAGGTGGTGTCCACAGAAAGATGAGGGATGCTGCATGCACTGCAGAATCTTAGGGATAGAAAAAACAGCGTGCATGCTCCGCTCTCATTCTAGACCCACCGTGGAGTTGTCACTTGTTCTTGATAAGTTTCCCTACAGGGTTCAATGGTAGTCTAGAACTGCTGTGAAGAGCACATTGCTCTATTCAGTTGCTATGACCAGAGTTGTTACTGGGATTCAAACCTAGTTGACATATCTGGCATGAAAAATAGGTTGCAACTATATCCCAGTACAAAGGAATGTTTGCTCTCCCAGGTGGAACTTGCAGAAATCTGTGCCAAGAGTGAGCGTTACATCGGCACAGAAGGTGGAGGCATGGACCAGTCCATATCATTTCTTGCAGAAGAAGGAACTGTAAGTAGCACTGAATCATTTGGAAATTTTGAGGGAAAATATCTATGGAGGGGAAGGCTTGCAGCCCCCAGCGTGTGTGGTTATGGGAAGTCTATTCTTTCACTCTACTGTAGCCCATTGCCTCCTGTCTTGTAACTCAGGTCTAGTAGCGAGTGAATGGACTCTATTTCATATTGATTCGCTTGACCTTAAGCATCCAGAAGCACACTTCAGACTTATTTTTCGCATGTGTCTACCTCCCCCCACCCCCCATATCTCATTGTTAAGATGAGATTTCTCAATCCCCTCCTGGGGACCTCCTTTCCTGACCTTGCATGAAATCACTTCATCTTGTGGTGTTTCATAATCTCATGTTGGCTTCAGACCCAAATGTTAGTTCTCTTACCACATATATACACAGCCCACTTTTTGTAAATTACTCTTTGGTGTCATTTTTCTCTGTCAACATTTTTGGGGCTTTGGTGGTGGGAGGAAGAATGCTGATGGCAGGCCAGGAATAAATTCCCCGGTCCAGCACCACTTCCTCTCGGCTATCAGCTCCGCAGGCAAGACAGAGGTTTGGGTTTCTGCCTGTGAACTGCCCATTTCAAAAATAGAAGCAGGCATCTCTTTAAGATCTTTATGTGGCAGAGGAGGGCCTTGTTGGACATCAGTGGGAGGAGAGGCCCTTGGGCCTGAGGGTGTTAGATGCCCCAGTGTAGGGGAATGCTAGGGAGGGAAGACAAAGAGTGGGTGGGTGGGTGGGGGAGCACCCTCATAGAGGCAGGGGAGGGGAGATGGGATAGGGGGTTTCCGAAGGGGAAAACATTTGAAATGTAAATAAAGTAAATATATATATATATAAAAACAAAACCAAAAAAAAAAAAACCCAAAAAACAAAAACAAACAAACAAAAAACTTTCTTAGCTTTAAGAAAGATTTTCTTAAATCTAAGAAAATGTTTTTTTCTTATGGAATTTCAGATTCCATAAGACTTGGCTGTTTTCCAAGAACACCTGGATTCTTCTGATTAAGAAAGAATATGTTTTCATTGGTTCTTCTAGGCCAAAGACATGAGATATGAGGAAATTTATTTTAACGCTAAAATTATATTTGAGGTGTTTTGGATGCAAACTGGCAAGCAGATGCAGGGCTGGGAGTTCTGGTGTTAGTGTACATTAGGCTCTCAGTCTGGAGAGAGTCCTTGTTCTCTGCCTTGCATCACCACCTAGCTCCCCTTCCGCCCCATCCTAGCCTCTCACTCTCTAAGCTCTGAGCTTCAGCCAGATCAGTGGCCCAGCTCCATTCACACCTGTGGCGTTTGTTGCCTCTCCACACACAGAGACTTCCCCTTCAACCACCTTTTAGGACCCAGCGTAGATTTCCCTTTTCAGAGGCTACTAAGTTGTCTGATTAGGTCCTTCTATTAAGTGTCCGAGTAAGACTGTGAACGCTGCAGTGCTACCACTGTGACATTTACAATGTGGAGACATAGGTTCATGTCTTCTCTTAGCAATTGTGGCCTTCAGGAGGGCAGAGGCAGAACCTGTCCTGTGCCTAGTGCAATGCCTGGCTATCAGTAAACAATGTTTGAATGAATGCAGCGTGTTTAGAGAAGACTGTCTTAAGATAAAATGAATGCATGAAAGCTTAAATGTTTCTCTGAATCCTAATAAATTATTGTTTCCTCTGCTGCTTTTCTTCCAATAGGCCAAGTTAATAGAATTTAGTCCTCTGAGAGCGACTGATGTGAAGCTCCCCAGTGGGGCAGTCTTTGTGATTGCCAACAGCTGCGTGGAAATGAACAAGGCCGCCACGTCGCATTTCAACGTCAGGGTGATGGAGTGTCGTCTGGCGGCGAAGGTATAGATGTGGCAAACCAGCGGAACTTGCAGTGTGCTTGGTCTTCCCTGCCTGGCCTTTATGGTTGGTAGTTTCCCCTCCACTTCAGAGCAATATCCTGACTACAGCCACAACATTCTAACTGCAAGTCTTTGGGTCCGGAGCAGTCTGATTCCAAACAGATAAACCAACAGACGGATCTTCTGTTCTCTTCTTGTTCTTTAGAAACTGCATGAACATCACAACTGAGTGTTCTGCAGTGCACCCTGAGGAAGGCAGGACAGTGGCTATTTGTGACAGATAGGCCAAAATAGAAGCAGACATTCCCTTAAGATCAAATTCGTGTGGGTTTGTTCCATAGGTGGAGAAAGACAGTTGAGGAAGTGACAACAGCTGATCTTATTTTCCCAACAGAGATCTTGGCAGCCTTGCCCCTCCCCGTATCCCACTGGACACTTATTTGTGCATTAGGGCATTACCAGTAGCTCAAAATATAGATGTGCTGGCATCCCTGTGAGCTCAGGATGACTTCTTCATATGTCTGGTAGGAAAGTACCTACCAGGAGGAAGGCAAGGCAGTTCTCTCTGTTCTATAGTGTAGAACCTTTGGCAGTTAAGCCTTAAGTCTATTAAGGAAGTCCACACTGAATCACCATCGGACAGTGTGCAGTAGGCATAGTAAGGTGTTCAGGACATAGGACCAGAGAGAGTGGAGTTAAAATTCAGAGGCAGATAGGAAGCAGGTAGCATGTAATCAGTAGTGAGCAATGTGATACGCTAAAGGACAAAGACATGACACAGTACCCAGAATAGCATGTGGCATGACCAGAAACACGCAGAAGACAGGCTGGATCCAGGGTTTGGATTCTGGGTCACAAGCTCCTCAGCACTGCCTTTTACTCATCTATTGCACTTGTCCCTGCCTACACTACAAACCCCCCTCTCTACTGATGAATTCCTATGAGAATCTTCGGTATAGGCCACCTTGGCTGAGTTCTCAAAGTGTAGATTCCTTGTCAGAGATCTTTATTTGAGAAACCATTATAGACCTCTCATGTCAGCACGTCCACGTGAGCTCAGCCCCCACCTCCCCAAAGGCCTTTTAGTCCTTGATCGGTCAGCTGGTGGGGAGCAGCTCCAGTACTCTTTCTTCTGTACTGTTCCTTCTTCTGTACTGTTCCTTCTTCTGTACTGTTCCTTCCTCTGTACTGTTCCTTCTTCTGTACTGTTCCTTCCTCTGTACTGTTCCTTCCTCTGTACTGTTCCTTCCTCTGTACTGTTCCTTCCTCTGTACTGTTCCTTCCTCTGTACTGTTCCTTCCTCTGTACTGTTTGTCTTCTCCCTACTCACTCTGCAAATGATGGCTGGCATGATGGCTTAGACATTTTACCTCATGAAGTATTCCCCTTGTTTACCACTTCCCCGAAGTTCCCCATTGCTTTGGAATAAAGTGAAAGAAGCCTGTTGTACTGAACCGAGTTGAGCAGCCAGTAATTGGGAAGGAACTGTCAGGTAGTGGAGGAATTCACTCTTTCAACCGTCATAGGAAAAGTAGCTTGTAGATACAGCGCAAGAAGGAAGTGGTCCAGGCAGGGACTGTAGTACCACCGACAGCGCGGGGGACTGTTGGCTGGGGTGATTGAGGGGCTGAGTTTCCCTTCATTCAGGAGACTAGTTCAGTGAGGGTGAGTTTCTTTGTGTGCCCTTTCCTGGCCTGTAATCTCTGCCATGAGAAGGGCAATCCAGGCTGGCTGGGTACTTCACCTGCTACCCATGTAATTTTTATTTGTGCAATCTCTGCCATGCAAATAAGGGAGGTGCTGGCTGCATAGTTCAGTCCTGGTCCAAGGCTCAGGCCACAGGCCTCCAAGCTGAAGTTCTATGGTATTAGATTACAGCATTCCAGACTGGCAGTTTGGGATTCCTGGACCATGCTAGTGAAAGTTCTCTAATGGGAACCAGCCCTATTTCTTGATCTCTTATTAAGTGTCCTCCCCCACACTTGACTATCCCTGTAAGGCCTAAGGCTGGTATCCCACCTCAGCACCTCCTAGCACCCCCTGCAGTCACTAGAGCATGGCCACCACACTCAGGGGCCTTCCCACATGTTCAGGACAGTTTTGTTTGTTTTTTCTTAGCCCTCTTTGAAATGTTTCTAGATGACCCTCAAAGAAGCCCTACTTGACTTACTTCTAGTCTAAACAGTGGTCCCTCTACAATTCGTAGCACTTGTACTTCTTAGGTATGCAGTGCAACCCACACTTGTAAAATATTGTTAAGTGGAGAGAAAGAATTGGGGCAGAGTAGTCATTCCTTCATTCAAATAGATGTTCACCCTAGGCTCACATCAGCCAGCTAAGGACACAGAAGTTAACAAGATGGATGCAGTTCATGCCCCAGGTAAAACGGACTGAGAAAGGAGATAGATGTTAAACAAATGCCTGCTTCTGCAAAGCTGTTGCCTTGTAGTCATCCTCTGCTCTGGCTACGATACAGATGTACCGTGTAGGGCTGAGGGTTCCAAAGTCTGCTATTCTCTGCACCTTATCAGTTGTGGGTCTCTATGTTGATCATCACCCTACTTTTGCTGTGATTCTGCTCCCTGGGTGGAGTATTGAACTGACTCCTGTTGACTGAGTGATGTAGATTAACACATCCGTAGCTCTCATCAGAGTCTTCTATTTGACTCCCGCTTTACAAGGCTGTGAAGTTGGAAGAGTACAGCTACAGCGATTTAGGAAAAGAAAGTTTTTGTTGTTTTTGGTTTTCTTCTTCCTGGAAAATCTGGGAGTTGAACTTTTTTTTTTTTAAATAAATATTTAGATTTTTAAATTTTAATCTACTCATTGAGATTATTAAAATTATGAAGGGAGATGTTTAATATTAAGCTCCATAGCATCTTGTCAGTATACACATGTGGCAAAAGCAATGCCTGTTTTAATGACCATTTCCTGCTGGGACACACTTCCTCTTTAGGAGGTGGGCAACCCCAGTGTTCTCCCTGAGGGCTTACTCATTTGTGTTTTATCTTGAGGTTAATGAGTAAGTGCTGGTGTCCTGAGAAGACTGCAGACACAGACAACATTATTTTCTGGGTCTTAGCATGGAATTCGAGCCTCTCTGCCAGAGCCATAGTGACCTGGAACAAGTGTGATGCCTGTGACAGGTTCCTGCTGTGACTGCTCTCTTCCAAAGATGCAGGAAGAATCTGGAGCTAGCCTGTATCTCTGAAGCAGTAGTGAAACTGCTAGGCCCTTTGGGGAATGTCTTCAGAGAGCTAACTAGAAGAGGGGGCATGTCTTTTGTAGCTGAAGTTTTTAATCAATTTCAGAGCCTCTGATTCTTGAGGATGTCTTCTGAGGACCTTGTTTGTACTCTAGGCTGGCCTGAAACTGGTCTAGAGTGGCCTTGAAATTGCCATCCTCCAGCCTGTATCTCCTAGGTGCTGGGATAACGAGCATGTGCCTTCAGACATCCAGTTGAAATACAATTGGAATTTAAGCATATAACTCCATATGTGTTTAAAGGTACTTAGTCATTGGAATTGGCAACTGAATTTGGCTATGTGGTAAACATCACTCTCCAAGATGATATAGCTAAAACACATTTTTAAAACCAAATCTTCTCATAAGACTTAATTTGGTTAAAAGCAGGCATAGTTCCTTTTTCTCAGTTCTTGGAGAATTTAATGGCATGTCTTTTGATAGTAATCACACCCTACCCCTTAGCCAGCCAAATTTGTCTTTTTTTTTTTTTTTAATAAACCCTGAAGTTCATATTAGGTGGCAGTATATGCCTTTAATCCCAGTATTGGGAAAGCAGAGGTCAGCCTGGTCTACATAGTGAGTTTCAGGCTAGCCATTGTGACATAGTAAGATTCTGCCTCAAAAATGAAACCAAAATGAACCAAATGTAACAATGATACTAATACTCTAAACTACAAACCTAACTAAACCACTGAGTCCTATTATTCTTGGGGGTTTGGCCATGCACTGGAGCATAACTCTACATTTCCCAGCAGTTATCGATTGCCAATCACCTCTTAGGTAGGGGCAGGACATCATGTCCACCTCCCCTCTCCACGCTGAGATTTTAATCGGACTTGAGCTTACACAGGTGCTATGTGGCTTGCTGTCACAAATGCTGTGAGCTGATCTCACAGGTACCCTGTTGTATTTGGAAACGACTGTTTTATTTTAGTCTTGTACTGCCTCTGGCTCTTAGACTCTTTCCACCTTTTCTTTAATGAGCACTGGGAGGAAGGAATAGGATAAGATGCCCCATGTATGCTGAGAATTCTGCAGTCTTTTACTGTCTTCAGCTTGACAAAGTGTGGGTCTCTGTATTCATTGCCTCAGTTGAAGAAGGAAGTTTTGCTCGTGTGAGATGAAGAATTTCACACGATGATTCGCATGATGAATTGAGAGATGCAGTAATTTATGGATACAATAATACTAAATAATTAGGAATTGGTTTAATACTATGTCTATTCAGCAGAACAATAGAGTAGGTTCTCCTCCAGGGCCTTTGGCCTGTTTAGCATTAGGTTCTTGGACCCAGTAATTACTCCAAGTACAGGTTCATCTTGTGGAGCCGTAAGTCCAATCAGAAGTGATTGGCTACCCTGTGACGTTGGTGCCACTTTTGCCCCAGTGTACATGTCAAAGAAGGCAGTTGTAGATCTGTATGTAGGAGAAAAGTCATCTTCAGTCTTACCCACCCATGGACACTGAAAGCCACATTCATTGTTAAAGGGGAATATAAGAAGGCAATGAACCGTTATTTAAAGTGAAAATTGGTTTCTTTCCAAAAGTGGAGGAGAGTTGAGATGTCATTTACCCTCATTCGATCTTCCCAATTTTTGAGAAATATCACATTAAATCTTTAATCCTAAATACCTGCTGCAGAGAATCTAAATGCCCCTCCATAGAAAAATGAACATCCTGGTTTCTTCCCTTGCACAAACACATGCCATTTGGCAAACAGGGTTGGTAGCATTCAGGTCCATGGCTGCTGTGCAGGGCGGCTTCCTTGTCTCTCAGATCTCTAGTGGCCAAGTTCTCATATACATTTGTCCTTTAAGAAGATAGTTGATTCCTTTTTTCCCTTCTTCAGCTTCATTCAAAAGAGGATGCTGACTATGGTTACCCATGACATGCGTTTCAGATGGAAAGGTAGAATTTCTTGAGTCACACTCAGTTTTAGTTTTCAGTAGATGGACTTCTTGGAGAACACACAACATTCAGTATTGACTATGGAAGGGCAGGTCTTCAGATGATTCTGCAAAAACACTGCACTGCTTTCCCCTGGCTTCAGAGTCAGTAAGTACTGTAGCTTTACACATTTTAACCATGGTAACTAACTCCAGCTCGGGGTGTCCAATGCCACTGGCCTGCACAACCATCTGCCCTCCTGTGTGCTTAACCTCCCTACATAATTAAAAAGTGCAACTCTAGGAGGGCATGTGTGTGTGCCTGCGTGTGAGCTGCGAGGCTGAGAGGGCAGGTGCTTTGGAGGTCAGAGAGGGGCACTGGATAGGTTCCCTGGTGCTGGAGGCACAGGCGGTTGTGCATTGCTTGATGCAGGTGGGAACCTTGCTTGGGTCCTCTGCAAGAAGACAATGTGTTCTTAACCTCTGAGTCATCTCTCTAGCCCCAACTCATTTAATTTTTGACCAAGGTATAAGAAATGTGAACTGGAAAAAAGACATCTATTCAATAAGCAGTACCGGCAAAACTAGACAGTCATTTGTAGAAGTGTTAAATTAGGTATGTAACTCACCTTGCACAAACATCAGTTCAAACTGGATTAAAAGCCCCACTTTAAAAACTAGAGATGCCAGAACTGATAAGGGGAAATGCTTCAGGTGTACGCTTAAGCAAGACGTTTCTAGCTTTATTTCTAGTTCTAATAGACTCTCAAATAACACAGGAACTAGTTTCCCTAAGTTGACAAATGGGATTATTTGAAAATAAAATTCTTTTCCACAGCAAGAGTAACAGCAGAATGGCCAGGAAGCCTCTGAGATAGGAGAGAACTTCTGCTAGCCATATTCCAGAAGGTGGAGAGACATCTAAAATAAAGAACTGAAAAACATTAAAACCCTTGCCAATAAGTAAATGGGCCAGTGAGCTGAACAGACAGTTCTCAACTAAGTACAAATGGCCAATAAATGTCTTTCTAAATGTCCAACATCCTTAGCTATCAGAAAAATTCAAATAAAAATACTTTGCGATTTAACCTCACCCCAGTCAGGCTAGCTATCATCAAGAAATGACTGACAGGTGCTTGCAAGGATGTGGAGAAAGAGAGAACCTTAGTGACTCCCTGCCGTGGGGGCTGGGGAGCGAATCGGTGCTGTGAAACAGCTGCAAGGCTGTGCTTCCTGCTGCTCCACTCACAATAGCAAGAGTGGAGTCAGCTTAGCTGTTTTTCAGCCAGTGGATGGATAGTGAAAATGCGGTGGTACATATGCATAATGAATTCTATTCAGCCATGAAGAGAACTGGAGCCATGACA
This sequence comes from Rhynchomys soricoides, assembly GCA_019843965.1. Lineage (NCBI taxonomy): Eukaryota > Metazoa > Chordata > Mammalia > Rodentia > Muridae > Rhynchomys > Rhynchomys soricoides. The sequence goes on from JADRCH010000045.1 coordinate 2,063,219, forward strand.
TTTGCAAGGAAATCTATGGAACCCGGGCTCACAGAGACAAACACTTCATGTTCGCTGTCTTGTGCGAGGAGTGGTTTCCGAGTGTAGGAATGTGTGTTTAGGCAGGAGTAAGTGTAGGAGCCACAGTACACTCTTCACTTACATGCTTATGTATACTCACTACTATGCTCACATAGCATTTATATTGTATTAGATATTGTAAACTAAAACAAAACAAAAACTATCAAATGCTATAAGAATTCTCTCTTTTACATCGTGGAAAAAAGAAAACTGAAAGACTTTATCACAGTGGAGGATATATTCTAAATCTGGTTTCTGTGAATATTTGCATCTAAGTCTAAACTTCTGGGAAAGTGAGGATGAAGATAAGCCAGTCCTAAAGGCGACAAGCAGTGATGGGCACGTGGCTGCTTTTGCTTAGGGACATAAGCAGAGTCTGTTAATCATATCGGCCTTACAGTGTGGATCTACCCCTCCACTGTTGGCAGCACAGGAATGAGTTTCATTTTTATTTGGAAATGGTTTCATTAAATAAAGAAGTAGACTCTCTGGTAAAAGTAGCCAGATGCTTATTTAACCTGGATAGACTTGCTTGGAGGGACAGTGGAGAATGGCCAACCAGGAGAGTTTTGAAAATGGCACATTAGAAAGAACGCCACAGAGCAGGGTTGTGAGGGCTAGCACACACTTTCCGTGTGCCCTGTCTGTCTTCTGTACTCTTTTGAGCCCGAGCTTCTTTCATACCTAGTTATTACAGGAAAGTACAGCAAGCCCGTGAGGTGATTTTTATTCATTTTGCTTTAATATTGACAGTGCCTTCTACTCTGAATTTTCTCCTTCTGACTCTTTCTCGCCATCAGCTTTCAAAAACTAATTGATTTAGATTCATTAAAAGTTGGAGTCTTGTAGAGCATTTGAACTAAAATGAAAAACATTCGAAGCAAACTCAATAGAGATTTATAACCGTTGCTTGCGTAAATGATACTTTTAAGTGAAGCACATTTTCATGTTCTTAAATTAACAAAATGACCAGGCATCTTTAGTGGGCACAAAATTTTTCATATTTTACACATATTTCATGGCTTAAAGTTTCCCAGAAATATTGTGTGTCTGTTATATTGAGGGATAAAATATGTGACGCCAATATTCAACACTATGGGCAGTCACATGGGGGTCACACTGGGAGGTTATGACACTGCTTTCCTACGTAGCCTCAGCTCTTTGTGGCAATATGAGAAGCAGTGAAATAGAGGGCTTTCATGACACTCCAAGAAAAATGTACAGGGATTCTTTGGAAGGCCTGTCTGGCTGGGCGCCATCACTCAGCCACATTCCTCAGCTCCTGTCAGTTTGTGGTCAGTATGGAACTGGTTCTTTGACTGGTGGTAGAATGTGCCAGGAAATTGGCACAGTATTCTCGAGGCTTTGACAATTTCCTTGAATCTGAGCAGAAAACCCAGATACTCAAGACTGTGGTCAATTTTACTCATTCTGTGTGTTCAGTAGAGCATGCTCTGCCAGGACTCCAGTGAGTGTCATTGGCAGAACACAGGGAGTTCAAACTACAGGGAAGAGGCAGAGGGATGGGCGGGTGTCCTGGGCAGAGGACCTGGAAAGGGGCAGAGCCCTCAGTGCTGTACTGGCCTTGCAAGCAGCAGGGAGGCCACTGATGATGTAGCAGAGCTTTGAAGAAACAGTTCATTGGTAGCAGAAACACATCATTGGGTTGAAGAGAAACGGATCAGAGAGCATCAGAGAGGTGGGATACAGAGGAAGAGACACGGTTCTTGGGGTGATGAGTCAGGACAGCCAGAGCTACAGAGTGATAGTCTGAAAACAAAAGCAAAGAAGGAAAACTACACCAAACTGAGAAACCCGTGCTTTCCGGGATTGACTATTTGTTTTTCTTTTTGGCAGGCTCGCTCCTCCCTCCCTCCCTCCCTCCCTCTTCCTCCTCCCCTCCTCAGTCTTCCTACCCCATATTACTGGCTCCTTTCCTCTCCCCTCAGATAATTCTCCCCTCTGCTTTCATGTCACACGTCACTCATTACCCCACTTGAGACCCTTCTTCCTCTCCTCCCATGATCCCCTTTCTTGTTTTTAACATGCATGTGCTCATTTACATCAATATTTTACATACAAGAGGAAACGTGCATTTGTTTTCCTGTGTCTGGCTTTTTCGTTTAACATACTGTTCTGTAGCCCCACCCTTTCCCCATAAATGCTGTTGGCTTCATTTTTCTTTGTTTAAAGAAAAGCCCATTACATATACGTACTACGTTTTCTTACCCATCTACTGTGGACATCTCGGCATGGCCCATTTCTTTGTTATTGTGACTAGTATGGCGGTAAACGTGGATGTTCAGGTGTCTCTGTAGCATATTGAGTTAGAGTCCTTTGGGTGTATGATCAACAGTGGATTGTGGAAGGACGTGACAGTCCTATTATTTATTTATTTATTTTTCTTAAATTAAAATTTGTATTTTACGTGCATGGGTTTATTGCCTGTGTGTATATCTGTGTTCTGTGTGCATGCCTGGTGTCCACAGAGGCAAGAAGAGGCAAGGAGGCTACATGCTTTCCCCCACTGGGTGGCTAGTGCTACTACATGTAATAAGGAAGGCGGAGACGGTGGAGAAGTGAACTCTGGCAGCTATGCCCCTGAAGCGGGGTCCATATCCTTTCAAGGCCAGGCCTTCTGTCAGATCCCTGGCCATTGTCAGCGAGAGTGTTTTCTTGCTCTAGGAGAGCGCTTCGTATTTCAGTTTTCAGCTAGGACCCCCTGTAAGTGCTAGGTAGTTCATACCCTGGGAGCAGCCCAGTGAGTGATGATTGTGTTGCTTTCAGGCAGACACAGCTGAGGTTTACACACCCCAGTCTTTGGTCACTTCACACTTCTCTGTTGACCCTTTGCCTCACAAATTCTGTCCCTCATCTGCTCCCCTCAAGGCCTGCTTAGAGAGACACCTCACCAATGCCTGGTCCTAACTTGCTTATTCCTAACTTTTCCATCACTGGGGACAAAGCACTGTTGCCTGCTCAGGACCCTCCCTGAAACAGTCTGTCATGTGAACTCCTCTGTGGTGAAAGGGAATAGTGAATGTTGAAGATCGGTAATCTCTAAGCTTCTTTGTGGGAAGCTGTGAGGAAATGACCTGCAGCTCTGACTCTTACCCAGGCTTCCCAGATGCAAAGTATGCCAGCCAGGAAGGCAGCAGTGACACATCCCTCCTTAGGCTGTCTCTGAGCACATGATCTCACCCACCTTCTCCTCATCTGCAGTTATCTTTGTGATTCCTGAGCCAAATTCTAAGGGCTTAAGTGCCTTTCCCATTTTCCTCCCTCACAGCTACACAGCCGCTTATTGGTTATGCAGCTGTGGTTGTGAGCACATGAGAGATTCCATTCTTAAATTGCAATGCACACTGACTTGGCTCAGCAGACCCATTGGTTGAAAGTGAAATGGATATCTGCCTAGTGGCAAACTGTGATATTGCTGGAGTGAAGGCGGGGTCTTGATACCTCTGCCTACAGGGAAAAGCAGTGCAGAGGCTGGCTCCCTTTGGAGGCAGTCTGTGGGCTGCAGGCATGCCTAGGACAACATGACTGGTTCAAGTAAAGGTGGAGATGGGAACTATCATAGGGAAGTGCTTTTCAGTTCCCCTTCCTTTCCATTCCTTCCTTTTATCTCTCACTTTTTGTTAGTAATATTTTTAAATTTAGTCTTTGAAAATCTGATACATTTATACAATGTACTTTGATCATATCCACTACTACCAACTAGTGCTCCCCACCCTGTCTCCCTGTCTCTCTCCCAACTTCGTGCTGTTCTCTCTCTCTCTCTCTCTCTCTCTCTCTCTCTCTCTCTCTCTCTCTC
>JADRCH010000045.1:2067105-2084991 GCA_019843965.1 Rhynchomys soricoides
CTCTCTCTCTCTCTCTCTCTCTCTCTCTCTCTCTCTCTCTCTCTCTCATGGCCATGGTCATCTAGCTGAGTTTGAGGCTTCCTCCCTGCCTGCTAGCTTGCATAGTCCTGGAAGTTCCTCTGCACACTACTGTGTGGGGTTTGGGGGACAATAAGCATCAAGTCTTACTCAGCTGTGAACTCTTTGAACATGTCAGGCAAGGTGTGCCCACTGGTGTAATAGCGACACAACTGTTATGGGAGTAACCCATCACTCTCTGATTGGATTTGAGGGCCTGCTTCACAAGAGGGAATTTGTGCCTAGTACTGTAATCCAGCCAGAACTCTGTGGTTGAGGGAGTTCGGCTCCAGGAGTGAATTTACTGCTGTTGTTCAGCTAAATTGTTATGGTAACAAGCTACCTTCTAACAATTCACTTAGGAGGAATTATAGATAAATGTTATTCCCAGCTATAAGCAGAGAGGCTTCTCTGCAGAGACTCATGGTTTTCAAGGTATTAAGAATATGCAACCATTGAGTACTCAGCCCTAAACATTTATACTAGTACTTCTAAGGCATACAGATTTTTGCCAAAGAGGAGAAAGAACATAGGAACTGGAAGATAAGGAGAAGGGCTAAGAAGCCATAACCTCATAGCAGTTTTGGCTGCCTGCAGTGGTCCTATAAAAGACTGAACCTATCATCAGTTAATAATGGATTAGGAGGGATTCATGGGGCCCTATCCTCGGCCTGAACTGTTTATACTGAAGAGGCAGTCCTTGTTTTCAGGTGTGTACCCATTGAGGCTGCTACTAGGCTCCAGTGAATAGTCTCCCACCCATGGTCACACAGATGATCCTAGTTAAACTCTGAGTCTCAAAGACAAAAACGAACAAGAAAAAACAAAGACATGATTATGGGAGAAGGACTTGTGGGGAGAAAGGTTTAATAGGGCCTGGGAGGGGATTAGAGAGGCTGGGGCTACACTGATCAGAAGGGACTTTATACATGTGTGAAATTGTTAAAGGACAAACTCAATAAAAGTAATAGAAAAGAGGAACAAAAACTGAAAAGAAAAAAGATACCCTGTTCTGTGAAATAATTGAACAGAAAAACAATTGTATTGTCTCTGTTCCCAGTTCTCCTTTAAAATCATCCTTTCAAGTATATGAGACAGGGTTTTCAAAAAATATGATTAACACATTTGAAAACTTTAGCTAGTAACATTTCAGAAGTGAGCAACTCTAACCAAACTTATAACCATCTTTTGGTAAGTCCTGCATCCTTTCTAAAAGGAAGAAAAACAGAACTAAAAAAAAAAAAAATCATCATAAAAGCAAATAACCCAATTAAAAATGAGGTACAGAACTAAGCAGAGAGTTCTCAAAAGATGAGACATAAATGGCTGAGACACACTTAAAGAAATGTTCAACATCCTTAGCCATTAGAGAAGTGCAGATTAAAACTACTTTGAGATTTTATCTTCTTCCAGTCAGAATGGCCAAGGTCAATAAAACAAATGACATCACTTACTGGCAAGGTTGTGGGACAAGAAGAACTGTTATTTATTATTGGTGGGATTGTAAACTTGTACATCAGTATGGGAATCAGTGTGCAATTCCTCAGTCAAAAATAGACCTACCTCAAGAGCCAGCTATACTACTCTTGGGAATATACCCCAAAGGGCTCTATATCCTACTACAGAGACACGTATCTGTGTTCATTGCTGCTGTAATCAAAAGAGCCAGAAGTTGGACAGCTGAATCATTAGAGCCTAATGTCCACCAACTGATGGATAATGAGAATGTGGTACATTTACACAAATAGATATTATTCAGCTGTTAAGAAAAATGAAATTTTCAGGTAAACGGATTGAGCTAGAAAAAAATAATCTTGAGTTGAGATAACCCAGACTCCAAAAGACAAATGTTGTATATTTTCTCTTATATGTGGATGTGAGCTTTTAAGCTTTCAAAATGTGTCTTACAAGCACAGAAGTCAGGTACCTAGTAAGGGACTGTGGAGAACAAGAGGATCTTCCAGGGAAGAGGAAATAAAATATAGTGTTATGGAGAGAAAAAGGGGAAACAAGACTGGGAGGATTAAATAGGGAGGGGGTGGCAGAGGAGGGACAACTAACAGTACAGCACATTTGAACAACCATATGGAAACCTACTACCATAGAAGTTCCTAACATATAAACACATAGAAAAGAAATCCAAATGGGTCACCAATAATAGTAGTGACAGTGTCCCAAATAGACATCGTATGCAGTGCTAGGAATGTGCTACATCATGTTGAGTCACTGACTAAAGGGGTGCCATGGAACCTCCCCCAACATCATGGGCTATTACCAACACTATTGCTTGCTCTCTACAACCTGACTGTAAGGCTCTATGTCTGAAGACACTTATTTATGCCGTAGAACACTTGACGAAGTAGTGTTCTGGTGCCCAGCTAGAAGACTCACCTCTACTAAGTAGTATTTATGGTTCTAGGAGGTACTCTGAACACTTCCAGAGGAGAAAGGTAGTCCTCAATAGCACCCAGCTTCAAACCTTGCAACCTCCGACAGTGACCTGCCTGTAGGTATATGCTGATGCAGTAGTTGCACACATGTTACAGGAGTAACCCACCACTTTAGAAAATTGGATTTAAGGCCTTCTCCATTTGAGATAGAGCCTATCCCTGCTATTGCTGAAAGTGCCAAGAGCCTGACACTAGATAGGTCATGGGCCTAGGGGAAAACCTACCATTGCTCTGCTAAAGAAACTCACTAATAAAATGACTCCTAATTACATACTGCTATATCCATAGATCAGTGCTTCACTCAGCCCACGCCAGAGAATTTTCGTCTTGTAGTAAATGCTAATTAACACAGACACCCATAGCTAGACAGTATACAGAGAGTGACAGAGTCAATCCTAAATGCAATGTCTTCATCAAATCCTCTTTTAAGGCTCAGAGATCTATGTGGAAGAGAGGCAGAAAGATTGTAAGAGCCAGAGGTGGTGGAGGACTCAAAGATTGATGCACACATGACCCCACAGAGACTGGCAGCATGCACACAACCTGTACAGATTCAAGGTAGACAGGGTCGCAGCATTGACTAGGGGTAGTGGACATGGGTTCCTACCCGCTAACCAAGAAGCTATCTGGAACTGATACCCACTGGCACTTATGAACCACATTCAAGAACATGTCCAGTGACCAGGAATAGTTGGCTAACACAAATGCCATGGTTTTTGTGTAGCCTTTTTGTTTCATTTGTTTTTGTTTTGCTTTGGCAGTTTTTATCTTACTGACGTTGTTGTTGATTATCATTTTTGTGGGGTTTTCTTGAAGTTGGATGGGTAGGGAGGTGGGAAGAATCTGGGAGGAGTTTGTGGAGGGGAAAACATTAAAATATATTGAATAAATGAAGTTTTTAAATAAAAAGAAAAAATCTAATCAATACAATGGAAGAGCAAACCAGAGGCACATTTTATTGACAACTAATGTTCTATTCTCTCTGTATTTTTATTTGTGTACCTGCTGTCTTCACACCCAAACAAGGAATTCTCAGAGAGAGAAGAGCTTTCATTATTTCTCAGTGTCACTGGCTTAGGGATAATGAAAGAAATGTATTCTGGGTTAGAACTCCCATGACCGGACCTGATTAGAAAGATTTGGTTTGTTCCAGGCCTTCCATCAGATTGTGGGGTTACCTCAGGATATACCTAGAAGCCAAGTTCTTCTGAAGGTTAGAGGAATACAGAGATGTATTACTACCAGGGACCTAGTGAAGGGACTTTTCACAGGATCACCAATGAGGTTTTTATTTAAAAGGTGACACTTGACTCTAAATACTCAGATACTTAAATTCATTAGCCATTTTCAAGACACCCAGGATAAACAGGGAGTATGTTAATAGAATCAGGGCTGCAGAATACATTTCAGGACTAAGGTCAAATGAAGTTTGAATAGTTTTCTCCAGACTTTATACAGAAGGGTGCAGTATATAGTCTGAATAGAGATAAAAGAGTGAGAATATTCAAGAATAGCCCTTGAGCAGTGCTCCTCAACCTCCCAAATGCTCTGACCCTTTAATACAGTTCCTCATGCTGTGCTGACCCCCCAGGCAGAAAATTATTTTTGTTGCTACTTTATAACTGTAAGTTTTCCAGTGTTAAGAATAGTAATGTGTGTGTTTTCTGATGGTCTTAGGCAGCCACTGTGAAAGATTTGGTCAACCCCAAAGGGATTGTGATCCAGAGGTTGGGGACCTCTGCCCAAGGGATAGAAGTGACAAACAGAAACAAGAGTGAGGAATTGTGTACCCACCCACATGCTCCAGCATGCATTTGCAATACGTGTGTGTTAAGTAACTGATGTACAGACATATTTAATTCCAAACATCTCAGGCCACAATGCATTTCTGAGCAATAGTGGGAAGATTGTATAGTTTGAATGGAAAAAAAAAGTTCAAATTGAATGTAACTAATTAAAACAGAACATTGAAATCTGAAGTAAAATTTAACCTCTATCTTGGCTTGAACTTGCAGGTCCTTGCTAAACACAAAGGCTTGCAATGGGATAATGTCCTGCGGCTAGAGGAAGTGCAAAGCAAACTAGGGATTAGTCTGGAAGAGATGCTGTTGGTCACAGAGGATGCTCTTCATGCTGAACCCTATAGCCGGGAGGAGATCTGCAGGTGCCTGGGAGTTAGCCTGGAGGAACTCCGTACCCAAATCCTGAGTCCAAATACTCAAGACGGTGAGTCTGCTAGACAAGGAATGGCATGGCCCATTGGCCTCACACAGATGAAGTTTCCAAACTTCCCCGTGGATACTACTGAGTTAAAATCGCGCTTTAAGGAGTTTGGAGAATGTGTGTGTGCTTTGGCTGACTGGATTTTCTAGGTTCCCACCTATTCATTTATCAACAAACATTTCTTGTGTATAGCAGGCATTCTGTGTCCACCCAGGTAAGCAACAATTCCTGCCCGCAGGAGGCTCTCAGCTCTGTAATTCCCTCTCTTTTGTGTTTATTTTTAACCATTTGCTTTCCAGTCATATCATTAATATAAAACGATGTAGGTCAGAGCATTGCCCATTACTGCTCTAATATTTCTCTGGAACACAGAAGGTCTTCACTACCTCTGTTGAAGTTTGTAGCCTGCAAAATGCAAAAATGGCAGGTTGTTACTATTTTTTTACTGGTTGCCTTTGAACGATGCTGTTTTTATCTGATGGCATCAGGAACAGATAGGGATGGGCTATAGTTTGGAGAGAGCCTATCATGAAGTCTTGGAGTCGCTGGCTGGCTGGTTCTCTTAGAAGGAAAGGTTTCCTATTTGTGGGAAGCTGGGGACCTGGACATCTAATTGAGATTTAATTTTGCATGAGAGGAAACTAGGGAGGAAGAGTTTGGTGCAGAGTTCAACCTCAGAGGCCCGTTCCACTGTGCCATTCAGTTCAGCCATACAACTGCTTACTGGTCACTTGCTATGGAATTCTAATTTTATATATTGTCTATCTATCATCTGTCTGTTTATTTATCATCTATCTATCTGTTATCTATCTATTTTTGCGGTACTAAGAGTTGAACCCAGGTCTTTGTGCATGTTAAGCAAGCGCTGTATCACCGACCTACAACTTGAGGGCGTAGTGCTGGAGAGATGAATGTGGCCATGGAGCTCCACCTGGGAGAACAGAAAAGAGAAGTCTCGCTGGCTTTGCTAAGGATGTAGCAGCTACCAAGAGTTCAAGAGCAGATGAAGCTGATTTTCAGTTTTTTGAGGCAGGATATCACTAAGTTGCCCAGAGAGGCCCTGACCTCACCATGTAATCCAGGCTAGACAATGTAGAGTTTGGGATTCTCTAGACCCCGTCTCCAGGTCTCAGATTATAGGCCTGTGCCACAAGAACTGGCACCAAAGTAATGTCTTAGAGCTGCTACTTATGACAGCTTTGGGACAAGATACAGGGATGCTTTGAGAGCAAGGGCTGAGTTTGGTTTCTAACATTTTTTTGTCTATTTTAGGCCAAGCTCAGACTCAGTCTCTAGAAGTGGGTGAGCACACTTGACTGCTGGCCAAAGCAAGCCTCCCACCTGTTTTTGTAAGAAGTTTTTGCTAGACCACAGTGATGTATTTGCTATGGTTCTTTGGTTCTACCAGAGCTGAGTGTGACAGAGACTGAGTAACCACAAAACCCCAGTATTTCCTATTTGGCCCTTTGTGGAAAAGCTTGCTGATTCTTACTCCAGAAAAGCTCTTGACTCAAGTTTTCTCTATTTTGCCACGAAAAGAGGCATAATGGAGTTTTTCCCCTAGGAGCAACTGTGCAATGTACATGAACAGGGCATAGTGCTGGAGAGATGAATGTGACCATGGAGCTCCACCTGGGAGATCAGAGAAGAGAAGTCTCGCTGGCTTTACTAAGGACGTAGCAGCTACCAAGAGTTGAAGAGCAGATAAATCTCAGGCAGAGGCATGAAGAGGGCAGGCTCTGCCAGGGAAGCACAGGCAGCAGAGTGCTTGGGACCAATGCCTGCAGTGGAGGCTGTGTGTAGCAGGCTGAGCTAGAGAGACCCGCCTCCCCAAAGCCTTCATAAGCATGCTGTGCGCAAGTGTGCTTCCTATGTGCATTGTCTCTCATGTGGGATCTAGATTCACAAACATATGTGACACTGAAGCAGAAGTAAGGCTCTTTAAGGGGAGGAGAGGGACCAGCAGTATGACAGATAGGAGAGGGTGGTGAGAGGTATGCACAAAGCACAGTGACAAACATTTAGGAAAATGTCATAAAGGAGCTCATTAACATTTTAAAGTTTATTAAATGAAGAAGTTGAGTAGAGCATTGGAGGGGAGGGTATCCAGAGACTCTGACTTTCTCTTTTGACCCAAACCATTGTCTAATTTACCCTGGCAGATAGGCTAGGGCAAGTAGGATGCTGTCTCTACCTTCCAGTAACTCAGCATCTCACAGGGTAACTGCCACACATCAAGTCTGCCAAGGACTTGCTAGAATCGGGATGTTTATCAGGAGCCCTGGGAGCCTGGAGGACATGGGAGGAAATGGGTGGCTTTAGTTCAGAACAAGGAGTCTTGAACTTAGGCTGACTCTTGTGGAAAAGCTGTGGACTCCCCAGCCCGAGGGTGCTCAGCAGCTGTAGACAGAGTAGAGGGTGGATGAAGACAAGGAGGCTGAGGCTGAGTATTGGTGAGCATGTGCCAGGAGGCACAGTGTGCAGTGAAAGGTAGCAGGTCTGTGAGCGTGGGTTGGCATGGCTGCTCATTCATAAACTAGATTACTACTCTACATTTATAGATAAAGCATCAGTGAGGGCTAGTCTCTCAGGACAGCAGAGAGGAATTCAACTGTTGGAAGAAGGGGGCGAGGGACAGAGGGAGGGAGAGGGGGACCCAAGGCATGAACAGCCTGGACGTTAAGGATGTCATATGAGAATTAGGGGAGACAAGGTGACAAATTCCTTTCTTTATGCCACCTTTTTCCTCTAGTGCCTGAATAAAGATGCAGAATAGGTGCATATCTAAATGACATGGTGCTGTTGGGGAGTCACTGGTGAAAAGGTGAGGGAGTCTGAGGTACCATGATGCTCTTGTCTTGGTCTTTCCATGGTGAGCTTCCCTAAAGCCTCAGAGTCCCTGGGGGCTTCCCACTCCCCACCTGCCTCAGCATGCTTCATCTCATGGCAACCCGTGCCTCTTCTGTGCCATCTACCTCTTGAGCCCGAGCAGAGCATGAGGGCAATGTTGTCTGAGCTAGCCCATGTCCTTACTGCTCAGAAGTCTTGCCTCAGGCTGGTAGTCATAAATAACACTGTTTTTCTTATGGGTGTTACTCTTTTTCTGAAAATTTTTTTTAACCTTTGCAGAAAGCTCAATAAAATCCAGGCTCTCCCCTAAGACTGTCACCCTAACTGTTTTTCTGTGTTAGTTTTCTCTTTCTGTATTTCTGTTTTGCCTCTCCTCCTTCTATCATTGTTTGAAAGAATTTACCAAACTCCTTGGAAAATACAGAGTAAAAATTGATGATTAATATTATTTAAATATTTAAAGTATTCCCCTTAAAGAAAAATATTTTTGTAAAAATTGATGACTGCTTCATTTTACCTCTATCTAAACTAACGGTCCACTTCCCCTCTGTACCCCTTCCTATAATGTTGTACTAGTAATTTACTAATGCTTGTTTATACCCACTAAGTCTCTGTTGGATTAATTCATTTATTTTGTACTTACATTACCCTTAAGAGATTTCCCTTTATTTAATGAATCATGTTTTTAAAACTAGGAACACAACTTAGCACATTGATTCTGGATTCAGCTAGATTATTCTTATTTGATTGAATGTCTAAATTTAGTCATCTGGCTCCAACTAGTTTTCCAGGTGTTTTGAGGACCTGAATCTTTCCTATCTATTTGGCGTATCCTTCTGAGTTGCTGCTTTGTTTGGTCTCTGACCTTAAGCAAGCCTTTTTTTCACCACTGGGAAAATGGGACTCTTGTCGAGGCCGCTGTACTCAGATTTTATTACTGGAGGCAAGGGTAATAGCTGCTCCTAGCAGAGGGCTCTTGGGGGTGCCACTGCCCTCTCCCAGAGGTGCCTTCACTCTGACGTGCCTGGCTTTGACTTGAACTAATTTCTCCAGCAAACTGGCTTGGAGCTTCTGCTAATCCAGCCAGACCCCCAAAGGCACATGCACAGTTGCCGTTTTCTTTTTCCAGATCCCTAGTAATTAGATTTAGAAATGTGCACAGGCCATTAAAATTAAACACACACTGTGAAGGAAAATCCTGAAATCCTTTAGGTGTTTGAAATGGCTGCAGACTAACGCTGATCACTTCGGACTAGTTAAGTACTTGTTAGGCATTGAATATGCTAGTGATTATCTAGATTCATGGTCTGGGGTCCTGGAAGCTCAGAGGTCACCCTTAGTTCAGAGGGCTGTTTTGCAAGGCATGATGAAAGAGAAAGATGCAAGAAGCTGGGAGAAATGTATAGACTACTAAGCACAGGACAGTGGCAATAACACACATAGGGAGACAGAGATCTGTGGAGAAGGTGGCCCTGAGGTAAGAATGGGCTGGTTAGCTTGGGGGTCAGTTTGCAAAAGGGAGAATGAACTGGGAGCATTTGTTTTGGGAGTGTCCAGATGCTCTGGGTTGGGATGTACTGGCTGAGTGGCTGCACTGTGGTGAACTGGCCACCCGTTTCATTGCATGCCTGTGATCACACACTTGCAAAGCACTGACCCATTGCTGTCTTGTTTGGATTTTGGTCCAAGGCAATAAGCATGCCTTTTCATCATGTACATGGCCCTGGCATGAGGCTCTTACGGAGGAAAGCCAGAGCTGATGAGCAGCAATTGAACACTCACAGATACAAGGCAGCAGGTACTTACTTTATGGTTCATATTCTTTGCACATTCCATCTTCTGTGATTCTCACTGTGAGGCAAATGATAATCCTCATGCTGCAGATGAGGAAACAGAGTGGGGTGATGTAACCTGTCACAAGAAGAGTCTGAGTGAGCCCAGCTCTAGTCTCTGACTTCATCCCATACTCCTTCATATGGGACTCGATGTTTGGAAGTGGCCCTGGGACAAGGTGATTGCTTTTTATCAAGCACAGGTCTCTGCATTTGGCTCATGAGAGGCCTTTTAGTCCTGGCAGCCTGTCACTTGCTCTCAGTCTTGGGGTCATCTTTTCAGCAGTCTATCAGTCTAGTAGTCTGGGTATGGTCCAGGAAAACATCTTTGAGCCTAGGTGTTCTCTTCCTACATACAAAAATTTCCCAGTGAAGCCTCTTAATTAGCAACTGGGCACAATTTCCCAGCACCGTGTCATTCACATCCATCTGGGTACTATGAATGGATCTGGTGACATTCAATAGGTTCCTCCTAAATGTCAACAATAAGACAACCTCTCACTGTGTCTGTAAGGACACTGGCAGTTCTAACCACATTTAGGTTTAGGCCATTGCTCCACAGTCAGAACAGAAGATTATTTAGTTTTAAAAGAAATGCCTTTAAGCACAGTTGTTGTTGTCATCTTCAGGGTGGACTAAAACAGGAGATAGCAAACATATTCATCTTTGTTTGGTCAATCACCAGTCTTGAGACAAGCAAAAAAGACCAGAGACTACTTGCATTCGTATATATGGCATAGAAATAGCAAGAAAAATAGAAATAACAGGAGATAGCAAGCTATGTGTCTATGAGGGAATGGAGCGAGCCAGGAGGAAGATGAAGGGGACACAGGAAATCAGAGAGTCTGAGAAAGGGAGGGGCCATGGCCACAGGCTCCACAGAACATTCCTATGGGAAGCACATAGACGAAGCAGCCATCCTTGTGCATGCTTCCCTCCCACCCTGGTCCTCGGTGTCCCCAGAGCATGGGCTTTGCCCATCCTACATTATAAACACCTGGACAATAGGGCGTCTCATCAGATGGTTCTGAAAGGGAATCATCTTTATCTTCTGAATGCCTCTCTGTAGTTTGGCAAGGTCCAGTAGAGCAGAGGAGTGTGTCTTTGAGCTAGGCTCTACACACCCTGGACTATTGTCTTTCAGATTTGTCACCAGCAAGTTTAGACACTGGCCTTGAAAAGCAAGGGGATAGGAGCACTCGTTCTAGGTGCCCAGTGCCAGCATTTACGGTGCTTAAGCTGTTATGGAATCTGTTCCTCAAGTACCTTTTAACAACTATACTGGGAATAAGTCTCTGGGAATAAGAGACTTAGAAGATGATTTTTATTCCTCCATTTAACAAATTATTAACCGAGGGACTATTTTTTAAGCACTGTGCTAAACACTGTACACCTGTGATCAGCCCTGCCAGCACAGTCCTCATTTATCTTAGGATTTTTTTGGGGGGAGGGAGGACACAAAGGTGATGACTACGATGATGATGATGATGATGATGATGATGATGACGACGACGACGACAACGACGACGATGATATGGAAGTATGATACTTAATTCTCAGATAAGCACTGATTTTTCCTCTGCACCTCTCTCATTTGTATTCTCTTAAGTTTTCCCTCCCTTAATTTCCTTCTGTTAATTAGCAGAACAAAGCTAATGCAGTAATCTATCTCTCCACACACCCCAGTTTTGACAAAGCAGGACAGGCTGGCTGTAGGCACATGTGGCATTGCTTCTCAGCCTCTCTTGCATCTGTATTGCCCACACACCTCCTTGATTCCCTCTGCTCCTTTTAAAATGGTGTCTCTCACTTTTCCAAGAACCAAGTTTGTAGGGAAATTCTGGGAAGTTAGTGGGGAGGCACTTTTTTTTCCCCCCCAAGGAAAAGACAAAAAAACGCTAAACATGGCCCATCCAAAGGGGCTTTAGATGAGCAGGAACAAGATGGTGTTTGTTGAGACCTTGCAGGGTTTGAGAAATTCTGTTAGGTTCTGAGAGCAAAGAAGCCTCAGTCCCTTCCCCCATCCAGCATGGCGACTATAGCTAGAAAGGGATGCAGGATCCTAAGGAGCTGTGAAGAGGAATATGCGTCTGACTCTGACTGTTTGGAGAACCCGGCAGAAGCTGGTGTTTGGGCCAATCCTGAAAGAAGTGCAAGGGCTCTTTAAAGAATGGGTGTGTTGGGTTCGGATGCCTGGTGTCCTCTCTGGGACTCTGTGGACAGTGGAACTAACGCTTCAGGTAGGCTGAGGAAGGTGTCATATCCTCTTGTCAGAAGTAACATTTGTTGGATCGCGGGAAATAGCTAGAATTTCATGGAATGAAATATTCAGAAAGGTGAGTCTAGGCTGATCAGAGATGAGAAGGAATGCGGGCGGAAGGTGATGCAATGGTCCAGACACTGGATGGGGAGAATCGAAGACTATAGAATGCAAAGGCAGGAGAGAGGGGCTCTGTCATGTCATAGGGACATATGTATTGCTAGAGCATCACATGCAGTTGAGGGTGACTGGCAAAAGCTTGAAGGCCAGAGAGGAAGCCTCATAATGAAGCTGACAGTGCTGGCTCCTACAGAGCTCTACACATGTGGGTGCTATTACTCTCCACGGCCAAAGTGGCATTATGCTATGGGTTTTAAACTATTCACAAATGCCTCTTGGAACACAGTTTTCCACAGATTAGTGTGGCCTTTTTTTTTTTTTTTAAGTGGGTGTATAGTTTTCTTCATTGATGGTTTTGCTTTTTAAAAGCAGGTAGTTAAATATTTAAATATAAAATGCTAATGTAATTTAGTCTTTGCAGCATGGGAATGGGGTACTAATGTGACTGAAAACAGCAGTCTATTTTGTGTGGCTTTGACCATTTCATAAATTTCATGTTTATGAAAAATATTATTGCTAGGAAATAAATTTAAACCACAGTCATACTTCAGTAGGGATTACATAGTGTTTTCCCATTCTATGCTTCAGTGGTGCAAAGAGTCGATGCCTCCAAGGAGGGAATCGCAGCTTTGCTGCGTGAGAAACAGAGGCCGTGGAGAGGACTCTGAAGCACTTTGCAGCATCCACCTCTGGAACTCATTCTTTTTTTTTTTTTCAAGACAGGGTTTCTCTGTGTAGCCCTGGCTGTCCTGGAACTCACTCTGTAGACCAGGCTGACCTTGAACTCAGAAATCTGCCTGTCTCTGCCTCCCAAGTGCTGGGATTAAAGGCGTGTGCCACCACTGCCCGGCTCCACCTCTGAACCTTGTTCTTGGTAACAATCAACTGGTTAGCCCCTTGGGGCTTTCTGTGCTTCAGAGAACTCAGCCAATGGCACGCAGCTTCACAGCCTCTCCTTGGTGGGAAGTATTTTGGTGGTATGAGAATCTCAGGAAGATTTCTACTTCTTCCAGACCAGCATATTAATTTGTTTTAATTCTCCTGATATTAAGTCTTCATCTAGGCTAGGGATGATATCACCTTTTAGCGTATCCACTGGGAAACAACAACCTGTGTTCTACTGTGCTGCTCACGCTTTATACTGTTGGTCGATAGGGGACACCATCGAGAAGCTCTCCACACTGAGAAGGTCTGCAGCCATTCCTGGAAATGTCATGCCAGAACAGAGGAATGGATTTCAGGTGTAACTCAGTTGTAGCACACTTGGCTAATGTGCATGAGGCCCTGTGTTCAACCCCAACCCTGTGAGATAGCGAAAGGAGAGATACACACAGGTCAGATGGTGGGAGCACACAAAGGAGGCTTGAGCTTGAGTCGTGTGAGTGAGGCTGCTGTGTGGTCGCTGGTGTAAGAGGCAGATGGTGAGGGCTTCTGAGCACCTGAGACCTTTCCCACCTCTGTGGGATCTCTGTGGCCTGTGTGGATGAGCTGGAGGGTCTTGCCTGCGTTATGGAAATCTGAGTGTTAGATTTCACTCTCTAGGGTCGGAGGTAAGCAAAGGTACTGGGTCCCTCCTGCCTTGTTGAGCTGTAGTCATGTCCGGGCTTTTGACTGTCTAGCACAGGCCAGGTGACAAGTGTCTGCAGAGCAGTATTGTATCAGACAGATTCCTGCAGAATGACATGGACAGTGCTTCTCACTGTCTGCCCTGCCTCTTGACAACTAACTGGTTTTCTTACATTCTAACAGAGTAAGCTATGAGATAACCCTAAAGATTTTCAAGATTTTGTGAGCTCACCAACACCTTCACACCACCAGGCACTTTGTGGCAATGTTAACCCCACTGGAGACAATGCTCAGAGGATGGAGGGATCAGGGTGTGGTGCCTTTCTCCCCTATTCTAAGGCATATCTGTACAGCTGTATAACCTGCCAGAGGATTGGGCTCCAGCAGCCTCGTGGAT
The DNA here is from genome assembly GCA_019843965.1 of Rhynchomys soricoides. NCBI lineage: Eukaryota > Metazoa > Chordata > Mammalia > Rodentia > Muridae > Rhynchomys > Rhynchomys soricoides. The sequence continues at coordinate 2,080,861 of JADRCH010000045.1, forward strand.
GGCATGCTATTCACATCTCCTTTCACGTGATGTTATTTCCCTGACTCACAGAGAGCCATTCCCCTGACCCCACTCTGCCCTAGGCTCTGCTTCCAGGTTCACCTAGATCAGATGCCCTCTCGACTTTGCACCCTCCCTCAGCTGTGAACAGTGCCTTTGTTCCTGGTGCCTTTATTGTTCATCTTTCTTTTTTTTTTCTCCAGTAGACTCAATTCTTAAGAGTGAAGCATACCCCTGCTCCATTTGTTACTGGTGGTTCTTTAGTTTTAGAACTGACATAGTGTATCTTTAACAGTGTTTGGGACATAAGACATGAGCGCTGTCCTCACATTGTGTGTGTGTGTGTGTGTATGTGTGTGTGTGTCTGGGAAATACAAATTCACCAAAGTCGGAGGATGACATAACATAATTCAATACAGAGCTAGCCATGTGCCTATGGGTGGTGACATTTAGTTGTAACAGTTCTAGTAGCATTTTGTCATGATGAACCGCTCAAGGAGGAGGCTTGCTTACTCTCCCCCCTGTCATGACTTACAGATGCAGAGGGTCACACATAAGCCCCTGTAAAGGATGGGAAGACACTTCCTTATTTGCCGAGATAGGGCATGCACACTTAATTCCACATGGTCACAGCATTCCCAGCCATCAGATGTGCATCAGACTGCCTCACTGGCGAGTGGAGGGTGTTGTCTTCTCAGCTCTACACAGTGGTTAGCATTTGGGCAGCAGAAATCTTGATTTTTGTGTAAATTTCTCAATTCAAATATATTGTGGCCAAGAAAACCATGGCAGACTGGGCCCAAGGGTTAATCTTCAAGTCTGTGTACTGAATTCTGCAGAGGATGTTAGTTCAGAAAATGTGAGAGTGACCTCCTGAAGAGACTGGAGTTGTGGTCCTGTGTATGCACCGCCCTCAGGGTGGCCTGGGTTGTTGTATTCTCCAAGTAGGGAAGGAAGCTCTCTGGCTCAGGTCCCCCCTTATAGTGCCTGGCAGCGCTGGCCTCCTCTCCCAGGCTACACACACAGCCATTTAAAAGACTTTGTATTTATTTTTTAGACAGAGACACAGACACACAGACACACAGACATAGAGAGAGAGAGAGACAGAGACAGAGACACAGAGACAGAGAAAGAGACAGAGAGAGAGAGGATTTGGGAAGAGAGGGAAGGGAAAAGAGAGAGAGAGAGAGAGAGAGAGAGAGAGAGAGAGAGATTGTGTATGTGAGAGCATCTGCGTGTGTGTACAGTGCCTGTGATCCCCTGGAACTGGAGTTGCAACACTTACGAGCTGCCTAGCATGGGTGCTGGGATGCAAACAGTTCTGGAAGAGCAGCAAGTGCTCTAACCACTGAGCAAACTCTCCCATTCCAACCACCATATGCTTTTTAAAGGCAGAAAGTAGGCAGCATGTCTTTACTACAAAGATTACTTAAAAAAGAAAAACATTTATTTACATTATCTGTTTTCTGTTTCTTTTTTCAATTTGTTTTAACACAATTTGTTTTAGAAATTGCACATTTATGAAACCAAGTATGACATAAGCCACTATCAGTCATCGGTGATGATAGGGCTCAGCGCTGGAGATTCAAGCTGACTGGCTGCCTCTACACAGTATAGCCACAAATTCCTCCAGCTCGCTGAAGATGTTAATGGTGGATCCTCTCTGTGTTCCCTGTGGTAACTATTCAGCCTGTTTTCAATTGCAGTTCTATGAAAAGGACAAGCAGTAGAAAGATTTAGTCAACACTTCCTGAACCTCCAGATCCTTATCTACCTGGGGCAGCATGTGGGAAAATGGAGCAGGAGAGCTGGCGTTTTAGTTGAAGGAAGTTGTGTAAGTCACTGATCACACAGGCTGAAGGGATGCAGACTGGATCGTGACGTGCGTGAGAATAAACCAGAGTGAAGAGCATATGCTTGTGGGAAAGCCCACAATGGAGCTGAGGGAAGTTGTCCTGGAAGCTGTGATGATCCCTGAACTGAGTGTCAAGAAGGGACCAGAGTGTGAAGATCACAGAGGAGGTCTCATCTCGACAAGGGAACAAGGGAGAAACTTAGAAGGCATGTTATGTTCAGAGCTAGCAAACAATTTATCATACATATGAAAGTTCATCAATAACTAAATGAAGTATTTATTTGCAGTTCACTTAGATGTCAGCCTTGGTGCTGGGATTTCAGAACTCCATCCCATAACTATCTAAGGTAAACTGTTCTAAGACCAAGGTGGCTACTGTGCTTAGAAACCTTGTTTCTTCCTGGGTAGGAAAGGTGCTGAGTGGTGCAGAACCACACTGAGTGTTGCAGTTTGAAGGTGGGAACACAGTAAGAAGCAGCTCTCTTTAGCCTTTAAGGATTACAAGAGCCATGGAGAGATGGCGAACTGACACAGATGTCAGATGCTCTTTCGTGTTTTGTTTGGTCTCTGTACACCAGACCTCAGTGAACATATAACAAGCTAGACCTCTGGTCTCAGAGGGCAGCTGTGACACCCAGCCAACAAAGAACTGCTTCCCTCCTGAAGGGTGGTCTGTGAATCGGGCCTGATGTAATGCTGTGAGTGGAAACAGATGCCCCTCTGCCCTCTCCCTTGCTGTCTGAGTTACTGCTGTTGAGGGACAGGAGCTATGGCAGTCACACACACACACACACACACACACCTTCAGAGTGCACACCTACCTTCAGAGTGCCCAACAAAAGGCCTGTTAGATATTCCTACTGAGAGGGCTTGCTGCTAACAATGTCCAGGAGACATAGCAGCAGCCAGGACTGTGGTGTGTGGTACTGTGTGGCACATTCTCTCTGACTGTTTCTTATCACAGTGAAGGTACCTAAAGGCTTTATAAAGGAAACCTCTCTGGATGTCAAGAACATTCACTCATGGAAACTATCTAAAGCTAACAGAGTGTGTGGTTAGACAGGAAAGTGAAAATAGACTCCCTGGTGGAGTACACTGAGCTTTCTTAAGGATGTGCTCCTGAGATATGCACAGATATGAGGCTCTGGGATGTGAGAAGCACTGAGAGAGATGTCCTAAGACAAATACGCATCCTAGAATATGTGTGCATATTCTATGCATTTATTCTCAGAGAATTTCATGCAAGGGTTTTGATCTTATCTGCTTCTCTCTTCTTTCTCTCTCCCACTCCTCCCAGATACCATGTCCAATCGTGTTCTCCTTCCAACTTTGTATCCCCTCCCTGTTCTCTAACCCACTGAGTCCCATTAGTGCTGTCTATTTGCTCATGGGCATATGAGCCACCTACCAGAGGCCATACCTCAGCTTAGGGAGGGAGAGTCAGCTCTCTTCTGAGATGGTGGACTTTTGTTTGAAAACCAACTGAAATTTAAATGGGAACACCAGGAAAAACTGAACCAAGGACTGGCTACACAAGACCTTAGGGAAGCCGGGGTAATTGTATTAGGTTGGTAACGACAGTGTATCCTTATTTTATGAAGGGTTGGAGTTAAATAGGTAAGGAGAGAATTTAGGTCATGTATAATCTTTCTAAAATGCTTCATCAGGATAGCAGTTGACAGATAAGGAAGGTGGTAGCCTGTGCTGCTGTGTCCTCCACTGTGCTGGCGTGTCCTCCACTGTGCTGGCGTGTCCTCCACTGTGCTGCTGTGTCCTCCACTGTGCTGGCGTGTCCTCCACTGTGCTGGCGTGTCTTCCACTGTGCTGCTGTGTCCTCCACTGTGCTGCTGTGTCCTCCACTGTGCTGCTGTGTTCTCCACTGTGCTGGCGTGTCCTCCACTGTGCTGGCGTGTCCTCCACTGTGCTGGCGTGTCCTCCACTGTGCTGCTGTGTCCCCCACTGTGCTGCTGTGTTCTCCACTGTGCTGGCGTGTTTTCCACTGTGCTGCTGTGTCCTCCACTGTGCTGGCGTGTCCTCCACTGTGCTGGCGTGTCCTCCACTGTGCTGCTGTGTCCTCCACTGTGCTGCTGTGTCCTCCACTGTGCTGCTGTGTCCTCCACTGTGCTGGCGTGTCCTCCACTGTGCTGCTGTGTCCTCCACTGTGCTGGCGTGTCTTCCACTGTGCTGCTGTGTCCTCCACTGTGCTGGCGTGTCCTCCACTGTGCTGGCGTGTCCTCCACTGTGCTGCTGTGTCCTCCACTGTGCTGCTGTGTCCT
>JADRCH010000045.1:2090594-2129062 GCA_019843965.1 Rhynchomys soricoides
GGGAAGGATTCACACTACATGCACCCAGTCAGCTGTGGGAAGGATTCTGGCTTCCAGAAGACAAAGGGCAATGGATGTGATAGTTGATTCTGTCCTAGATATGGCTGAAGGAAGGTTCTAGACCACTGTGACCATTGCTGTGTGGGAGAAGGAGAGGAAGGAACCAAGAAGACTGCTGGTGTTTTTTGACTGAGAAATGTTTTCTTTTTTCTTTTTCTAAAATTATTATTTTGTGGGGAGGGCAGCCATCTTTCACAACTCAAGGTCAGAATTATCCCCTAGTGCTACAGATGGGATAGTCCCAGTTGTTAGTGTGAGAAGCTCCTTAGGTCAGGGCCCTGGGAGGACAGCTGCAGGGGTCAGGGCACCACCACCACTGCCACCTTCTCCACCTACAGTCAGCCGGAACCTCACACAGAAACCAAAGCACTGTCCTTATGTGGGTGCTTGGGAACTGATAGTTCAGGAAAGAGGTGCTGAAGACAGCCAGAGATACCAGGGATAAGGTAAAGAACGAAAACACCACACAGACAAACACCCAACCAAACCCCTGGGGAGAACGGAGCCGAAGAGCAGTGAGCAGTAAGCTCAGGAGGTCTGGAGAGCGCCATGGTCTCCCTGATATCATATCTGGGACACAGAGATGCTGCAAGTCTTGGGAGGGTCCTGGGGATGCTAGGCATGGGCCATGTTGGCAGAGAGCTGTTTTGTTTCATAAACACAGCAGCCCCAAGACTTCCCTGTCACAGAGAAGAAAAGGTTCTACAGAGAGACTGGGCAGCCTGGGCTGTTGGTCATCTTGGGAGACCAGATGAAGAAAGTGGAAATGGGTTCAGGGAGTATTATTGCCAATGACATTTTGGCTGCCATCACCTTTGGCTACCCGGTAGCACTTTAAAATTTCTGTGTGTTTGAGAAAACTTTTTGGAAAGTATTTACGTGAACAGCTGAGTGTGGGAACAGAGCTTGAGTGGCTAGGCTATCACCACAGACCCCACACACTGGAGGTTTATGTGACCTGAGGCTAGACCATATTTCTAAAGTGGTCCTCAGTAGTCAGTCAGTAAGACAGCATAGAGAACATTTTTCCCTGATGATCAAAAGAAAAATCAGTTTAGAACACAAAAGAAGGCCCAAGTGCTGAGTGTGTGTGCTCGTGGGGCTCAGACATGAAATCTACTGGGAGTTGGAGGCCAATTGTAGCTTCATAAGAGCCCCTCCTGTCCAGCCAGGAGCCGCAGGATAAGACCCTGTCAAAAAAGAAAAGAAAACCAGAAGGAAATTACACTTATGTAGTTAGGTTGATTTTTTTAATTAAGTTAATGTTAGAATTTTTATTAGATGAGATGAAATAATAAAGGAAGAAGGCAGTCTTTGTCCAATTATAAAATGTCTATTTTAAATGAACAAACTGTAAATTTAAACTTTAATGTAGAATTTCCTGAGGAACACAGAATAGTTTTTAAGCCAAGTCATGTGGAACAGCTCATTTGCTATTGGTTACTTGAGGGGAAAAAAAAAGCTAATGCTTTTTGTTTCTGTTTGGCCACTGTTGAAATTAGAAAGGATTCCTCCCTGTATTATTGCTGTTAGTGCCCCAGAGATATTAAGGAAGATGAATGTTAGGTTCTCAGGATGACAGTGGGTGCAGACATTCCTTTGCTCCTCCCTCCTCAGAAGTCCCTCAGCCCTGATCCACAGCTGGGCTGCTCAGCCTCCTGAGCCCCTCCTCAACAAGTCAGTCTTAGATGTGTGGTCAGTCTTTAACTGGGTCACATGCTGACCTCCATGCCCTGCCAAGGAAGGGGGAGAGAGCCACTTTATCGGTTCTGGGGACTCATATCTCTTTAGGCAAATGTCTTTTAACTCCAGGGTGTTGTGAGTGACTGACCATTCTCTGAGGCAAGCTACAGCCATCTTGGGGCATTCGCCTGTGACAGCTTGCAAGATCATTTTAGTTGGGTTGGTTGACTGTTTCTAGCCCCCAGTGGAGGGGATGGGAGGGCCACAAACCCTGAATACCCAGCCACATCCACCTCTGCCCTAAGTGTACTTGGTCCCTGGAGGGGCTAGACAATAAAGACATGGGAAGTCTGGAGGAGAGTGCTTCTGGGAAGTCAGAGAGGAGGCCTCATCAACACAGAGGAGAGTGCTTTCAAGGTGAAGCCTTTAGGGAACACTTTGAGCACACACACCTCTGTAAGTAAACCCTTACCTGCTTTATAAAGAAGCCAAATAAACTCATCCATTAACCCCATCAAGTGAACACTGGAGAAACCAAACCTCTTTCTTTCTTTCTTTCTTTCTTTCTTTCTTTCTTTCTTTCTTTTTTTTCTTTTTTCTTTTTTAAAAAGATTTATTTTATTTATTATAAGAGTACAGTGTAACTTTCTTCAGATAGACCAGAAGAGGGAATCAGATCTTATTACAGATCTTATCACAGATGGTTGTGAGCCACCATGTAGTTGCTGGGAATTGAACTCAAAGCCTCTAGAATAGCAGTCAGTGCTCTTAACCACTGAGCCATCTCTCCAGCCCCCAAACCTCTTTTGTTGTTGGGACCTTTGGAAGGGGTGGGGCATGCTGTCTAGTCTCCTCCTGGGAAGGAATTTTAGGGACACTGATACACTATACACCCAATTTGCCCCTAAAAGAACTGCTTCTCGATGGCCTTTGCTGCCCCATGTTCTGAAACAAACCTGCCGACATGTTTTCTCATTCCTTCTTACATCAGAAGCTTTGGAAGACTGCAATTTCTTGACTGCAAAGCAACCTGAAAAATGTCGGTAGTCTAACTATAAAAACTTGTAGAAATCATGCTGGAAGGTTTGTTTCCCTGAGATAACTGCCAAAGAGAAGAAGCTAGGACACTTTACAATGTGCATAGTTATGCAACATAGTATCTGTATTTTAATATCCATTCATTACAACCTACCAAAAAGCTAGAGCTGTGCTCATCCAGGGCTGCAGAGATGGATATGAGTCGATCTATTTGTATAAAACATAAGTACTTCTTTAATTTGAAATGCAAGGCATAATTTGCTGTTTTTCTCCCTTTCAAGTTTGTAGCAGTTGGGTCTTTCTGTCCCCCGACTACTGCCCCCCCCGATGCCTTACACCCTGTTCAGAGCTTTATGATCAGCCCCATTCACTGAAAGCAGGGCATCTGAGTAGACTGTAGCAGGCTGGCAGTCAGGTCTGCTTTCCTCCCAGCCCTCTGCTGGGTGAAGTTGTTCCATTGACAATCTTTTTTTAAAATACCATTCTCCTCCTCATCACAGTGGCCTGTGGGAGATTTCACACGCCAAAGAGTTGTTTCTTGCAGTTTTCCTGTTTCTACTCTAACCTGGTGTAGTGAAGGAGATATATTTTAAAATGTTACTATTTTCTCAGAACTTCAAATGTAAAAAAGTTTATTAAGCAGTCTTGGCTCATCTATATTTTCTTCTCGATTTTACACCTTTGTTGGTCTCCCAACTTTAGACCTTCCTTGTAGTTTCAGAGACATGCAAAGGGCACTTTAAGAGCCAGTGACTTTAAGTGCCCTTTAGACTTCTCTGCCCTTCTCTCTCTTTCTCCCTCTCTCTGTCTTTTTCTCAGTGTGTGTGTGTGTGTGTGTGTGTGTGTATGTGTGTGTGTGTGTGTAGCTGAACAAGGCAGTCTGCTGACTCCCGGTATAATTACTTTGGTTTGTGAACATCAATGCTGTTGACTGTGGGCAGAAGGCTGTACATTATTATAGCATTTCTTTGTTCTTTTTAAAATTTGTATATGGTATATTTTGATCCTATTTTTTCTTGTCTCCCAGCTCTTCCAAGATTCTCCCCACATCCCTACCCACTCAACTCCATGAATCTTCACTCTGTTTAAAACAGCAGCAACAACAAAAATTTACAAAAACAAAAAGATGAAAATCTTGAGCTCTGATGATTTGGGAGCTTGGGGTGATAGAATGGGCCTATTCTCTACTGCATCAGGCAGGGTGGCCGCAGGGCAGATTGAAGATACTGAAGCAGATTAATTTGCCCAGAGGTCTCCTCAGCCTCTGCTCAGTGTGAACTGACAGAAGGTTTGGAGAAATAGATCTCTTGCAGCTATATCAGAAACAGCTCTCTTTTGAAATCATTTCCTTTTAAAAATGTTTTGAAACAGGCTCTCACTGTGTCTCCCTGTGTGTCCTGGATCAGGTTAGCCTCAAACGTACTGTAATCACCCATCCTATGCCTCCCACGTGTGCCCCACCACGCTCTTCAAACTGTTCCAGAAAGAAGTGTATGAAAATATCCCTAAAGGGCCCATGGAAGGCAGTTAAAGACCTGGTGAATTATGCTCACAGAGCATCAGGAGGGCATGCTCTCATCTAAAGCAGGCTGCAGTTGGCTTTAAGGATCATTCTGAGGTACTTCAAGGAGCCTCCCATTTCTTCTACCTTCAGCTATGGTAGTGTTTGATGTGGCCTCCTATGGCAAAGTTTCTCCTTTAAATCAACTAACTACAAACAAGCCCCTCTAGCTTAGGAAGTAAGACCATTCTAGCATCTCATAATTAAAGCAGCTTTTCAGCCTGCATGGTGGGCGTTTAGGCTGAATTCATCAGTCAGGCTATAAGCTGCTATTTGAGGGTCGTCAGAAAATTGATAACCTTTTATGGTTGTCAGCACGTTTTTCACATTTAGGAAAAATGTTTTTGAATAAAACAAACGGTTCATTCACTGGAGAGCATCGCCAAGGGGAAAGAGAGTAGCTGCTGTGTAGTAATCCCAACTTCCTGGAGGAGGAGGTAATGGCCCATTTATTCTATTGATGTTTTCCAGGAAGTGGAGGGGAAAGGGGGACAGAATTGGGCTAAATTAATTACGAAGTTTTAAATCTATTACTAATTTGAAGTAAATTTCATTAGGAAAAATAATTGGAAATGTTTTAGAATAAATCACATGTTTGAAAGAGAGCTGATCCTTGGGTTTTGTTTAAGCCTTTTGCACTAGGTCAGTTCCAAGGTTTGAGACTATGGCTGGTTAATGGTGACTACGATTTGGGGCTATATGGTAGTTTACAGAGTTGCTCCCCTCTCAGAGAGGATTTCACTTACTGGCAAAGGTGGGTCCACTTGTGAGCTCAGTCCCAGAAAGTTCAAGGAAGATGTTTACCGTTAGGGTCACCATCCATTTTGTGGGAAGGTTTGCATAATTTTCCATCAGTCACTATGCAGACCAACCAACTTAGAGTTTACTAATAGGTCCTGTGCTAAAAAATTTATGCAGAATAAGCCTAGGCTGTCAGCCCTAAGAGACTGGTTCTTTTTTTTTTCTTCTCTCACTGTGGTGTTGGGTATTGAAACCAGACCTCATACATGCGAGGCAAGCTTTTTCTACCACTGAGCTGCATGCGCATAGTCTGATGTCAATGAGTAAAATGGATACGTTTTATGAACACAACTGAGAGCAAGCTGGAGGTGGCTCTGTCAGTAGAGTGCTTGCTGTGCAATCATGGGACCTGGGTTGGTATTCTCAACACCCACATAAAAAGCCAGTTATAAGTAACCAACACCTGCAATCTTAGCATTGTTGAAATGAAGGCAGAAGACTCTCTGGGACTTGCTGGCTAGCTGGCCTTGAAGAATCAGTGAGCTTCATGTGTAGTGAGAGCCCCTGCCTTCAAAAATGGAGAACAGTGGAGGGAGGTACCAGATATTGACCTCTGGCCTCTACCTGTACATTGCACATACAGGAACATGTACACATGCGTAACTCTCCCCTCTCAACAATAAGCAGAATGCAGTTGAAACAGCTATAGGGGATTTCCAGTGTACAATTCTGTAATAGTGATTTTGGTTTACCCTCTTTGGAGGTGACCTTCTGATTCCCTGTGTCACTATGTCCACTGTCCATCTTCTTCTTACTTCCATTCCTGATTAACTGGAGTCTTGCTACACAAGTGTCAAGTGGTTAATGTATGGTTATATGGGACCAAGCCTACAGTGGGTGGTTCCCAGTCTGTAAAGTAGGCACTGTTGATAGTTATTATTTGCCTTCGGTAGCTTCAGATAACACCAAAAAGGTTCTCAGTCCTGAGTGCTGGAAAAAAAAAACCTTGTAAATTATATTCACTTTAGATTTCTTGTGTGTGTGCTGTCTACACTGTGAGAGTACACATACAAGTATGTGTACATGTGTGTAGAGGCCAAAGGTTGTCTTTATCCATAGCTCTCCATCTTATATGTATTTAAAATTATATTTTCCCACCTTACTTTTTGAGATAGAGTCTCTACTCAACAGTAGAGTCTCTACTCTCTGCTAGTCTGGCTGACTACTCAGCTTCAGGGACATGCCTGTCTCTATTCTTCTGGCCAATGCTGGGTTTACAGATCTGGGCTACAGTGCCAACTTTTATGTGTCTGCTTGAGTAGAAGACGCTACTTTCTGAGCTGTCTCCTGAGACCCCAATATACATTTCTTAAAGCTTGAAGTTCCTGAATACCCCCAGCCCAATATTCTCTTCATAGAACCTGGGAAGAAGATGTGTTCTGTATCAAGTAAATTGCTATTGTTTTTGCTTATTGGTGATAATGCTTTGTTTTCTCATTGTTTTAGGAAGTTTGGGGCCAAAGGCTCACGACTTACTGGAGCAGGATGGGGAGGCTGCTCTGTGTCCCTAGTGCCTGCTGACATGCTGTCCAGCTTTCTTGCAAGCGTGCACGAAGCTTATTACCAGGGGAACACATCCCGCTTGGCTCGGGAGAAGCATAGCTTGTTTGCTACCAAGCCTGGAGGCGGGGCCTTGGTTTTCCTTGAGGCCTAAACAATGTCAAACATCATCTCAGAGAAACTATTTCGGGTATTCAGGAGCCGGCAGGACTTCCTGTGCCACAATAAATCAGCCCCCTTTTCTGTTTTGTTTTGTGTTGTGAGGTACAGTTGCTATTATCAAGATGCATTTCCAAGGAAATGCTGAAAGCTAGGCTTCATAATGACTACTTTTCCTTCCTACATGTATTTTTATGAATCAGAGCCAAGGACATGCTTAGGTAGATCTTTGAAGTATGATTAAGATTTATTGATGTGAAGATTTTAAAGATGAACAGCAAAATGTACTTTTAATTGAACACTCTGCTCCAATTAAACTGATACAGCTGAACTGTGTGTTGTTCTTGAATGGCGGTCACTGTTGGCTTCCCTCAGCCCTCTTCTACATAGTTGAAGTCTTCTGATGTGGTAGGGAGCGACAACAGTGACTGTGGTGACTGTGGCGACTGTGGCGACTCTGATGGTGTTGTTGATCCTCTATACTCCTTCCTGAGTATAGCCTCAACACGCTAGGAACAAAGTGCATGGTTAAGGGTTTGCAGATCTCACACACACAGTACACTTGAATGTCAGATTTCCACATCTCTGAAGATGGTGAAGATCTCTTTGGGAGGAGGGGCCAAAAGATAGATTTCAGAAGACAATTTGAATTGACTTTCTTTCCCACTACCACTTGTCCAATGCCTTTCCACCCTTGCAGCCCCACCCATGCCTCACATCCTTCTTATGGTTGCCTGGCAACGTTTATGTTCCTGGTCCTCTGTAGGGCAGTTGTACAATATACATGTTTGGGTGAATAATCAAAAGCCTAAGGTGTGAACTGACATTGACAGCGGTGGAGTTAGGGCACACGTGTCTGGTCTCGTGGAGACAGGCCAATGGCAGACTTCCAGAAGCCCTTTCTAAGTTGCATGGTAGCATAGGGAGATGAAAGAGGGTTTTGCTAAAAGATTCAGGTGACAGAGGTAGTTTGTATTGTTGGAATCACCACGGTTTTTGTTTCTTATGATTGTGTTGGCCCATTAAGAGGCATTCAGAGACTGAGTTTCTTCATTTACCTGTTTCCAAAGGACATAGGCACAACATAGTATTTTTTAAGGACAAGTCACCGAGAAACCAAGATCCATCCAAAAACCAACTCCTGACACATTTCCTTCTAAATACCTTGAGCAACCTTGTGTCAAATTTGTTGAAAAATGTTTAAGTTTTCTTAAGCACAGTAATCTAAGATCTGAATTTATCTAAGTTTATGATCCTACATTTTTTTTTAAAATGGCCTGTGTGCCCCACAATTTGTAGTTGGTTTAGAATTCTAAAAAAAAAAACAAAAAACAAAAACAAAACAAAAACCCAAACTTAGATCACGTGTCACTGCTCCGTTGGTTCATTTGATGATTTTCATCATGAAATTCCTTCATAAGAAGATGATGAAAATGTTCAGTAATTCTAAATATTCAGTGTGCACACCTTCAAGGGGACTCAGTTTTCCTAGATGTTCAGTGTGCACACCTCTATGGGGACACAGCCATTCTAAGTGTTCAGTGTGCACACCTCTATAGAGAACTCAGTCTTTCAGGTGGTTTATCTTTGGTGAGGTACAAAGTCTCCTGAAACTATTCTACTCTAGTTTGGCTTCCTGTTTGTTAAGATTGTTTCAAACCTGCCTTCAGTACCTGGTGTTCTAGAAGTTGTGAGACATACCCAACTCTTCTGAGAAGGGCAGGATGGGACCAAGGGCATCGCTTCATAAATAAATGGACTTTCAAAGGATGGCTAGACTCTGAAAGCTAGTGAGTGGGCAGTGCAGACCAGCAAAGCTGAGTATAGCCTGCGGAAGGCTCTGTGGGAGTGCAGGGTTTGCTTTAAAATGCATTGAGGAATTCTGTCAGCTGCACTGGCTGAGTGAGCCAGGCAGCATTCAGATCAGGAAAACAGGCCACATGTGGTGCTCAAATGTATTGGTTGGCTCATTAGCATTTGAAAATGTGGGCTCTAAGTCTGGAGATTTTGTACTGGAATCTGAATTACTGATGGAAGCCTGAGAGACGACTGATTCCTGCAGGTAACAAGAAGGAGGGTGAGGAACAGCTGTAGTGTCATGGAGAAGCAGGCCCTCTGCAAAGTGCACTGCTGCTGCTGTTACCTGTGATAGGAGCTCAGGGTACTATTCAGTAGTAGGAAATACATAAAAAAAATAGGAATAAGGAATAATGCTATTTAAAAAAAAGACAATGATCCTACTCGTCTCCGAGAAACCCTCGAGTGCTTCATGACTTTTGAGCACCTTTCTGTACAAGAATCTTACTTGTGCCATTTTTGGTATTAGACTGGTATCCAATGGGATTACTCTGGAGTCTGAACTACAGAGGAGAAACCTTTCATACTGGATCTTTCTATCCCTGGTCTCAGGAAGTGTAGCCTGCTAGTTTCCTGCACTGGTGTCTTTCCCCTCCCTCTTTTGGAAAGAATGATCCTTCAGATTTAACAGGGCTGCTCAGAAGGCTTGGAAAAGCAGAAAAGATCCAGGGAAAATGGGAGGGAGCTCTCTCCACCCTTCTCACATCTGAGCTTTGTTTGGAGTCTTGTCACAGTCTTCATTGTGTTTGGGTGAGTTGAGGGTGAGAGACGTTCTTTTCACATAGCCGATGCTATCATGTACCTTTCATGAATTATTAATAAATAAAATATAACTTCAAGCACCAATAATTTTCTCTAGCTTCTAATCCAATTGCATTCGATAGGGTCTTAGCTGCAGAAATGGTCTCAGGGACGATTTTAGAAGCAAGGAGTGAGGACAGTGGGCATGAGCTTATGACTGGACTTGAGAGTGGACAGTGTCCCCTCTGCAGTGGACAGTCGATGATAAGAGTGTTGTTTCTGTCACTGCAGCTTGGGTGTGGCCATGGATTGCTTATGAAACATTTTGAGGTCTGGAGGCAAGAAGCAGGGAAGAGAACTCTCAATTATTTCCAGGAAGGAGGAAACCTACCAGTTTATGTAGAAAATTCTCAAAATCATTTTTGACTTCTTGGAGATTTTTGGAAGCCTTTGCTTGAAGCCTAATGGAATAAAGAAAAACATTTAGGCAAACAGACTGTTCATATGAATCTCCTAGTCAGTATTTGCAAAGACTGAATGTGTTGTGCTCTTGTGAGCACATCAACATGTGTTAATCCACCTACCTCATTACAACTGTAGCAAGCAGGGATAATTTTTATTCTCTTTTTATCAATGAGGAAAACAGGCTCAGATAGGCAAAGTTACTGCCACTACCTCATACAGAGGCTAGAAAGCAGCCGTCTTTAATCCAAGCATTTCTTTGAAGCCTTTGTTCTATCACCTTGTGACTCTCATCCTGGCAGAAGAGTGTCCTCTTCACTTAGACATGTCATATAGTGTCACCCTAACTGCCACTTACCAGATCTTGTGAAGGCCTTATACAATGGCATAGGGCAAGAAGAGAGGCAGATGGCCAAGGCTCATTTGTGCAAGGGTAGGAACTAGGCCAAGGTCCTTGAGGAAGGGTCCTAAGGATCTTCCAGGGTTTGGTTTGCAACGACTCAATGGAGAAACACTTTTCCGTTTTCCTTTTTCCTTTTTCCTTTCCTCCTCCTCCTCCTCCTCCTTCTTCTCCTCCTCTTCCTCTTCCCCTTTCTCTCTCTCTCCTCTCTCTCTCTCTTTCAGGTGATGGTTGGACTTTCTTTGGTGACTGGGAATCCAGACCATTTACAGGAGAGATTGGCCAAGTTCCAGTGTCTCGAAGGGGCTTAAAGAGCTATGGTGTCTGTTTGGAGGCTCCCAGCCCACCTCAGCACTCTGTACTCTCTCATCCTCTACCCCAATTTATAAAACAAATGAAAGCAGCCAAATTATCCCTGATCCACTGGGGAAATGTGTGGAGAAGCAGCAGCGGGGACAGAGGTGACGCAAGGCTGCAGTCCCAGAGAAGCCAGCAGAGGGGCTGATTTCTAGTTTATGTCTTTCTCAGAAAGGGCATAGTCATAAGCGAAGTCGTGGTTGAAGTAAAAACAATCACAATTAATTTAGCAGTAGAAAACTTACAGTAGAAAACTTACAGTATGAAGTAGCAATGAAAATAATTTTTTGGTTAGGAGTTATCAACATGAACTGTGTTAAAGGGCAACAGTGTTAGGAAGGTTTCGAGCTAGAGGATGGCCTTGTCGGGAGTCAATGGTTGGAGAGGCCCTTGGTCCTGTGAAGGCTCGATGGATGCCCCAGTGTAGGGGAATCGAGGGCGGTGAGGTGGGAGTGGGTGGGTGGGTGGGTGGGAAACACCTTCATAGAAGCAGGGGGAGGGCGATGGGATAATGGGTTTGGGGGGACCGGGAAAGGGGATAACATTTGCAATGTAAATAAAGAAAATATCCATTTTTTTTAAAAAAAGGAAGGTTTTGAGCCACTGTACTGATGAACTGCTAAGTAGGCTATAATAACTCTTTGTAGATACTAAATATATATTTACACAACAAACACATTGTGGGTTTCTGTGAAGTCACTTGTCAGTTAAAAGTAGTTTAAGTACTACAACGCTGACTGAGAGACACACCGGTCAAGCTCCTTGTCGATTTGTTCCTGTTGTTCTTTCAGTAACTTGATATCGTCTTTGATTCTTTGCTTTATTCTGTAAAATATAAAGAAAACTCTATAAACATTTGGAGTTAATATTTAAAAATAAAGCAGTTGGTCCTGTGTGGGGAAGAATACATCAATAAGCCCTTTGTTCCCCTCAGCACATCAACTGCTGTGCTAAGCCCTCCCCATGACAGCCTTTTAGAAGCCTGTGCCTGTGGTGCTGCCAGGCACCTGGTGTGACCTGAGACACCACTCACTGCTTCTATAAGGGCTCCCTAGCCCTTTCCCACTGTTCGGGGATGCTTTGCACTGGTGGTGGAGGTGGGGGTGTAGGGGTGGGTTGTTGGGGACCCATAGGGAGAGCAGCACAGACTGTGTTGTTGCATTGTGTGTAGGACCTCTCTGGCTGCTCCTTCATTCCCTGTTCCCTAGCGGCATTGCATTCCCAGAGCTGGCTCTGGTCCTTCCTTCCCCCAAGACAACAGTCTTTAGACAGTTACCTTGACACAATGAGGTGGATTGTGCCAGAGTTTTCTTGTAAAAATTCATGGGCATTCTTGCATAGTCTGTTCCTAACTCTAGAGCACATAAAAGTGTCATGACTGCCCACGAGCAAGCACTTAGCTCAAGCACAAGCAGAAAATGTTCTCTGAGAAAACACTTTCCAAGAGTCCACCTTGTCTCGGTCTCTTCAATACCACCCCAGCTGCCACCCTAGTTCTAAACACTATCCACGGAGCACGACCTTCCTGCTTTCCAAAGCTCATCTTTGCAACTGGTGATGCTCCAGTCTGTTGCTGATACAGGACATCTGGTCTTCTTACATTGGGGTGAACCGCACAGCAATGCTTCCTACCCTCTCTAGTCCCTAATACTGGTCAGGCTCTATGCTTAACTACGTGGACATCTGACATAGGAAAAGAACCTGGGAACGTATGTTAAACAGCAAATGTTCCTCATCAGTAGAGATCAAATACAGGCAATGTCTGCTATTTCTTCTGGTTATTAAACATACCAAAGCCATACAGCTGCTCAAACTTACCTCTTAAAATCCTTCTTGTTATCTGCAAATTTTCTTTTGGCATCCTTGATGATGTCACAGTATGTTGGAGCAGGTGGTGTGCTGGACTTACAGTTAAGGAATGGTTTCTAGTCAGGGATGTTTGAGAAAGGTTAAATGCGACCCTTCTCAGGGAAACTACAGGGACCATCTGGCCTGGGTGTCCTTTCTTGAGGCCTCAAGTGTAAATGGGAATGCCATGTCTATTGTAGAGAAAGCTGAGAGCAAACACCACTTCTCAGATTGCTTTAAGCTTGTTTCCCTAGGCACTATAATAGTTTTGTAAGCCCTGTGTGTGTGTTTCAAACCAGAGTTTGTGAAAGTTTTAGTAACCATTGATATTCTACCCCAGGCTTTGTCACCTTGTTTGGGTATTCACTTTGCAATCTACTGAGGACTTCAAAGCCTCCTCTGGGAGACTCACAGGTGGGTAACTGCCCACCTGCATAGGTGCTCAGTTAACCTGGCTTCTGCCAGTGCACAGCGGAAAGACAGAAGGCATAGGAAACATGACATGGAGGTTTCTGAAGAAATTTTAAAAACAAATCTGCTATGGGTAGATTTGGAAACTATGGCAGAATGAGAGCATCTGTGCTCTCCTGTCCACTGTGGTACTGTTCACAATGACACACAGAAATAACCGGAGGGTTTGACAGCAGACAAACAGGAACAGAAACTGCAGCATAGATACATACAGTAGGACATCTGCTGCCCCCAAAGAGTCTCACCATTTGTCACAAGATGGATAAGCCTAAAGGATATTATGCTAAGAGAAGTCCCTGTGTGTATCATGGGGCAAGCTTGGTAATGAGTGATCATCTGAGGCCATGAGTCCTAGCTGGTACCAGCCCTTAAACCTTGCCCTATCCAATCAGTGCCTAACTAGGAGGTTGGCAGTGCCCATAAGTACATTATGTTAGTTTATCAAGCTAGCCTGCTTATGAATTACATACCAGCCATGGTAGCAAGCCAGAGTAAGTGAAGGAACTTTCAAGATACCATAGGTAAGGTAGAGAGAGGTTAAGGGGTCATCAGAGGCTGGGCTCGGAGCAGGAAACGAAGGCAAGGAACATTTGCTGGCCTTTCCAGGGTGAACATGGAGGGTGTGAGAGAGCACTCCTGCCTGGTGGGTCGCAGCAGGCCTACTCCAGTGACATCCTGTGCCCTTAGGTCCTTGGAGGTCCAGCCTCCTACCCTGCCCCATAATTAGGACAGACCTGCAGCCTCTGGGCTTGAAGACTTGGACTTTAAACTACTCCCAGCCCACTAGTGGGCATTAGACCAGCATGGCTAAGTTTAGGACACAGGCCCAACTTAGGCCAGTGTTTTGTCTCCCAGGGCAAGTCTTGTATTTAATAGAAATAACTTACTGGGTGGGGGAGTTGAGGGCTGTGAGACACCATCTGTGCTTGGCAGAAGCCATTGTAATAGCCTTTTTGCTGGCAAGCCTTCATTTGGAGACTGGAATCTTAGTTCCAGTGAGCTGCCAAAGGCAATCCATTTCTCCAGGAGAGAGTCATGTGAATGTGTTCAGATGGTAACTGCTACTGGGGGCCAGGCTCATCTGCTTGGGTTTCCTGTTCTTTGTTGATCACTCTGCTAATAATGTGAGGTCAGAAAGATACCATTATCTTCAGGATACTGATGTCTTGAGATCTGATGACCCTGTACAAGCCACTTTCTCTTCAGGCTTAAGTGAAGTTGCCAAATGTGTCTATGAGCAGTAGCTGACTCGTGATATGAGTCAAATCTAGAAGGTTAACATTTCAACAGAAAATAACCCCAAATTCTGGATTTGACATTTCATCCTTCAGTTATATTTTCTATTATTTCATGAATAGTCAACATTAAAAGTACAGCAGTTCTCAAATCTTAAAATGAAGCAATTTATATCTCACCTTACAGCAGAGGAAACTCTTATAAAACCTACTCATGTGGATAAATATTTCATTCAACAAACTTAAAAAGTATATCTAATTAAGTTTGCTGGTACATACCTGTCCTCCCAGCATGTGGGGGCTAAATCCCATAGTTCAAGACTAGCCTGGGTTACATAGCAAGACTTTGCCTCAAAACCACAAAATACTAATGTGCAGACACAATAGAAAAACAACATAATCAAAAGAGAAAACTGTCCCGTGTTCTTGCATTCCCCAAACTGAACCTGAACTGAACCTGTTTCCCCTTTCTTGTGTCTGAATTTGTCCTGTGCAGAGCTGTCTCACATTTTAACACAATAGTTGGTGTCTCACAACTACGGTATCACAATTCTTCATGCACATAGGCTGTAGACAGACAAGATCTGTTGCTTCTTGTTGAGATGTTGCCAGGCTAGTCTTGAACTTGTGGGCTCAACTGATCCTCCTACCTCATTCCCCAGGAACATAGCACTACAGGGATGCAGGAGGCTGGCATTACAGGTATGCATCACAGTGCTCTGCTGAAGGGACTATTCTAATGTTTGCAAAACCTTCCACTGAGGGCCTGTGCCTGAGGTGCTTTCAAGTCTGGCTGTTGTATGTCCTATAGGAGCTCACACATTGTCCTCAAGAGCCTAACAATAGAGGCCTGCATGCCTATTCATTTAGGTTAGTTGGGAACAGGAAGCAGGCACATGGTGGGGAAAAAGGTAGTCTCATTTCCTACTAAACAAGGCAATCCAAAATATACCAAACCTTCCCTCAGCCACAAAGTAATCAGCCAGCCCAGAGCAGAGGATCTGAAGTCAGCGAGTTGCTTCCACTGCCTGGAGCACTCTCTGTACATTAATGCACTGAAGATCTTCGCTTCTCTGGGAAAAGGCTGCAGAAAGCCCTATCATTGTGGTAGGGGGGGTTTGAATAATTGATGACACTTTTCTAGGTGGAGATGGAGCTTGCTAAACCGCTCAATCTGGAATGCGTCCACTTCCTGCTCTGAGTTAATTGATCCCCTAGAGTACTTGTTAGAAGTTCAAAGACTGTCCTTTTGTAAATTCTTCTGTGTCTTGAGTATGGCTTCCATGAGTAAGCTTTTGTGACATGATTTATTTGGATGTTGAGGGGTTGGATTTTCCAAGAAAATACTGTTGGTACCAAAACAGAGTTATGCTTCAGTTCCTAAAAAATTTCAGGTTTTAACATATGGCTTTATTGAAATGAGCTGGGTATAAGTTCTTCCTAAAGACATTCTGATTCTTTACAAAGCTTGGTCCTTGTTGTCCATTTGAACTGTACAGTGAGGTTTTGACAAAGACCACAGTGTTCTCTTGTGCTTTCAGTAGACTTTTGTTAATGTGTGTTAATGAGTGTCCTAATTTTTATTCTCTTCACACACTTAAAGCCACGATTATATCCCAGTTGAAGAAACATAGAGTACTTAAAAGTTGTAAATTATGAATAATGGCCATTTTCTGTCCCTCTGGAAAGGCTGTGGCAACAATGCTTTCCAGTTCCTGGGTCTGGATTGGCCTCGAACCTCATTCCCCATGCACGGCTCCAAGGATGCATGGCAAGCCACTACCTGGAGAAGAAGCCATTTGGGAACAAATCAAATTGTTCTCTTCTGGATGTCACAACTGCTGTGGTTGGCTGTACCAAACCAAGACTGAGAGAGATATCCTAGAGGCCACAAATCAGAGTCTGGAGTCCTACCCTCCATGTAGCAGGATAGAGTCAATGACAGAAGGTGAGGTCCAATTCTAGATGAAGAAGTTGAAGAAACTGAAGAATTGAAGAAGTGTTCAAGACATGGCAGCCACAGACAATAGGACCATGAGGCTCACGGATATGCTGGAAAGGCAGAGACTACCTTCCCTTCTAATATATAGCTTCTCTTTTCCCTCATCAAGTCATAGAGTAGACTAGTGATACACAAATAAGCACAAATCAAGAGCTTTCTAGCAGCTTCACCATGTAACGCAAACAAATAACCAGTAAGGCTCTGAACTTCTGAAGTTTTCACAGTCCCAAGTCGTCACCTCCTCCCTTTGTCCTGATCAGTGTCCTTTGCAGACACAGATCTTTTCTAACTACAGTGTCCTTCTATTGTAGTTCATGGACTTCAGGGAGAATCTCAGAATGATGACAAATGCGCTCTCTCTCTCTCTCTCTCTCTCTCTTTTAAAAAAATTAGCCTGTGTGCTGTGTGCTTGCATGTGTGTGTGTGTATATGTGTGTGTGTGTGTGCATGTGATGTCTGATATTGTGCATATGTGGTATGTGTGATGTGTGTATGTGCATGTATGTGTATTTGTGTGTAGTGTGTGAAAGAGCGAGAGAGGGGAGGCTGTGCCACCATGCACAGGTGGCTGTCGGGCTTTGGGTTTCTCCTTCCTGGGTGGTCTAGGAGATTGAATTCAGGTCACTGGGCTTTTCTGCACAGAACTTCTTGCTGCCTCAGGCACAAAGAAAGCCTGTCTCAAAAGAGAGAGAGAGAGAGAGAGAGAGAGAGAGAGAGAGAGAGAGAGAAAGAGAAGGAAGCTTTTGTATACAGTGGCCACTCTCTCTCACACAGACCATCGAGAACCTTTGCCATCCCTCTGAGCCTTCCCTGGGCTGAGGGGTCAGAGTTCTCACTGTGGCCATGACCACTTCAGCACTGTGCACTGCCCAGGGTTTCTACTGCTCCCTACACCTCCTAGGAAGTCTGGGTACTTCCTCTTCTTGAGTATTATTTTCCTGATTAGATAGCTTATAATCTATAGTAATTGTTATGTGCCCATAACTGCACACAATGGTGTATACTCAGTATACTTGAGAGCTTATGGGACAGCTCTTTCTTTCATGCTTGGGGAATAGCTTTCCAGGTGCCAGGAAACCTGTACACCTGTACACCTGTGCACACATACACCTGTGCACACGTACACCTGTACACCAGGGCTTCTTCCTCACACCTCATCCGTATTGGGGTCAGGATTACTGTGTAAAGGGCTGTCCCATAAATAGCAGGGTATTTAAGATCCATTTGATACCCAGAGGAGTTCTCTAGATATTCATTGCTAACTGTCCCCTGATTGCCATCATTCCCAGATGAGAACCTATGCTTTAGGTCCCTCACTGATGGTTTATTAATCTCTCCTCTTGTTTTAAAAGCAACTCAAAGACAAATTTTATGGCACACCCCTCCCTATCTAAAAGACCACCCTCTGCTTGGCTGAGTGAAAATTAGTCTCTAAGTACTAAGACTTCCAGGTTGGGAACAGCAGGAACCCTGGGCATTGCATAGTGTTGTAGTGGTCATGGCCACAGTGAGAACTCTGACCCCTCAGCCTGGGTAAGGCTCAGAGCAAACATTCTCAGTGGTCTGTGTGTGAGGGAGTGGCCACTGTGTACAAAAGCTAGTGGTTGTAGCTCCCTCCTCCTTTGAGACAGGGTTTCTTTGTGTAGCCCTGACTCTCCTGGAACTCACTCTGTAGACTACTCAACTTCAGAGACTAACTCCAGAGACCTTCTCCAGAGACTAGCTAATACCCCCACCCTATGTGTTATGGCTAACAAATACATCAAGGGTTGAGGTTGCCAGCAGTATTAGGTACCACTTTATCAAAGTGAACACACTCCCACCTGATCCCAGGTTTCTTGTCCATGTGTCTGTGTGTCTGTCCTTTCATCATTCCCTCGAAGTCTCTCATGAGGATTTCAGGGCCCAAGCAATAGGGAGACTGTGGTTATTCTTGCTTCTCTGTAAGCTAAGGGGGTTGAGGCCAGTGGCAACTCACACATCGCTGCTTCACAACTATGAGAGCACATAGCCACTGTGCCGGGGGGAGCTTGCATCAGCATCTGACTCAGGAAGAAAATCAGGCTGCCTTGAGAGTGAGTAGCCTCAGGAAGCCACCGTGCTGGTTAGGACAGCTGAACTTCCTGAGCAGAGAAGTGATGTCCCCAGGCTCAGAATGGGATAGAGGCTGCATAGGGTACTTAGTGGGAAAGGCGATCTTAGCTTTTAGGGGGCATTGTTGAGGAGCCCTTTGGGAAACCTTACACCAAGTAGGAAGAAAACATGACCAGAGAAGAAAAACCACCGATGTGTGTCAAGTGGGGTGACAAAGAGATGGAGAAATAAAAAAAATATAACCAGAAAGTGACATGAATTCAACTAAGTTCCTTTATTTTTGAGTATTTTAGGGTCTCCTTTCTCTCTGGGTTCTAGAAACCTTGTGTTTAAGACCCCAGAGAAGAAATGCTCAGACCGTAGTTAGTCCACAGACCAGCAATGCAATGAATGTGAGTTTCCAGCTAGCCTGGGCTACAGGAGACCCTGCCTCAAACAAACCAGAACAAAGAAAAGGAAAAGAAAGTAAAAAAAGAAGTTAGCTGAGAATAAGACCACTATGGAGCCAGCTTTGCATGTTGGGGATTTATTACAGTCCTAACCTCTAAGGACTTGAAAAATTTTGATTTTTCCACTTAAAAGTTTTTTTGTATCTCTGTTTTTGTTTTTTGTTTTTTGTTTTTTTTTAATAGGTTGGGAATCACCCAGGGCCTTATGCATGCTAAGAGTGCTGGACCACTGGGCCCAGGCCCTTCTCAGCTGATGCGACTGAGCAAGGGAGGTTATAGCCTTCTCCAACATTGAAAGCAAGGGAAGCATTCAATAAGTTTTCCTTACTTGATGTAAACTGGGATTGTTACTCTTTCTTCCTCCTTTCCTCTTCTCTCCTTCCTTCCTTCCTATATAGCTCAGGCTGACCTGGATCCTGTATTGATCCTCCTTCCTCTGCCTTCCAGTGCTAAGATCACAGGCACATGCCACCATGTCCAGTCATTTTATTTACATTTCTTGAATTAAAAACACACCCCCAAACTGTTCCTAAGTTTCCAGGATGAGAATTTCCCCTATTCACTCTTATTTTCTCCATTGAGACACCGAGAAACATAACTCTTAGGCCGCAGGCCCTTCATCTATCTAGCCATGAGCATGAGCTGTACTATAGGATTTCTGGTGGTTAGATAAAGGCCAGCCCTCCTCAGGAACTTGTGAATGGGTGTTCTATCCACAGCAGGAGTCCCTCCCCCTTGCTACTCATCCTCCTGGCCCTGTGGTTTGTCAGTCCACGCTCTCCAGTCCATTCTAACCCCTGCTCTCTTGCATGTTCCCATCTCTCTCACCACGCTCTGTCTCTTGCTATCTCCACCACTCTCTCCCTCTCTCCCATTTCCCTAGTACTGACCATGTCCAGTCTGTTTTCTTCTCTCTCTGCTCTGGACTCTTCCAAATACCTCTAGACTTCTTTTCTCTCTTACCCACAAATAAAAACCTTGACCCTAATGGAGTGGTCATGTTGGCAATTTCCTTTTTGGGAACATTCCTCCTGCATAGGTATAGTAACATGTTTATAAATTCAAAATGCAAAAAGTGGCTAAGAAGTCAGAAATGACTCAAGCTAACCACCCAAAGCAACTGGACTCTTCTTCTGTTTACTGTTGAAGTAACAAGTTGGTGAATTGTTGTGGTTTGCAAACCCCAGAACCTAAACGGAGTTTGTAACAAGCAAGGACCCTCATATTGCTGACAATTTTCCAATTAATCTTGGCTGGAGGTAGCTGCAAAATACCTGCAGTAAACATGCTCACACTCGGCCTCGCCAAACAAAACTCTTTTGTTCTGTAAGCTCTTAAAAAACAAGTTTCACTTCAAAAGTCCTCATCCCCTACTTTTAACTGGCAGTTTTCTAAAAGAAACTCAGCCAACCTCTCAGGAAGTGAAGAACAGCTTCAAGTAAAGGTTGTCTAAAAATAGAGTGGGACACACTCTTACCGAGAGCAAGACTTAAGACGTCACCTGTCCTATATCTGATGATGGTTTCATGGTCCTTCTGCTGCAATAGACAAGAGGCAAAGCTATCTCCAGTTTGCTGCTGTGGCCCTGGAACGTCACCAGAGTAACACAAACAGGCTTTCCCTCAGAACCAATGCTTCTTCTTGCCATCTCTCTGCTTCACTCTCTCCCCTTCTCCTGATCTCACCCTTCTGGGAACATTTGCTCAGGTCATCTTGAGACTGGATCATGTAGACAAATAGTCTTGCACAAAATGATGGAGAAGGAACCGACTGGCCTGAAGTGCTAGTTCCATGGAGATCAGCAACCCCGAGACGCTCTTTTTCTCTTCTCTCAGATTAAGATCAAGGTCAGCAGCAGTTCAACACTGCTCTTCATCTCTGTGTCAAATATGGTCCTGATGCTTCAGGACATGGAAAAACACACACACTAGTGTATATTGCATTATCCTGTATATAGGAAGCCTGCTCTGTGCTATCTGAGCATGCCTCCACCCTTAAAGTCCAGTGAGTAGCCTCTTCCAGACACTGAGGACACAGTGAGAACAGAAAGTTCTGAAAGAGCCATGAGAGGACGGTCACAGAGGGGCTGCCTCTTTAGTGGACCTGGTAAAATAGAGAATGGGCTCTCTGAAGGTGGGCTTGTGGCCATATTTCTAGCACATGACATTTTACCCAGAATGAAATTAGCTTTCTGTCAATGTTTGTTAAATCATCTGCAAGAAACGGCTTGGATCCTGGAGTGGGGTAATGAAGGTACCCCAGGTAAGAAGATGGACTCACACTTAGTGAGCTCGAGCTGAAATAGCTAGGAAATAATTAGACAAGTTTAGAATCCAAAGTGAGGAATGAGAGCAGAGACCAAAGCTCAGGGAAGGGTCAAGACAAAGATAAACAGGAGAGACTACAGAAAGAATCAGCTCAGCCCACTGCAAGACACTGGTCTTTCCCTGCACATGACATTCCTCTTAGAAGCATGGTTCAGGGGATGAAAGAGCTTGCCACATAAGACTGATGACAGGTGAAACATGGCTCGGCCACTTTCTTGTTTTTAAAAACGTATGTGTGTGTGTGTGTGTTTAGAATGCAATACTATCTAAATACTATCACCAAGCTATTGCTCCATTAATTAATATTACCCAAATAGGTGATAGAATTTATAAATTTACTTATTACCTGCCCCCCCAAAACAAACAAACAAACAAAAAACCCAAATCAAACCAACAATGGTGATGTGTTGCGCTACTGAGCAAACCACAGAAGCACAATGATGACCATTACCCCTCCACAGGAGCATGCAAATGAAGACCAGAGCTCAGTCAGGGTGTTTGTTCAGTATTTGTAAAGTTTGTTTGTTTGTTTGTTTTTGATTTTTGATTGGATATTTTCTTTATTTACATTTCAAATGTTTTTCCCTTCCTAGGTCTCCCCTTCGGAACCCCTCTATCATATCCCCCTTACCCCTATGCCATTCCCCCACCACCCACCCACTCTCATCTTCCCGCCCTGGCATTCCCCTACACTGGGGCATCGAACACACTCAGGTCCAAGGGCCTCTCCTTCCACTCATGTCCAACAAGGCCCTCCTCTGCTTCATATGCAGCCAGAGCCATGGGTCCCTCTATGTGTATTCTTTGGTTGGTAGTCCAGTCCCCAGGAGCTCGGGGGGGGGGGGGTCTGACCAGTTGACACTGTTGCTCCCTCCATGGGGCTGCAAACCCTCTCAGCTCCTTCAGTCCCTTCTCCAACTCCTCTATTGGGGAACCCCGAACTCAGTCCAAAGGTTGGCTGCAAGCATCTGCCTCTGTATTTGTCAGACTTTGGTAGAGCCTCTCAGGAGACAGCCAGATCAGGCTCCAGTCAGCAAGCACGTCCTAGCATCCAAAATAGCGTCCAGGTTTGGAATGGCTAATATCCACTGAACAGTGAGTACATACCATGTTCATTCTTTTATGACGGCGTTACCTCGCTCAGGATGATATTTTCAAGTTCCATCCATTTGCCTGTGAATTTCATGAAGTCATTGTTTTTAATAGCTGAGTAGTATTCCATTGTGTAAATGTACCACATTTTCTGTAT
Source organism: Rhynchomys soricoides (assembly GCA_019843965.1). Classification (NCBI taxonomy): domain Eukaryota; kingdom Metazoa; phylum Chordata; class Mammalia; order Rodentia; family Muridae; genus Rhynchomys; species Rhynchomys soricoides. Next base: position 2,112,889 of record JADRCH010000045.1, read on the forward strand.
CCATTCCTCTGTTGAGGGACATCTGGGTTGTTTCCAGCTTCTGGCTATTATAAATATGGCTGCCACATTTGTAATCTTTTATTTTTAAAGACAGAAATAGATATTGTAAAGAAGAGTCTTAGTGTTCCTCCCTGGTGCTAGGCTAGACCCAGTCAGAGCTCTTCATCTACAGTGAGTCCTGAACCATGGTGGGTGTTTTACAAGTGCATGAGACTGTCTTTGGTGAATCAGAAACCAATGGCCAACAATTATGACAAATGCTTGAACTAGCATGGAGCAACAAAGTGGCAAGACAGGCTTTCAGGAGGGGACGCAGCATAACCATGTCAGAGGACCTGGGCTTTCCTCATATGAGAGATCACAGCCGTGAAGCTAAGAGAGAGAACAGATCAGCCAATCATGCTGCAGAGGTAAATAGGGTCAGTCAAAACACATTTAAAAATTAGGACAGAAAGGAAAACGTTTTCAGTGTCTTTGAACTCGATGGCCTTGAGGTAAAGCACAAGAAGGATATGGCTCTTGGAGTATCTTGGTGAACTTGCTTCCTTTCGGATTATGAGTGACTGAAATACCTCCCATCTCATGCATCTTAAGATAGTACAGAATCAGTGGGCTCTGACCTCCAAAGTCAAAGAGAACTTTGTAAAACTCTGGACCCAAGCTCCTATAGTGGGACTGCTGGAGGGAGGAAAGAGCACTCATCATTGACCACGTCTCTGTTCTTAATGAACTGTAGATAACTTACATGGCATCTATAAAGACAATTCCCAAGAGATGTATCAAAATACACAGAGGAAAATTCTCTAAAGCATCCTTTAAATGACTTATTATTTCCATAGGAGTGTTTTGTCTGTACTATGTATGCTGTTACCTGTGTGCAGTGCCAGCGGAGGCCAGAAGGCAGCGCTGGAACTCCTGGAACTGAAATTAATAAATGGTATGTGTCATGGTATGGGTTCTGAATCCAGGCCCTCTGGAAGAGCAATCGGTGCTCTTAACCATCTCTCCAGCCCTTCTCAATAAAAAGCACTTCCTAGCAGCTCAGGCTATGAGTGTTAACAACGAATGTTCTTCCAGAATCTTGTTTTCTAATTTTGCCTATCCATCATCCGTCTGTCCATTTACCCATCTATCTCTCACCCATCATCTATTATTAATGCATTAGCTATCGTGAGATAATCAGTCTCATTATGATGAATATAACATTGTATCTTGCTTACATTCATCCCTCATTATCACAATATCCTGATCCTCCCCAATTTGCAACTCAATATTCCCTCCTTCTTCTGTTGTCCTATCACACACACACATACACACACACACACACACACACAGACAAACACACAGAAACACAGAGACACACACACAGAGAAACTCTCAAAGACACACACAGAGACACATACCGAGAGACACACACAGAGACATACAGAGACACAGACACACACACAGAAATACACAGAGACACACACAGAGGGACACACACACAGAAACAGAGACACAGACACACACATAGAGAAACACACACATAGAGAAACACACACACACACACAGAAACCCAGAGACACAGACACACACACAGAAACACACAGAGACACACACAGAGGGACACACACACAGAAACAGAGACACAGACGACACACACAGAAACACACAGAGACACACACACAGAAACAGAGACATAGACACACACACAGAGAAACACACACATAGAGAAACACACACACACACACACACACACACACAGAAACCCAGAGACACAGACACACACACAGAAACACACAGAGGGACACACACACAGAAACACAGAGACACAGACACACACACAGAAACACACAGAGACACACACACAGAAACAGAGACACAGACACACACACAGAGAAACACACACAGAGAGAAACACACACCCACACCCCTCCCACACCTAGATCCCAACTAAAAGTGGGATTGTTTTCTTTCTTCTCTCTCTCCCCCTTTTATAACTCCTTCTTAGCCCCATTCACTTTCATGCCCTATAAAGGCATAAACACACAGTTCTGTGTAAACCTAGATCCCACATGGGAGAGAAAATGGGCGACAATTGTCTTTCCAGGTCTCACGTATTCATAGACATAGAAATTTAGACATATGTATTTAGACATAGAAAACTGCTTTATGTCTAATGTGGACTCTGGGAATGATTGCTTAGCCTCTCACTAACCCCTCTGTCCCCAGTGCTTGTTGAGGCATAGGTATGTGGTTTCTATCACATTTCTTCAGTTTTTAAGTCTGGCAGTCTGGCTGTAAAAGAAAGCGGTATGACAATACCATCTTCCAGATAAACTCCCACCGATTTTAGTTTAGGCCCAAAAACTTACTAAATTTTTAAGGTAGGAAGAGATTTCACTAAATTAGATTGCTAAAACCCAGGAAATACATGAATACATAAATGAAGAAAATTGATTTGATGTGGACACAATTTCTATTCCTGAATAATTGTCAGACCCAATAAGATAAATTAAAAATTTGTCAAGAAAGACTGTAACAGACTTAAAATCTGACTAGAACATAAATGAAGAGATCAGATTTAGAATTTTAAGCCAATGAACATACCTAATCTTGCCTAAAGCAACACAGTGTTGACTGGGCATCGATCCCTGTGAGGTTCCTCACAGGAACTTGGGCTAGAAATCAGAGTGTCTTTCTTGATGGCCTCTGACAGCTACTCCTCTTTTCTGAAGATGCTGTCCTGAGTACTCAGTCTCATCTAAAGGATGAGGATCCTAAGGAACAAGCCTTCTGCTCTACAAGGGACTTTATAATATTTCATAAATAATATGAGGCCCTTGCACGCACAGAACGTGGTGCTTGTCCAACAGGGGGAGCTGTGAACAAAACTTCTGCAAAGACACTGCAGAGATTGAGCCTGCCTGATTACAACTTCAGTACTGGGGGAGATTGGAATGTTGCAGATGGGAGCATAGTGGGGGATGGGAAGACAATGTGGGGAGTGGGTGTGGGGTTAATTGCATTAGCTCAGGCTAGCATTAGCCCTCAGAACAGCCACACTTGCCCATCTCCATGTCAGAACTAACATGTTGTGGCTTAATAGATACAATCCTTCTGGAATCTATTAACTTAGCCACTAGCATCCATCAGCCCCAAAGCTTAGAGTGTCATCAGATAGTATTTTGGGGCCTCTGGAAAATCTTCCCCATTTTGCTGTAGCCACTCTCTGATGTACCCACCCGTGCATTTTAAAATTACTTTGGTTCATGACTTTCTTTATTTTATAATACTATAAAACTTCATGAAACCACTTCCACAATGGAACACGGGATTTGGGGTAACCTAAATCTGTGTTCTCAGGCCACAGTCACTCAAAATGGCTCCAGGATGAACTCTTTCTTGTTTCCTTAAAACAAAGCAAACAAACAAACAAACAAACCACAGAGGAGCTAAGCTTGGTACTCAAGAAAACAGCATCTCCAGTGTCATCTTCTCCAGGGCCACGCCTAAAATTGAAGACAGAGCAACAGTAGCCAACATCCCTTTGGTTGCCTTGGGAACCATAACAGCCTCATGGGAGCACTAGAGGGTGTCTTCATATGTCAACCCAAGGAGAGGCCACAACAGAGAACTGTCATGAAGAAAAGATAAGGGCTGTGTTTTTTGTTATTTTTAAATTTTCACTAGAGATGGCGCTATTGTCAGAAGAAAATAGGACATTTAAATTTATAATTAACATCTCCAAATAATTCTCTGATCATTAAATTATTTATGATATACGCTGGGACTGTGTGAAGCCAGTGTATTTTAATGACACTGCCAACTGAGCAAGGGAGGGTCTTACTATGACGCCTGGGCCCACCCACCTTGGCTGTTGCTCTTGATGCTGCCGACTCTTCCTTGAGTACAGGCATTGTGTATGCTCTTGGGTTCTCTAGAATATCCTCGATTTTGAAGTCTATAACTAAAATGAAATAATAAAACACTTTGAGTAACTGTTCCTCCTCCCAAAAGGCCGTGTTGCCTGCACTTTCGACCAGCAGTGCTTACCCTAAGTGTGACCAGAGAGAGGAAGCCTCTGCGAGAGGCAGGGAGAGTGCTGCTAAACGGCTGCAGCAGAAGAAATGAATGTTTCACTCACGATCTTATTCCGCCGGTGGTTAGAGGATGTTTATACTAATGCCATTCTCATGAAATTGTTCCGTAAGTGTGTAACAAGGGTTAAAAACATTTCCTTTTTTGTTTTTTTGTTTTTTTTTTTTTTAATAAATTGATTCTTGATACATTACACTAGATATTGGCCTGGAATTCTGCCAATTCTACCAGAGGCAGGTGAGCATTTAATACTATCAGAGGTTAAAACATCTGGTAGCCAAGAACTGACATTTGACATTTGGAACAGATCCAAAGCAGCTTGGAGTTAGAATGAGCAACTGAGGAAAGAAACCATACAAAGTTTTTAAACTTGCTTTTTTGGTTGTTGTTTATTTTAATACAACTTATGTAGCCAAGGCTAGCCTTCTCTGGTTCTCAGCCTCAGGCATGCTGAAGTCACAATTTTGAATGTTTCTTTAACGTGGGTCTGGTCTCTGAAGGAGTGAGCATTGAGAACAAAGGGAGCAGTGTGGTTTGATGCCCAACGCCCTCCACTGGAAGCTTGCTACGCAGGGCACCTGACCGGTTTGAGAATTGCTGTTAGGAGAAGTAAGATGTTAGCACCGCCATGCAAGAACCCAAACTGGGGCTATTGGGCACTCAGAGCAAAAGTCAGACATAAATGAAGAAATGAGTAAAGAAATTGAAGAATAAAAATAGTCAAAGAAAAGTTACAAAAAGCCTACAAAATTTAAAAACTCTAGACATTACCAATATACAGTGTTGGTAGTAAATGCCCGTCTGGCTATGCTCCTCTCTCCTACCATTCTCAAACTCACTGATTTATTTTAGAGAAAAAGTTTTAATTATGGTTTTCAATCGTGGCATTTGCTGTTTGCAGAATCTCTGGAAACTTGTGGAGATTACGTCACAAACACTGCATTTGATACAGTTTGTGTCTTCAATGTTTTCTTTTACTTTTTTTTTTTTTAATTTGACCAATAAAAACTACGCCAGCCTTACCATGTGTGCACAGGGAAATTGTTCTCGGATGTGATTACTCTCTATTAATTTTGGCACATCATAGCCCTGAAGGACACTTGCACACCAAGTATGGCTATTTCCAGTCACTTCTGCAGGTTTTATTTTAGAAGCTCTTCTGGAATGCAAATGACTTTATCTCGGTGACTCAAAAGCAAGGTCAAGCATCTCACTTTATCAAGGCAGCAAAAGAATAAATTATTGAAACAGAAAAGACACTGGCTCATCACTAATATGTTTTCTTTAGAATAGATGTACCTTGAAGGAAAGCGCTCGGAAAGAGACTTTTGTCCAGTACTAAACTGCCAGGAAAATAAAGGAAAGAAAATTCGGGTGGCCATTAACCATAATGTGTGTCACGTGCAGAGTAAAGAATAAAATACATGCAGAATTTCATTTCAGCAAAATAGGGACATGTTGAGTTTTTTGAAGAAAGTCTACGTATTTGTGAGCATATTCTTATTATCTAATTAAAAATGATCTCTGCTTCACCCTGGATCCCAGTGTATATTCCCTTCACACTCTCGGTCTCATTCGCTACAGGCCTGCAACTGCCTCATGTACCTGTCAGAACTCGGGAGGGTTACATTGGTCCCCTAACTAGATCTTTGCATATCCAGTTCTTTTGTATGAAAGGTTTGAATGGGCAAACTGAAGCACCTAGGACCTTACAGTGATGGGGAGTAAAATCAAACTCCTCCTGTAACGCTACGCTGTCATTGTCCTTTACCTGTAACCTTCCCGAGAGACCACAGGGTTCAAATGCTTAGAGCACACTTTGTTAACTGTGAAGTGCTGTGTTTATGGAGGGTATCATTAGCATCCCTGAGTTTTTCCAGTTCAACTAAATTTAGTAATCCAAGGACATGAAGATATTTGGTCATAACAAGAGTTATTTGTACCACATTGGCTCCCAAGGGAAGCGCCATTTTATCTTATGCTGGAATCTCAGAAGCTGCCTCTCTCTTACCTTTTCTTAGGAACCACATCTGGATCTCATTATTATCTTCATTACGGCTTAGATAAGTGTTAGATGCAAAAATCAAGTAATTAGCTTTCTAAGTATTTCTCTCTGTGTTTTTTTATATAAGAACAAAGCAGCAAGTGCCTGAGAGAGAAAATAAAGTCAAAGTCTTTATAGAGCCAGCCATTGAAATGCATTGTAAAATATAATAACTTCTTCTTTACACTAATTTCATGTATGAGTGCTGGTTTCACATCATTTCTACCCTCCCTTCACCCCTCCAACCCTTTCCACACACACCCCCTCCACATTCTCTCTCAAAGTTGTGACCTCTTCTTTAACTATTGGTGTGTGTGTGTGTGTGTACACATACGTACATATAAGTACAACCTGCGGGGTTCATTTAGAAGAGTTTAGCAATAGAAAGACCAGAAACTTCTGAGACTTGGCTACCTAGGACAAGAAAGAGGCCTAGAAAGCGGGCCAGACAGTTTGCCCTACAAACTGCCATTCTGTCTTCTCATGCAGGACTAAAGACTCTCCGCTCTGTAGGGAGAGGAAATAAAGCCGACGAGAATCCTAGGATCCTATCACCACACACAACCCAAATCTACCTACTAGAAGGCTTTCTGATTGTTGTAGGCTTGCAGCCCAAGTAGGGGAACCATCTAGAAGCGGCACAGTAGTTTTGCTGTAGAGAAAGCATTCACATGAATACTGGTTAAAACCAGGCTGCTGCGACTGAGCGCCCTGACAGAGGACTTGCTCTGACTGAGCTCATTCTACTCCAGAGGCTCAAACCTAATCAAGGAGACGAAGCACATTCGAAGTGAAATCTTCACTTAATCAATCAAGGAAATGCAGAACATCTGCAGTGAAATCTTCAAGCTTCTCTAGGACACTGAAGAAGAACCCGGAAGACAGAACCCAGAAGAAAGGCCTCTGGTCCTCAGGTGGTGGGAGAGTCATATGCTGTGAAAAATGGTTCTTACTGAAAACACTCTACAGATCCAATGCAATCCTCCTCAAAATTCTAATGCCATTCTTCACAGAAAACATTTAGAAGCACAAAGTACTGTGGATAACCACAGCAATCTAGAGCCAGAAGCTACTGGAGGTATCACCATTGCTGATTTAAAGTCACAGAGCCATGTTGACAAAGCTGGCATGGTACTGGCCTCAAACGGAACAAAGGAGAAGTCTGTTCACCTACATACAGTCATTTGACTGTAAACTGGACGATAAAAAGAAACAAAAGGAAGACATAACTGCTGCTAGGTACAGTGGAGGTGGAGGTTTATGAGGAAGAACATAGCCAGAGGCATCTGGAAGAGTCTAGAGTAGACATGACTGAGCCAGGCCATGTGGGTATAGAGGTTAGGAAGAGGAGAGAGCCAAGAGCCAAGAGGCTAGAAGAAAGTCAGGAGACCAAAAGGTTAAAGGGCTGGCATATCCAAAATGGCTGGGTTACATACGGAAGATCAGCTGGGGAAGGGAGAGCCCAGATCAGCCCATGGGCTTGAAAAGTTTAGGGTATGGGGTGGGGTATGCCAGTCAGGAGGATCCTGAAACATGAAGGGGCTGAGGGATGCTGGGAGAACCTGTATGCCACTCGGTAAACCACATACAAATATATTTATTCAATAAATTCTGACATTTCAGAAAAGCATAAACATGTTCTTCTCATTTTGGAACAGTGCCCTCAGGAAAAAGTATATACATTTTAGTGATCAACTGTTATTGACACCCATACAGGCTATACCTGTGAGAAATTCAGCCTTTGTTATGAAATTAACAAGACATAAAAGACTAGATTGGTTGTATCAGAAATGAACTTTTAGGATGAGAAAGGGATGGATATTTATAGGAAGGAGTAATTAGAGAAATTTCACTTAACAATTTGATTAAACTTTCAAGAGTTCAGACATGGAAACAATGAAGTCAGTGGAGTTTATTTATATAGGAGCGGGCAGGGTGATCAGGCGTTTGACCAGGAGTGGAAGACCACCCTGGATGTAGCCAAGGGTTCCTTTGGTAATATCTTTAAGGATGTGAAGAAAAGGAAGAGCAAACAACATTAATACGAGTGGCTGCTCTAGTGTCAGAAGATTTTTAAAATGTGTCAGGAAATAATGCATTGAATTCAAATCCTCGAGGGTGACTGGGAAAAATTGGTGGGTAATTATGAGTTTATTTAAATGCTATAGATGCTGAACAAATGATCCGAGTGATGTGGTTTTTATCCCTGAAGCAACAGAGTTAGTTGTTAATGAGTCTAATGATCTCAGAGTGTCCTGAACTTCATCCCCCAGAGACCGTCCACAAAGCAAAAAGGTACCATGGTGGCTTATGGGATGCTGAAAGCAATGCCTCTTACTTAACTGTCATCTAAGAATTCAGAATATTTGACAGCTGAGAGTAGTCCTTTGTGACAGCAACAGGAATGGACCAACCCCATCACTTCAGGAATGAAGGAGACCAGAAGCCACAGTGCTGCCCTGCCACCTCTACTGTAGAGGAAGCATACTGAGTTCACTCAAAACCTCGAAGTTGTGAAATCAATGTGATGAAAGGGTTTTCACTTTGGCGAGCTTTGTGTTATGTATACTTTATATGTGTAAATTCTTTTTTTTTCTTGTAAAGTGTATGTGGAAGGGTCAGACACAGGGAGAAAACCGAGTTTACTGTGCTGTTCCCTCTGTGTGAATGTTAAGCGGAGGGTGCTGTGGTTCACCCCTATCATTTCCTCTTTGTCTGGAGGCATTGTGTTCTAATGGGAACAATGCTAGCAGAGGCCTTAGTGACGCAGTGTGGGTCCCCCACCCTTTCGCCATCATCTTCCCATCAGATGTTTACTGTAACTCAGACCTCTGCACTGAACAAAGAGGAGGCATTTGATTCCATTATTTTAGAAAATAAATTATAGGCTCTCAAACTCTTTTCCATGGGTGGATTCTCGATATTCACCACTAACAATATGCCTTAAAATAAGCCCATACTCCAAGATCAAATGTGCAAAACTCGTTTCTGCTTTTAATTAAACCAAGCTCTTTCTCAGCGAATGAGAAATTAACAGTTAAAATGAATGATTGGAATAAGAATGGGCTCTTGCAAGGCTGGTAATCCTAAATTCTTTTGATCTGGCTACCACTAAACTGCTGCCCTGACTGCAGAGACTCACAGGATCCAGACTTAATGAAATCAATCACACCAGGGAAGGGGCACCAGCAGAAACTTCATTTTCCACAAGACACCGTGAGGATTTATTGAGGGTTCGAATTAGTTGGTGCCTTGGGAAGACCTGTGTTTCCTAATGACACTTCCCTGGGGACAAAGATTGAGCCCTGCTACATGATCTAAGTACCAATTTTACTTAAAACCAATTGGTGCCACTGTTTTATAGTGGAAAAGTGCATGGGAAAGAACATAACAACACACAGGACTGTTCTTTAAACATCAAATGGCAAACCAGGGAATCTTGGAAACATATCCCTACACACTAGGAAAAAAAATGGATCTGGGGCCTTATAAATATACAGGTGTTGGCAATATTGTAGTGTGCGGAACCACTGTTTGGGCAGGAAGTGCAGAATCGTTGTTTCTAACACTGTGACTTTAAATGGGCTTCTAGTTGTGACATTAAAACATTGGCACCGATCTCCTAAGATCCCCAGGAAGAGTAAACAAAACACCTGCGAAGTGCTGGACACTGTTGACCACTCTTTTGAGCACAGAAGAGAAAGCAGAGGGTTATGGTGGTCAGCAGGGAATGGGTACCTATCGTTGAGGTTTGCTTCACCTCCCGCATCACAAGGCGTGCAAAGTTATCTTCAAGCAGAGGACAGAGATTTGAAGAAGAGAGTGGAAATAGTTTCCTCTCCTCTGTGGCAGGTACTTTAAGGAATAAGGAGTTCATTTTGTTTCAAGTTTAAGGCACAGTTCATTATGGCAGGGAAGCCATCATAGCAAAAGTGGCTGTGGCTGTGACTGTGATCCTGGAGCAAGACACCTCTGGTCACACTCAGGAAGCTTTGTTTAAAGAGACAATGCCCGTATTCATCTCCCTTTCTCCTTTGTCTTCAGTCTGGGACCTTAGTTTGTAGACTAGTGCTTCCAGTATTCAGGATGGGACGACTGTTAGTGGTAAGCTCTCTCTCTTATGGTGCTCTCTGACAGACAACGGGCTCAAGCCTGGACCGCTTGATGGCACCCCCAGCTACCACCTCACTGCTTTAGTTGAACCTCTTCAGAGATGCCTGGTCCAGAGGTGTGACTCCCATGGGATCCCCAACCCCACCCAGTTGACAGTGAGGATTAAGCATCAACAGAGTGAATAGTAGTCGATGATTATCGGCACTATTTGATTTATGTAACTATCAATTCAAACAAGGCTTGAGATGATCATAGTTTCTCTTTACATTGAAGAAGGAAGGGAATTTTCCTTAAGTTTGTACCTTTTTTCCCCCCAAGCAACTAATAAAGTGGGAAAGGGAAATACAAGAAGTAATTATGACAATCAACTATGGTGTTTAAATTTATTCAGTATATGGGGCAGTTTTGTGGATGTTCCTAGTACCAGCACTTGAATTTGTGAATGTGCTTATGTGTGTATGTGTGTGTGTGTGCGTGTGCGTGTGCACACACTTCTGCCAAATATACAAAGGTTTCCAACTATATATTCTTTTCTAATAGTTTGTCATATTTCACTACTTTTCCTAAGATGGGTATTAGTCCATCCACATTGTGTCCACAGTCAGGAAGCAGAGAGATAGGGATGCTTGCGCACCCCTCGGTTGCTTCCAGAGTCAAGCTCACAGTGCTTCTCTCCACCCCTTTCCACCACCTCCTTCCTTCCATTCTTCTCTTTTAGTAGCTACACAACCATATTCCCCCGTTGGTTTATCTTTAACTTCCCCAGACACTCTGCCTTAGATTTGTTTTGTAAGCCTAACAAACCCAGTCTTCAGTGGATCTACTTGAGGCTTTTCATAGGCAGTGTCCCAACACCAGCATCTCCAACAGCAAACTGAATCTGTTACAAACACTGTCTTTAAAGATATTCAAAGCCATGAGACCAGAAGTTAGCATTCCAGGAGAGAGTTCTTTAAATGAGCCGATGGTCTCTAGTTGTTTCATCTTTGGAAATTTCCTGCTGACTCTGAACACTGCCAAGGCTCAGGCTTGTGTATGCAGTGCTGGGACACGGGGGATGAGTCATCAGGGCCTTAGATGGTTATGTAGGCTGGTACTCAATCTTCTACAGCAGTGTTCTCAGCCCTCCTAATGCAGGGACCCTTTAATAAAGTTCACCTTGTGGTGACCCCCAACTGTAAGATACTTTTCTCTCCAGTTCATAACTGTAATTTTGCTACTGAACAGTGTCTCGGTCCCTAAGACCATTGGAAATATGTGTTTCTCAATGATAGCAATCCACAGGTTGAGAAACACTGCTCTAGGTGGATTGCATACAGCTAATTTTTACTATGTTATATTTACCAGTGTCTGTGGTGGTATGGAAGCCTGCGTCAGGGCTGGCTAGATGTGAAGGCTATGTGAGGTCTCCTATGCCAACCAAAGCAAAGTCCCTCAAATACCCAAATATTTCTCTCGAGTCATAAACCGGACTTTGAAGACATGTGGTACTGCTGGTTAAAAAAGTTAGGATCATTCTAAGACTAGAACTGACTGTATCTGTGTTTTCAAGGTTGAGGACCCACAGGTTTTTTGTTTGTTTGTTTGTTTTTTGTTTTTATTTAAACCCCAGGAAGTCTATGGACCCAAAGAAGGAAAAGCCAGCAGTGGGATGAACTTCCTAATACTGCAAACATAACTGCCTCTGCTTACTGATGACTCGGTAAATCATGGTGTTTTAATCACCTCTAATGGGAAAAGGCAAACATTCTGTTGGAAATTTCATTGTCAATTGACGTGAATGACACCATGATCAAAGCAACTCTTAAAGAGCCTTTAATTGGGGCTTGCTTACAGTGTTAGAGAGCTTCCATGAGCATCATAGTGGGAAGCAGGTGGGCACAGCGCTGGGGACAGCAGCTGAGAGCTTGGCATCCTGATTCACAGGCAGCAGGCGAAGGGGGAGAGAGATGGGGGGGGGAGGGAAGGAGGAAGAAGGAGAGGGAGAGGGAGAGGGAGAGGGAGAGGGAGAGGGAGAGGGAGAGGGAGAGGGAGGGAGAAGATGGAGCTTGGCTTGGGTTTTTGAAACCTCAAATCCCACCCCCAGGGACACACCTATGCTAACAAGGCCACACCTCTTAATCCTTCCAAACAGTTCCACTAACTGGGGACCAAACATCTAAACACATGAGCCTTTGGGGGTCTTTCTCATTGAAACCACCAGACTCATCTATATTCTCCATAGATTTTTATATCATGCTTAGTGTACAGTGAGATTGCAGGACAAGCAAAAGCCATGAGTGATGGACATGGATTATACATGCATCAAACTTGCTGCCTTTGTTTTTTAAGCTAAGGGGCTTTAACTTATTATAAATTTGTTCACTTTGGTAGGATAAATGAGAAAATTGAAGAAAAAGTTTGAAAATTATTAATATAATTCATAAAGGAGCAAAGTATACCTTTTGGAATTGATAAATACAATATCCAAGCTTAAAAATTCTGTGTTTGACAGAAGAAGGCAGGCTCAGCAAACTTCAAGGACATACATAGAAAATACCCGTAAAGAACTGAAGCACTCGGTACAGAGATGAGGTAGGACAAGAACTGAAGCACTCGGTACAGAGATGAGGTAGGACTGAAGTCCCCATGGGAACGAGGGATGGTTAGAGCACACTAAGATCCAGCACAGTTCCCAGGACCAGTGGAAGATGACCACTCTCAGATATAAGACATGTTTCAAATTCCAAGAAGGTAAATATAAAGACAGCCAGTCATGCTTGCCTCACACTCAAACAGCTAGACTAGAGATGAAGAAGACCCCCAGAGAAGAAAGACACAGCACTAACTTGCAGAGTGGAGTAAGAGTCTTCAATGAAGGTCACAGATTTACCTGTGAGCATCAACACAAGAGCAAAGACAAGATTCACTGTAACTCCAGGAACACGTGTTCTACAAAAATATCTTTTTAATGTGAAAAATTACATATAAAGGAGCCCAGATTCAAAACAACGTATGGAATACTTACACTTCAAAGCAAAATATGGAATAGGTCCCTAGAAAGCTTCAGTGTATCAATGAAACTTCATCACATTGTCTCCACAGACAAAGGCACTCAGTGTACAAGGCCACCAGCATTCAGTTGCAGCCCTCTGTGCTGCATGGACCCCTCCCCTGCTGCAGCGCTGGCAACTGCTTTCTGTACCTGGCTGGAGGCTTTGCTTTCCTGAGTGTGATAAACAGATAAACAGAGTCCTGTGCTGCCTGTAGCCTTCTATGGTTAATTTCATTTAGCAGTACCCTGGGATTGCAGTTGAGACAATTATGAGCCCCTGGGTTGGTGCTGGGGATTGAATCTTCCTCTGGAAGAGCCAGTGCTTTTAACCGCTGAGCCATCAGCACCCCAGCCCATTGGATGTTTCTCATTCCACTGTAGTAATTCTTTGAGGGAATGTCTATAGTGGATATGCCCTTGAAATTATTATTTGCTTGAAGATACTTCAACTTCATCTGAATGACAGTTTGGTGTCTATTTTAATTAATGTTTTGGCTCTCCTTTAAAACCATCACACTGCTTCCTGACAACAGACCATGTATGACTAGATATCCTTAAAAAAGGATTTGCTGTAACTCCTAACTTTTGAGATGTCCAGCATTTTCTTTTTATTGTATGAGAGCAGATGTTCCATTACCATGGAGATCTTTATTGATTCAGCTTGGCCCTTGGTTGGTCATGCCAATCTAACTGTTTCAGTTTTGCTTGATTTTGTAAAGTCTCGTTTCCTTCCTCTCTATCCCATTCTCTTCCTGGAGCAATGGCATGCTACCTGAGACTGAACTTCCACATGGATATATTTGTTTATATATTTGTCTGTATCTTCTGCCTCTCAGTATTTTTGTTCAATGGGGTGACATTCAAAAATCTTTACTCTTTTGTCTAGTTGTAGTAACGCTTTTACCTAGTGACTCTACCTAGTTATTCACTTGGCCATAACATTAATGATTCCTAAGAACTAGTTTTGACACAATTTCTTTATTAGTATGAGCTTTTAAAAACGTTTCAACATAATTTCAAATAAACTCTATTTAAGTAAGTATTATGCTGCTTTTTTCCTTGAGTGGGGTGGGAAGGTGGGGTGGCATTTAACACTAACGTTCTTAGTTGTGTATATATTTGAATGCAGCCAGTGAATATTAGTTCACTAAACAAATGCAGAAATTCTGGCAAAGCTTTGGAACATTTTATATCGCACATAAACTGTGATCACAAGAGTCAGCTTTAGTTCTTCATCATGCCCCTCCATCTCCTCCTCTTCATCTGTACTAATGGTTACGTTTGGTATTGTGAATTATTGACACGTTTCTTTTGAGGTGGGTAGTCTTTCTTCTCAGTGGGCTTCTCCCCACAGCTAGAGGGTTTCTCCATTGTGTTCTCTGCATGTGGCCCAGGGCATGATTTGAGGTCATTGCGTACTAACATGCTTCTCTCTTGAGGGGGTGGGTCCCTTACAGTCCCTTGAGGGGGTGGTCACCTCCTTCATCAAAATGTTCTGTATTGAAGACAACTGGGGCTTGGAGCTCAGACTCCAGACTGGCTTCCCTATGTAAATATGTTAATTTACTGCAAACTTTACTACCTGAATTCTTTTCTGCTTTGATTCCTCATGTAGAAAATGAAGACAAATGGATAGCCATACTGTTTCTTCTATCTAGCTATCTATCCATCCATCCGTCTATCAATCTATCCATCTATATTTCTTTCTCATATCTGAGTAAAGATTTTAAAACAATAGACACTTAGGAAGAGTACATTATGCTTAGAAAATTGTCCCGCATGCATTACTTGCTCTATAAATATCGTGCAGAAACAAGACACGTGCTAGATTCATCTCCTGTTTCTACTACATTCATGTTGGCTTTCTCTCTTTACTGGGTTGATAGAGGCTCTCTCACGTCTGAATCTCCTCCCAAGCTCCCTGCCCCCAGGCAGTTCTTGTTCAGCTGCGCCTAGACTGCTGCCTTAGAGCAAGCCATGCTCTGTCATGCTTGTGCTTCACTTGGGTTTTTGTTTTTGTACCTAGTCCCATACTTTTTAGATTTCTTCAATGGTAAATTAGTGTTTATTATTCTTGTTATCTATGACAGATACAAAGAAGCTAAGTAATTTGCTTGTGTCCCATAATTATGAACAATTATTTAAATTTGGAAATGCCTGGCTATGCTTTATTTGGCTATGAAGTTTTGCACAGCTAACCCATTCCTTAGGAGAGGACTATGCATGTACCGTCTCCCTTGATGACTTTTCAGTTACTGCCCATTGCTCTTCTTTGGTAGTCCTGACTTATTTTTTTTACTTCTTTTTGTCAGTATATGAACTTTGCTGTCTCCTCATTCCCATAGTGCTTTGCATGTGTTATCCAGTTTAGGCCTCTCAGAAATGGACTGTTGCTTAGAGTGACTCATTTTCCACATTTGGTTTCCAGGCTTTCTCATTGTGAGAAGCAGGTTTTCAAGTGTCAACGTGAATTGAATGATGACCCATATCAACCTTCCTTCCATAAACTTTCCTCTTACCATGGAACAAACAAACAAACAAATAATTTTCAAGTTAGACTACACAAACAACTCTTTAAAACTTTGGATAAAGGACTAAATTACCATAAGTTGCATCATTATAGGTAATTATTTGAGAATTGTTTGCTTTCTATAATATGCAGCTGTTCTGAGGAATATTGATTGTAATAGAAAACATTGTTTTTTCAAAAAGGCTGAAAAAAGACAAATTATAAAACTAAGAATATAGAACAGAAGACTATTCTAAGCATATAAGAATAAGCTAAGGAGGTCCCTAAAACTGAAAAGTATGATAGAACACACACACACACCCACACACACCCACACACACACCCACACCCACACACACCCACACACACCCACACACACCCCCACACCCCCCCC
>JADRCH010000045.1:2134947-2170615 GCA_019843965.1 Rhynchomys soricoides
GCTCCGACTCCCACACCCACAGATGCCAGCTCCGACTCCCACACCCAGCAAAACTATTAACCACAATTGACGGAAAAAGAAAAACACTTGATGAGAACAAATTAATGTTCACCAATCACAGAAGGCATCAGAAGGAAACCCTCAGTCTGAAGAGGTTTACACCCAGTCTGAATAGGACACAAGAAATAAACAATCCCAGAGCAGTTCATCAAAAGGGAGTGGGACACATACAACAAAATAAAAGAAATCAACAAGCATTGCTCATTAATAGCTCTCAGTATGAATGGTCTCAGTTTCACAATAGAAAGACACAGAGTAACAGATTGGATTAGAAAACATGATCCATCTTTCTCTTGCAACCAAGAAGCATACCTCACCATCAAACACAGACATCACCTTAGGGTAAAAGGATAGAAAGATATACAATTAAATGGACCCAAGAAGCAAGTAGGTTCATAGGTATTTTAATATTTGAAAAAATAGGCTCCAAGCCAAAATTAACCAGAATATATAAGAGGACACTAAATATCCATTAAAGGAAAAATCCACCAAGAGTATGTCACTATTCGAAACATTTATATACCAAACACAAAGATACACAAGTCCATAAAAGAAATCTTACCACAGCTAAAATCACAAACTGACTCTACCACAGTGCTCGTGGGTGACTTCAGGAGCCTGCTCTAGCCAACAGACAGGTCATCCTGAGCAAATGCTGGAGTTACAGAACACCATAAACCAAATGGCGTGACAGACATCTATAAAATATTTCACCCAAACAATAAAGAATACATTTTCTCCTCAGTAGCTCATGGCATTTTCTCCAAAATTGGGCACATATTAGGACATCAGGCGAATCTCAACAGATCCAAGAAAATTGAAATAACTCCTGCAGCCTACATGGAGGAAGGCCGAGTATCATAGTAGGGACAGCAGAAAGCATACAAACTCAGCAAGCTGAGTAACTCACTGCTGAATGAAAACTGGGTCAAGACAGAAACCAAGAAGTAAATTAGAAACTTTTAAGAACTGAATGAAAATAAAAGCACAAATGAAAACATTATTTTTTAAATAATAAGAAAAAAAGAGTTTCTCAGTTTGGCATTTGTTACCATTCAAATTGAGTTTGGGTTGAAATTTGGCTTTTGCTTTGTTGATGTTTCCAAGGTTATGCAAAGTAATATAATGTACCCTTTGCCATAGGAAATTTAAAACTGTCTAAGAAGGAAATCAATTTCCAAACATCTTTTAGTAGTTTTGCATCTATATTATAAATTGAATGTATGCTTTCTGAATTATTTTACAGATTTGGTAAACTATGATGTACTATAATTTACTATATGTATCATGCTTGGCATTAGTGAACTGCAGTCCTTAAAAAAAAAAAAGAAAAGAAAAGAATGACTTTACTTCATTTGGAGGCTGGAGAGATGGCTCAGCCGTTGAGAGCACTGTCTGCTCTTCCAGAGGGCCTGTATTAGACTCTCAGTGCCCACGTGACTGCTCACAACATCTGTAACTCCAGTTCTAGAAGATTCAACACCCCTGGCCTCCACAGGCACTGGGTAAATATGTGGTGCACGGACAAAGTGCAGGCAAAACAACCATGCATGCATAATAATAAAAACTAAAGATATTTATTTTACTTTTAAGTATGTACATGCATGTATGTATGCTTTAATTACATGTGTGTGTGTGTGTGTGTGTGTGTGTGTGTGTGTGTGTAGTGGGCAGGATGTGTGTATGCATGTGTATGTGTCAACCAAGGCCAGAAGAAGGTGCTGGATCCCGAGGCTGGAGTTATACCTGATTGTGAACTTCTTGACGTGGGTGCTGAGAATTGAGCTTCAGCCCTTTGCATGAATAATAGTGCTCTTAACTACTGAGCCATTTCCCCAACCCCATTTCTTTTAATATATTCTATAATAAAAATGAACAGCAGCCACCTTGGTCAGGCTGGCCTTGCTCTGGTTCACATAAAATTATTTTTTTTTCAACTGAGCTATGTTTTGGCATTAGATGGAGAAGATTCTTTAGTTTTTTGTTTTTTTTTTAAATCATGTTCTTTTCATTGTGTGACCTATTTTGGTTTTGCATGCTTATATGTATTATTTTACTATTGTGTTTCTCGATGAATATATTTTCTTATTTGGAAGGAACTGTAAAAATAAAGGCATGTTTATTTTAGGAAAAAATGACCAGAGGATATTAGACATTTCTTTAAAATTCCAACTTTTTTTTTTTTAAAAGGAATTTGACTTTTAGTATCACAGGATTGAGTTGAGCACTCGCTCGAGATCTGATGACAGCTCCAAGACTCAGTAATGGCTTCAAATCAAAGGGTTCTACAGTTTTAGTCTATTAAAGCCATATAACATCATCTGGACTGTTCATATATTCCATTTGCTTTAATGCTGGGACCTATCATACTCTTGCCATAAGAGGCATTCTTAATCATTAAAATGAGGGAAGACTGGTTTTAATGCAGTGTGTGTGTGTGTGTGTGTGTGTGTGTGTGTGAGAGAGAGAGAGAGAGAGAGAGAGAGATGCATGCTTGTTGTCCGTGTGTGTGTGTGGAGACCGAGGTTGATGTAAAGTATTGTCCTCTATCACTATCTACCTTATTTTTGAGACAGGGTCCTCTTTTCTTGAACCTGAGGTTGAAGAAGCCATTTTTGCTAGACTAGCTGGCAGCAAGCTCCAGGGATCTTCCTGTAGCTATTCCAGCATGTGATTACTGTCTCTTTCTGCCTTATTTGGCTGTTACGTGTGTGATGGGGATCTGAGACCATGTCTTCACACCTATGCAGACAGCCCTTTACCCACAGAGCCATCACCAAGGCACCATTCTTAACACTGTAAGCAAAATGTATAATGCAGCACGGGAACTGCTTTCCTTTTGTCCTGAATACTTCCAGATATTGTTAGAACGTATTTCTGCTTTCACTTTCCACAGTCTTGTGTAACCAGTTCATTTTAAGGATGTCAAAAGTTCATAGTCATTGTAGAGAAGCGGCATCTACACTGCCTTGGATTTGGGCTAGTATGGCCTTCCTCACACCATCTTCCTTAGGCCAGCAAAAGACAGCACTGTGCATCCATTTTCACACATCAAGCCTCTGGACCCGTTCTTACTCTTGTATTATCCGCCACCCAGCTTTGCTTCCAGTGTGTGTCTGCACACTTGTTTCCATCCCTGCTGCTACAAGCTTAGTCCAAGGAGTGATATCTGACTTGGGTTTCAATCATAGTCACCAAAGTGGGTGACTTACATTTTAGTCATTTCCAGATGACCAAAAGGCATGTCTCATGAGGGTTTGAGAATGGTGTCTCGCACTCATACATGAGTAGAAGCTATCACAGGTAGGGGCAAATCTCAAAGCCAGGTTGGTTTCACCACAGAACTTCCTTCTCACTCACTGTGATCCATTTTATTTCCGTTTCTGGAAACAGTAAGCCCACTTTCACCTCAGAACTTTGGTTTTCTTTGGAACCTTCATCTAAAATGCTCTCCCTTCTGATTTCTTCTTTCTGCTCAGCTCCCGGCTTACATGTCTCTTTCCAGAGACTTTCTGTGACCCCATTCCAAACACGTTTCTCCTTTCTGTCATTTACTGTAATCATCAGACTACAATTCAGTAAGTTTATAACATAGTTTGAAGAATTTTAGGTTTATATTGGTATTTCAGAGAGTTGGTTGTTTTTTTTTTTTTAACATACAAAATTAAATGAAGCCATTTTGTTACAGACTCGGGGATAGAAAGACTCAAATGGCATTTGTATACTAAGATATTTACAAGTTGAGTCACAGGCACACCACAATGCTGAACATATGACTCACACTTTACATCTCATGTGCAGTTTAGTGTTTAGATGTTCCGGCATTGTGCCAAAGGCAAACAAGATGTTTATAGGATCAAGTACCTCAGGGATTGCTCCATCCTGGTTTTCCTCCTGAATTTAAGCTACTATCTTTGACCAGGTCCATCATGTTTGGAAAGGCAGGTCTGTCTTCCTGTGTCCTAGTCTTCCTAATGAGCCTAAGTTTCTTCTGTAGCATACACAGGTCCTAATGTCAAGTCCCCGTCTGCCAGCTTCGTGCCTCTCTCTTTGCTCAGCCTCTTGCCTATGATCATTATTAGCATGGGCCTTCTTTTAGTTCTTGGAATTTAAGCTCTTGGCTTCTCCGCTCTGTACCATCCCCAAACCCCTGTTTATGCTGTGCTCTCACTGGAATGCACGCTTTGCAAAGGCAGGGACCACTTCCAAAATACTCACCAGTGTGTCTTCAGAGGGCTAACCCAGCATCTGGCAGCACATAGTTATTGGATAAATATTTGTTCAATGGATGAATCAAGATGATAAGTAAGACTGGTTGCACAGTATGATCCAGAGTCACGGCTGAATTTATATATCGAAACCACACAGGAAATGATGAAGACAAATCTGGTGTGGGGTTGGCTGTAGTAATGTGGACAGGGTGGTTTGGAACAGTGTCGGATGTGGGGCACAGCACACACAGCCGTTTTGATGAGTAGAGATCAACCTTGTCCCAATTTCAAGAGTCTCTATCCTACCTGAAGACAGATGTCTAGACCTGCTCTACAGATATATTTGTATACCATGAAATGACATATTTATGACTGCATTCATGATACTATTTCCACAGTAAAATATATGGGTAAAATATGTTACCCTTAATGTTCACAGAGGTTGGCTAGGTACATTGAGATATACCCATTCACTGGAATAGCATGCAGTGTAGAGAGTGAGTGAGCTTTCAAAATGCTAAGATGGGAAATTTCGTAGTTTTACTAAATGAAAATAAAAGCAACATTGTATAGCTATGTTTGTGTGCGTGTCTTAATACTTCTTTGTAGACACAAGAGCAGGTTGTAAAGACCTCCTGTGTACAGGTGCACAGCTTTTGTGTTTAAGCACGGTGAAGATGGAAATTGAGATATAAAATTCCATAAGCCGAAGTTTCTATCAGTCTGTCTCTCCACAGAATGAAGGCTGCAATGAAGATCACTTAGGAAAAGTCAGGAAGTTTGTATGGCAGCCGGCTGCGTAAAAGAAGGTCTCAATTTTTTAATGTATTTTCAGTGCAAATGTATTTTAAGTACCTTTATTTTTTTTTGTATTTTAAAGACAAATAATGTTCTTTAAATACAAATCCCAAAGCACAAGGGGCAAGTATGAGGTCACACTTCTTTTTTTGATATACCACTTCTATTTGAAGCTTTTCAGGTGATAACATTAATTTTTAAAAGTCAATATTTGAAGAATAGACACAGATCTTTTTAAAATGCACAAGGTGGAGATGTTTTCAACTAAGGATGAAGCTTCCTTTATCTGGAAAGAGTAAAGAACAGAGAACTCTGCGCATTACAGTAAGGGCAGAAATGTCTGCCACTGGGTAACTCAAAAAGACAAAGAGCAGCAGCCGTCTGAGAGAGAACTGAACTGCTAGCCTAATGAAAACCATCTCTAACAAGTAAGGGTCTCAAGGACAGGAATGAAATTCCCTACCCCATCGTGGGCCCATCACTGGAAAGTAATCAATAGCTTCGAAAGGAATTTAAACTACTGATACAATGTCCTGCCTGATTGTAATCTGCTCAGTGACACGGCTTGGATAGTCATGTTGTGGGCACTCCCTCCCCTGCAGCACGTTGTAAAGAGAGAGTGAGCATTCTGTGGTGTGCACGGAGAACTGACTGCTTAACCTCCATTTCCCTAGATGGAACGTCAACTGGTAAGAATTCTGGATCTGCTCTTTACTAACACCCCGGACTGTGGGAATCACTAAGAACATCACCACACCTTCTGTCCTTTCCTGCTCCTCCTTGGGAGAAAAATGATGGGATGTTCTGAGCTCTCTAGCTCTAATAGATGCAGTTTTAGAACATGACATCCTCCCCTGCGTTGAAAACCTAGTGCTTCAATATTTCATGAATCGAAGACAACTGTGTATGTTTGAAATATGGTGTGCTGCGGACTCTGCTCCCTGTAAGCACAATTGGAAAGGGAAGCACAATCACATCCAATTGATGCAATTTAGTTCTCTGTCTCTATTTGGTCTACCTACACCACCTGGTGGTAGAGTATGTTAAGTGCGAAGTTGTGCGTGCGTGCGTGCGTGCGTGTGTGTGTGTGTGTGTGTGTGTTTTGCAGGTACATGGAAAAGAGCATTTGAACATATGTATTCTTAAATACTCATTTAGACTGGTGATACAATGGCTCCATACTAAATATAAAATACAGTCACAATCTTGCTCAGTGCAGGACAGGCACAAACTCGTTTTGGGAAGCAAAATGGATGTCTCCCACATCCATCAACTACTGGCCTTATAATTCCTGGATTTATCAGGGTTTTTTTTTTTTTATGCTATTGCTCTCAGGGAGGCACAAGTCAAACAGCAAGGTGAAAGCATTTGTCTAAAAGAATGACAGTTTTGCAAATCATGTGTCCTTTGCTTCTGTGGGTCATCCGTTGAAATAAATCACAAGACAGGATGGTAAAATGGCAGCACAGCCCTGGTCTGATTCGACATGGCCATTGATAATGATACCTGAAGCAGCAGTTGAGCCACAGGGAAGTAAATGACTGATCCAAGGCCACGCCGTTGATTAGAATCCCGATCCAATAAGAAACTAGGTCTTCTTAGCCTAAAGACTCATGCACATGGTCCAGGGTCTGTGAAAAGACATGTCCTTGTGTAGGAATACCTGCTTTCAGCCCTAAGCCTGGGGTTGCACTTGTGCTCTGAATATGAAGAACGGACATCATGCCCTCAACCTACCAACCTCCCCTGTCCCAGTGTACTGCAAAGATCATCTAACTATTAAAAAGTCTTCATGTATGTTCTAGGGGATGTTTTTCACAGACTCTACAACTTCTGTGTTTAAAAGGTCTACCATTTCCCTTTCTTTTTGTAACTGCTTGAGAGTCAGAGGTCTGTTTCCACACAGTGGATGCCCACTTGCGGATTTGAACCGAAGCCGTGCCCATAGCTCCCCCTTATGACCACTCAACAGTACACAAGCCTCCTTCTAGTCCTGCTGTTTTAGACGACGAACAGCTCACTGGTTAAGTTTTAATTGCTTCCAATGAGGTCAGCAAAGGTATTTATTGAAAATCTCTGAATAAAAGGCTCCACACACTCACACAAGCGCACGCGCTCACTCACAGAGAAAATCCTTTTGCCTGTTGATTTATGGAAACAATTATGATTCTGCTGGAGGATTTCTCAGCTGAGAAATAGTTTGTAGCTACAGTAGAGAGGCTCAAGTTGCACGAGGCAGACAGCGGACACGGAACTCTTGTGTACCCAGCTGTTCCAAACAGAACAAGTAAGTTACTGTTATTTGTCTTTCAAACAATGCTGAATCTTTTGTGAAAGATTTTCTCGTTCTGTGGTTACTGTGCTGAGGAGAGAAGACCTTTGAGCTGTGTAAATATCTACAGAAATCGTGCTGTAGTATGTAAAGAGACGCCTGAAGTTCTCCAGGACAACCCTGACACTTAACTTGAAAAATCTGGGCAGTTTAAGGGAAAATACTTATTAAGCACAAATGTGAAAGCGTGTACTAATGAATTCCAGGGAGAGCGTTCAGCTTTGTGGGTAGCGGCTGTAAACTCCATTTAACTCCATAGCTGTAAGTACACAGTGTCTCCTCACGAGATAGCAGCTACAATGAATGGTGCGGTTTACTTGAGATGCCTCTGCACTAATGCACAGCTCTTCTGAATCCCTGTGCAGAGTGGCAGAGATGTTAACATCCCGTGGAAGCAGTTTGAAATGTGCTTTCAACATTTAACTCCAATGAGATGTTAGACTATTTACCTACTGAAATTTATACATACAATTTTTTATCTCCCTCTCTCCTCCCCCTCCCCATTCCTAATCTCTCTCTTTTGAACAGAAGTCAAAGAGCAAGCATACTGCAGCAACTGGCCTTGTCGAGACCTGTTTCTATAAGGATATACCTATCAACCGTGTTCTTGCAGAAGGAATCCTGTTATTGATATCAGAAGCTAAAAGATAAGGTTAACGGTTTGGAAGGAGTGACGACTTTTTCTCAAATCAATCTCCAGTTCACAGATAGGAGGAGGCCCATGACCTAGGAGTAGCAATCAACTCAAGATTCAATTCTCATTATGTTATTCATGAACACCCGGGGCACTACACTATAATGCGCAAATGGATACTGACACGGATCCTGCCAACTCTGCTCTACAGATCATGCTTCCACCTCGTCTGTCTAGTGGGCACTATATCTCTAGCTTGCAATGACATGAGCCCGGAGCAAACGGCTACGAGTGTGAACTGTTCTAGCCCCGAGCGACACACCAGAAGTTATGACTACATGGAAGGAGGGGATATACGGGTGAGAAGACTGTTCTGTCGCACCCAGTGGTATCTGCGGATTGACAAACGAGGCAAAGTGAAAGGGACCCAGGAGATGAAGAACAGCTACAGTAAGTGATGCCTTTATCACAGCCCTGCTTAGCTCTTTACGGTTTGTGTGAAGTTTACTTTCTGGTGCCATGTTCTTCTTTCTTCTGGGGGCAAAAATCAGTGTACTATATCAAGTCCTAATTTTTCTACCTTGGGATTTCTGCACTGAATCCCTAAAATATCTCTGGTAATAGGACAAGTGTATTCACCTTACGGTTGAAACTGATAGCACGAGCCAGTTGGAAACAATACACTGTGGCTTAAATCCAAACTGCTCCCTAGTAAGAAAACATTTCAGTGAGTGCTCATGCTGATGTGTGATTGTTTTCCTAGCAAAGCTCAGTAGCAGTTTGCATAGAGTTCTCAGTAGGTGTTCACCAAACTACCAGCTGTTAGCTTGAGGAGCAGAGGATGTATCTGCCTTTATTAGTTGTGTTGTCTTTGAAAGGACTCTGCCATGGTATTAACTGGTTAAGAACCTACTTTCTGAGCACCATCAACTGTGTGCTTCTAAAACAGAAGGGAGTCTGTAATGCCCTCAACCATCTTTAGTCTAATGAGTTTGTTTTAGATCCCTTAACACCCCACCCAACAGGTAACAGATCTTTCTAGTAGTTCTTTATCAAGAGTCTCTGTCATGTAAGGTTTCTGTTGCTAATTTAAGAGGAGCATAAATATGAGGAGGCAGAGCTGAGTGGAAGACAGGTTGTGTCCGAGACTTTCACCTGGAGCACCCCACTTTCCCCTCAAGACCCAGTTGTACTTTTACCTTAAAATGTCAGAGCGTGGGCTTTCATTTGATGATTACAATTAGTAAGTAATCTGAGTAGTATTAAATTCAATGGCATAAAACACACACTCAACATTTACCTTAGGCATTTAAAACCCACATGTGGAAATGGTTTGTTAGCATTAATAACATGTGGGTGGCACTGACACTGTATGTTTGACAATACGTGGGGCAGTATAGTTGGAGACAGTTACATGGAGACAACCGTGTAGCTGGGTGTCTGTGACAGGGCCACCCCACGTTGTTCTTGTCTGTTCCTGAAATACCTTTTCGGCTCTAAGCTTACTGGCCAACAAATAGGAGTTTGGTGACTCTGTTTCCAAAATGAAAATGAGGTACCTTCATTTCAGCCATAAGTCATGCAAACTGAGTAAAGAAGTCTGCTCTGGAGGATTGACTCTATGGGATTCAGCTCAACAAATGGTCGCTGGAGAAGGATTTGTTGGTAGCCACTTCTATGTGGTCTTTTCATTTGATTTGAAAGTCAGTGGTCCTTATTGTGGATAATAGAATCTGGCAGAGGGTCAGGGACCATGGGGCAGTTACAGCATGCGTCTGTTAATGACTGGGGCACTCCCTTAGTGTTCCCAAACTTCAACTTGTAAGCATGGACAAGTTTTTCAAACACTTTCTCCTTCTCACAGTCTATTCTGCTCTATATCAGCAAATGCACTACACGATGTAAAGCCTCAATATGCATCACCCAAGTGTCACCCAAAAAGGGAGGGAGGGAAAAGTGCCTGTTACCTCTCCGTAATAACCACGCAGTCGGGGCTAATTTCAAATTTTATAACAAGGTTATTATCACAGTTCAGCTATAGACTTTTTTTTTTTTAACTTAATGCTTCTTACTAACTCATAAAAAAGGTAAAATAAATAATGGGTGGGAACATTCAGTGAAATGAGTGCTATGATTACTTGAGATTAAAGTAGCTACCATTATACATATATGTGAATTTTATTTTGTGTTAAATTCCTGGAGCTCAGGAATTCCAGGTATTTGTACACATTTACAAACTGGTAAAATCATTTTATCATTTGAAACATGGTGTAGTGCTACACCTGAGAAGCCCTAATGCCTGTTTGGCAACCCCCCTTTCCTCCGAAGCAAACTTTTTAGTAATAAGAAAGACAAAAGTCTCAGCCTACATCATGGTGGTGGAATATCAGAGTGCCTTGTACTCAGAAAGACTTGAATTTGTTTCCACAAATAAGTTTCTTACAAGCCTTGTAATTGTCTAGATTTATACACTTTCTTGATATAATACAATCTCCAGGAGAGAGAGAAAGCTCATGAGAATCTCTCAGGTAAACTATAAAATGATGACCGTTGTCCTGCCATCCTTCTGAAAAGGACAAGATAAGGTTTCTCCCAAGTTAGACAGATGTGAAGGTACTTTTGTGTGCAGGATATCCAAGAGTCAGAAGAATAATGGAGAATAATATACTAGGAGAAAAATCTGATAATCATTGCCTGTTAGTTGAGACAGACTTGCTCATTTTAAGAATAAACATAAGCAGATAGACATATGTGAGGTTACAGCTACTCAGTCAGGGAATCCAGGTCCAAACAGTGTGCCCAGGAGAACTTGTTCACAGTAACCAAACAGCAAGTCAGGGAATCCAGGTACAAACCGTGTGCCCAGGAGAACTTGTTCACAGCAACCAAACAGTATGAGAAATGCAACCATGAAAGCTCAGGGTGGCTTCACCGTCTTCACAGTTAGCTCAATGATTCAATGGAGGAGGTCCCCCTCCAGCTGTCATTAGAATGACTGGATTCAAAGGAGTACGGTTCAGAAATAAAGCTCAACATTAAACCCCAGACTTCCTTCTCCTGGTGCTGATGCCTTCCACTTTTAAGCATGTCCTTGAATGTCTCTGGAGGCCCTTTACAATGGCATTGGTTTTCATTTTCTTCTTGTTAGTCACTCTCGTGGCTTTTGTTTGAGTGAAGGGAAACTTGATCTGAGGATATGGATGAGACTTGGCAGGCTGCTTGCTTCCCCAGTGAGGCATGGAACCCTGGGGTCCTACACATGCTAGGCACACCTGCTACCCACTGAACCACATACTAACCTCCTGGGAATATGCTTTATAAAATACTGGTAGATATGGCAGGGCACTGCAGAAACAGGTGAAAGATCTGGGAGTGTAACATGCTTCCAAGGTTGGGCTGGGCTGGGTGCACCTAGAGCAGAGAGGAAGAGAGGGGAATGGTGGGCTGATGTTAGCGCTCACCAGGGCTTCAAATCTTCAGGGGAATTGAAACTTCACTTCAGGTACCGTGGTGTTTGGAGCTCTTGCTTTAGTCTTCTCCATGTTAGATTATCTTGCAGAAAGCATCAAGTTTAGATCAGAGTAAAGTAAACTGTATAGGAAAAAAAAAAAAAAACAAATAGACCAAATCCTCCAAACAGTTCACAAAGGATTTGGGAATTCAGGAGGAACCAAGAGAAGTAGACCACAGTTTCAACTCTTTAGGACAGCCAGAGGGGAGCTGCTCTCCACTCTCCTCTCTCTGGTGGCCCCTCATTTTTATTCAGCTTTACTGATGAAACTGGAATATAGCAACAGGAAGAGACGCAGAAGTTCTTACACAAGGAGAGCATGGGTAGGCAGCACCATGGAGGGACAGGGAATGAATGGTCAAAGCTTCAAGCGCTCCTGTTGTAAGAAGTGTCCCCTTGGAGACAAGGCCAGAGGCTGGATTTAGATAATTATTGGAGTGGCCAGCTCATCAGCAGACAGAGGCAATCACTCCACACCTGACAAGAATAACACTGCTGTTTAGCTGGGAGCTGAGGTGCTGAGTGAGAGATGGCAGCAGTGAGAGACAGATGTGGGAGGGAGGACCCAGCCCTTTAGGACCATTTTCCTGCTTTGTTTGTACTCAGTAACTACAATATTGTGTCCCCAACAATAGTTAACACCATCCATTCTTCTGGAGAACTCCTTGATGACCAGAGCCTCTGATTCTGGAGGAAGCTCATCTGCCCTTTTGAGGATTGTTAGTCATGTAGTAAGAAAGGGTTATTTGTTCTGAGAGTTGGCCAATGGCTTGGCAACATCCTCTTTTGGATTGGTAGGCTGTGATGGGATGTGGCCTCCCAGTTGGCAGAACACAAATAAACACAGCATGTTGGATTTGACTTTGGCCACAGGATCTCCAGCAACTCAGTTGTCAACAGTCCTTTGGATGGGTTCCTCTCTGCTCTAGTCTCTATAGTACCCCCAAGGACACACAGCATCTTAGGACGCTGGGGGCGTAAATGTGCT
The DNA here is from genome assembly GCA_019843965.1 of Rhynchomys soricoides. Taxonomy (NCBI): domain Eukaryota; kingdom Metazoa; phylum Chordata; class Mammalia; order Rodentia; family Muridae; genus Rhynchomys; species Rhynchomys soricoides. The sequence continues at coordinate 2,147,482 of JADRCH010000045.1, forward strand.
TGTGTCCCAAAGAGTTCTTAGTAATTTTTGTGAAAGAACAACAACATATACTGTCAAAATAAACGAAATTATAAATGCAACACCTGCCTTTTTTTAAAAAAAAAAAAAAGATAAGGATCATGCCACACTTGTGGACTATAGGGGGCATGTGCAAAACAAAATCCTAGGCATGATTGACAAGCTGGAATCTTCTAGAACTGGTGACTGGGATTCCTTATTAAAGGAATTTCAAGTCTTTAGTATAAGAAGATAAATAGATTGCTGGGGGCAGATTTAGAAATGTTGGCTACTCTATGAAAACTCTGATACTAACTTTTTTCCATATTATAATCTTTGTTTAGTTATGGCAAGTATCTGAAACTTACTAAATGCTACTCACTTCATTACCTCAAGTATGTTCTCTTAACGTCTCTTCACTTAAAATAACCAGTTGTTCCTATTTATTTTTCTTAGTTTTAATTCTATGTGTGTCTGTGCCGACGTCTATCGGAGGACACAAGTGTTAAGAACCCCTCAAGACAGAGTCACAGGAAGGTTGTGAGTTGTCCCATACAGGTTTTAAAAATCGAATTCAGGTCTCTGCAAGAGCAGTCCATGCTTAACCACAGAGTCATCTCTCCATCTGACCATCTCTGTGTTACTGTCATTTCTGCACTGGTCCAGATCAGATGGTCTTTTTCCTATGGCTAAGCCATGTAAGATCCCTGCAGCCTGTGGGTTAGAAGAACCAAAGGCCAGAGTGACCTGAGGGAGCAGAGGAAGGAGGGTTCAGACATGTGGAAGGAGCTGCTCTTTAGCTCCTAGATTTTTTTTCTTCTATTTCTCAATCTTGACTGAATCTTGTATTCAGCTGGGACCTGTAAAAATTACTGATGCCAGATCCCATCCACAAAGACTTATTAAGTTGATCTAGGGTGCAGTTTGGGCATCAGGAATTTTAAAAGCTCTCTAGATGATTCTGAGATGCTTCCAGGGCTGAGAACTACTATACTGTGGGAATCACATTAGAGTACTGGATGAATTGTGGCTCAATTCAATCAGAATCTCACCAGGAGGGAAGAAACAGGAAATCAGTATTCTTTACAGTTTTCCAGCTAGAGATGAATGCATGGCCAGGGTTGCAAATGTTACTTAGGGGCAGGGTAGAGGTGGTGGGTGGGGAATGGGATGCAGACTGAGCCATCTCAGGGATGCTTGTAAGTATTCTGGAGCCCTTGCATTTTAGAGGCTTCAAAGTTACGCTCCCCCCCACCCCCCGACGGACTGGAGGAATGCATGTCTGAATTATGAATCAAGGACTTCTTCTAGTCCACTTGGACTAATCTCAATGGCATCAACATGTACCGAACAGGCCTAGACACGCATGTAAGGACAGCCCCGTGGCATGATATAAGAAGGTTGCTTAATTGGATGACACAGCTGCATCGTGACAGGTGCTGGAGCAGGGGGCCAAGGGAGGTACAGACATCAGTGTCTGTCTGCTTCTAACTGTGAACTCAGACACTTCTAAATTAGGCTTTCATTTCTCATAGCCATGCTACTAAATTCAAAGGTAAGAGACTGAAAAAGACAGTGGCTAACCTAGGAAACCCAGTGGGGACAGAACCACAGGTTCCAAAGGATGTTTCCAGTCTAATGGAAAGGACTGGAGGCTAAGTTCATGTCCTCTTCCCAAGGCTGGGATTATATACAACATGAAGGCTGTGCTTCTGTTACTTTTTGTTTTGTTTTGTTTTTGGAGTAAATAGTTTTGGTTGCATGATAACATTTGTAGCATCACTATGGAACAACATAGTATCTCTACATTTAAATTTCATATATGGCACATAACACATAGGGAAAAAAGTCAGGGCAATAGCTAATCTTCCTACACTTCAAGCAGGTTGAAAATAAAAACCCTCTTCTATGCACATGCTCTGAAAAGCTGTGTTAAATGTCATTGAACAGCGGATAGAAGGAAGGCTCAGTAGTTCCGAGCAGGCACTGCTTTCTGCAGAGGACCTGAATTCAGTTCTCACACCCATGTCAGGTATCTCCATCTCCAGGTGCTCCAACAGCCTCTTCCGGGTTGTTAGGCACCTGCACTCACGTGTGCACTTATCTCCTTCACCATATCCATATAATTAAAAAAAAAGCCACTGAACATTTAAATAATTCTTGACCAAGGTTCATCTCTGCATTTGAACTTACTTGTAGACCTGCCCTAGGTAGCGAAATAATTCAATGTTTTTAAATACCATGCCTCAACTTTCTTAAGTGGCATATTTTTCGTTTTCTATTATATTTCCCATTTTATGTTTGTTTTTGAATTTTGGATGCAATTATGAATATGTTGACAGAAATATTTGAGACGAAACTCAGAACCAACTCAGTCTGCATATTTTCCTTAAGGCAGTGTTTCCAAATTGTATTTCTTAGAACACTGGTGTCCCTTGAGATATTAATGGTGTTTCCTCAAGCTGTTTCTCTGGCTTGCTGAGTGGGAACTACTCAGTTAATAACGCTGAATTGGTCTCTTGCAGCAGAATTCTCTGAGCCTGTGTTACACTATGGTCAGCTTCAACTTCAAGGAAATAGTCTATGGGGTTTGCACATTGACTTGATGACAGAACACTCCTTTGTCCCCCATCTGTTTCCCTGTTCTTACTCTTGGTGGAACATTTAAATTTCATTAATCCGCGACTTGAGAGCAAACTGGGATCCATCTTTGGAGTAGTTAAGAACTAAACCAACCTATTACTCAGCTGTTTGTCCGGAATAAAAAAGCCACACAACTGCCCCGAACTGCCCCATGATTTCAGAACCACTGGAGCCCAGGAGTTATGTGGATAACCAAGCTTGCTTGTTAGTCTGCGTTAAGACAGTGCTTTGCACAGTGATGAAGGTCTAAATCCAGAGATTCCCAGTGGCATTGAAGCCTGACTGGAAGTTCTGTCTGAGCTGTAGGCAGCGTCGTGGGACGGTTTTCCTGATAGGAAATGATGCGTGTAGCTATGCCCGGGCAACCAACAAACTACAGAACTATTTCTCATCTTGTCACCTAAAATGCTGCATGATTTCAAGGTGACTGAAAAATTCTTATCACATGTACTCATGTACAAACAACAGACTTTTATTTTACTTATCAAAAAGTGGTTCGAGCAAAAGCTGCTGTTATTTCTATTTTATCAAGTAACGAGTTTCATTAACTGACCAAAAGGTATTTAGAAATCTGAATTATAGGATCTTACTGGAAAACTACTGGAGGCCTACCCATCTGAGGTTTATAAGGGGTAGCAGGGCCAGGGGCTCACCTATCCTCTCCACGCCTTAGGCATTTTACGAGCTGTACGCTGGGGGACCTGCTCACTGCTGGTTCTTTCTGTGTATAGCTGGTACTCACGCTGCAGTGCTCCCCCCCCCCCTTTTTTAAATCTCTCTCTGGTCCAGGGTGCTGCATTTAGCCAGTCAGTGGAAGAAGGCAGAATGATTTACAGTCATTAGATATATTTTTCATTTAACTAACCGATTACATATTTAAAATCAGGTATAAGTAAAAATATGCTGTTAAATCATCAAGAAAATTGATGTGAACTGAAACTAAAAGACTTGCTAAAAGACAAACACATCTCATTTTTTTTCTTATTTTCTGTTTTTCATAAATAAAATTGAGAATTAAAATAAGTTGTACTAGCAGAAAACAAGCTGCAGAGTGGTTATTTTAGGATGGGAATCTGCCTATTAGTGAGAATGCTCCTTGTACTTGTTTGTGTCAATTTTGCACACACTAAAGTCATCAGGGAAGAGGAAATACCAACTGAGGAACTGCCTCCATCTGATTGGCTTTGGGAATGCTCGTGGGGCATTTCTTTGATTAATGATTGATGTAGGAGGGCCCAGTTCATTGTGGGTGGTGTCCCCATGGCAGGTAGTCCTGGGCTGTCTAGGAAAGCAAAAACTGAGAAAGCCAGTGGGCCACATTGCTGTTTGACCTTCCCTTCAGTTCTTGCCTCCAAGTTCCTTCCCTGACTACCCTCAGTGACACATGGTGACCTGGGAATTTCTCAACTTACTTTTGGTCAGAGTGTTTAATCAGAGCAATAGAGGCGAAGCAGAGGAATTCTGAACGCAGTGATCCAAGGAAGGAAATGTGCACTGCGTGAGAGAACTGAGGACAGGGAAGTCAGGATCTGTTCTCACTGGTTTTAACAGGAAGTGGCCTGGTAAGCAGGAGTCTCTTGTGCTTCTAGATGTGTTTCTGATCACATCCCTGGTTGCTCTGGTTGAGGTGGAGAGGCACAGAGTCAAGAAAGGTTACCTGTGGAGTGTGCACCATTTCTTCCTTACTTTGCACTAATAAGAAAGGTATTTGAAAGATTGAGGAGACTTTTCTGGTTTCTTTTCTTTTCTTTTTTTCTTTTTTGGTTAAATTCAATAGTTCTGATGCTTCCCTTTGAGAGACTAAAGAATAGCAAACAATTCTACAGTTTGGATTTTTATGGGATTAACAATTTAGTTGGGGGAGCGAAGAAGGCTACAGGCCAGAGTGGGCAATTTAGAGAACACAGGGATTTCCTAGCCCAACAAGAGAGAAGCTCAGGTGTACTATCCTTTGGGCAAATGCCTTTTAAGATGCTTATTAGTTATCAGAGTGTGAGGTTTGATAGCAAATGAGAGCAATTCAGCATCTCTTGAGGTATCAGTCTTGAGCTCACCAAAGGCAATTCTGATTTTTTCTTTATTTCAAAAAACATGAGCACACACACACACACACACAAGCACGCACGCACGCACAAGAAAATAATAAATCTTTGGGATCGAGAGATGGTTCAGTAGTTAAGAGTACATACTGCTCTTGTATAGGACCAGAGTTTAGTTCCTAGAACCCATATTAGGCAGCTTACAACCACATGTACCTAGCTCCAGAGGGAACCCAACACCTTCTTTTGGCCTCTGTTGGCACTGTACCCCTCCCTACTCATGCACATAATTAAAAATAAAACCTTAAAAAAGTCTCCAAGAGAACATTCACTTGTAATAGATCATCAGATTTTATCTGATTGAAGTATTTACGAAAAATATGACTACTTCCAACTAAAATGTTAATTCTCTTAGAAACACATTCTGGGAGGGTCTTCACTACGGTACTCTCAGAGTGCCACCGGGAGCTAACAAAGACTGCTTTTTGAATTAATAAATGAATTGAAAAGGGAGGTCATTCCATTTCATATGATGACTTTCTATGAAGGGAAACTTTTTTGGAAGTCATAATTTAAGTTATGCTAGCTTGAAAATAACATATTTTTTCACACATATAGCAGCACATATTTCTCCTTTTGGTTTTTCAGTCTTTAATTGTAACTCCAATGCTTGAGTCAGGGCACACAAATGACGGCTATAAAGACTACACTGTTGTTATGAAGGGAATTCTTCCCGTAGTACTTCCCGAGAAGCCAGAGATGTGATGGCTTTTAGATAATGGTTAACATTTTAGGGTACAATTACAGAGACGAACTGCTGCCTTCTTTAGATAAGACTACTGAGGTGTCTGTGTGTGAGAAATGAGGCTTAACTCCCTTCTATGGATGGTACACCAGATCATAATGTGGCTTCTTCATGGCCTCATGGATGAAATCTGGACCTGGAAAAACTCCAGCCAACTTTCCTCTCCATGTCTCTTTTGCTTGCTTCAGTTCGGTCAGACACTGAACCATGGTTGATCCCAGAGAAGACTGGCATGAATCTGTATCTTGGCTTTTAAGATTTACTTTAAAATTCATGATCTTTTAAAGTATTTTAATAGTTTGTTAGGCATTCACATTAAAATCATTACTTTGCAGCGAAATAAATTTGTTTGCTGTTCTTGTAAATCTTTGGATTTAGTCTCTGAAAAGATTGTATAACATAACATATAACAGGAAACATCTTGTTGAGCGACTAAAGAATATAGCTAAAACTGAGGGTAATTCTTTTAAAATACAAATGCCAATACTGGAATTGGTGAAACGTTTTCCTCGGTTGTAAGGATTTCTTGAGCTCTCCCCTACTATAAGCTGAGCTAGCATTCTTCACCTCATGGAATAGAAAAAGACCTGAGGAAACGGGCCAGGCCATTTGCCTCATTGCTCCATCAATTTTAGTTTTAAAATTATACCTGATCCTGTTTGCATCACATTCGGGTGTCATTCACTTTAATTATGACATTTTGGTGTGTTCAAAACTTGTGAATGACTCAACTGATCAAACTGAAAGAAATATCCTCTCTGTGCACTGAGGGATGGTTTCTTGGAAATCCTCTGGTGTTAGGTGTTAGCATGTTTACAGCGGGCAGGACTGAGAAGTAGGACTGACTGCTTTGCTGTGTGCTGTTTAGTGGCACTGCATGTGAGAGCGTAGGGAATTCCCAGACGTGAGCATTATGATAGCGTTTACAGTGTGGTCTGCTGCACACTTTCCTGTCACATTATTCTCCTGCCAGCCCCCTTCATCAATACCTCTTTTCATGGAAATGACTGTCACTTTAAAGGAGGAAAAGGAGGCACCTCAAGTAATATCTTTCCCCCAGTAAGAGCACAGGTCATCAATATTAAGATAATAATGAAACTTTTTACTATAACAAGTCTCTCTCTCTCTCTCTCTCTCTCTCTCTCTCTCTCTCTGTGTGTGTGTGTATGTGTATAAAATTTTGAATGGAGTTACCTTATAATAAAGAGTCAATACTTCTCCCAAACAGCGTAAGTGTGCCATACTTATGGGCTGGCAGACATAGCTATGCTTTGTAGGTGGAGACTGGCTCTGAGCTTCTAAGGGAAGCAATGTGTAAAGTGTAGATGTGAACTCAAATAGGCTTAACTCAGAAACAGCCTTCTAGTTTCTGCTATTTGTACTCTGACTGGTCTCACTAAAATTCCACATATTAATATGTACCATGCTGTGGGATAATTTGCATCTAACATATATAAACATAAACTCTTTCCTGTCATGTGGTCTGAGTACTTAGCATTATCTTCTATTAAGTTAGTGCTTTACTCCAACTCCCCCCCAAAACATCTCCCTCCGATGCTCTGTCTCTTGAGTTGGCCCGGTAATTTCGGTTTCTTCTGCTTAAAGATTGCTAAAGATGCAGGAGAAGGGGGGCTTTGAGTGTGTTTCCAGAATGTACTGATGTTTGTACTCTGCTCATTAGTGTCTGCATAATTTATAGAACAGATACACACAGAGACATTAATTTCAGAAATTAAACCAGTCAATTTTAGGGGTAGATACAGACCTAGGACATCGCATCTCAGCAGGACCTAGCACATCTTCTCTTGGGGTCCTGCTGTTAAGAGTGTAAATGTGCCAGGCAGTGGTGGCGCACGCCTTTAATTCCAGCACTCGGGAGGCAGAGACAAGCGGATTTCTGAGTTCGAGGCCAGCCTGGTCTACAGAGTGAGTTCCAGGACAGCCAGGGCTACACAGAGAAACCCTGTCTTGAAAATACAAGAAAAGAAAAAAAAAGAGTGTAAATGCAGTTCTGATATATTACATAGGTACTGTGATATGATCAGCATTAAGTTAGTCTAGCGTCTTATAAAAACAGTTTAGAAGTTCTGTGTTCTCAATGTTGCAATGGTTCTTTCTAGTGATCCAGGGTAGTATTTGTTGGAATAGATTTAGAGTTTTCATTGTACTGTATACTGTGGCTGCATTGAGACATAAAAATGTACTAGGGGGGAAATTTCAGCCCATTTGGGGCCATCAATTCCACAAAGAATATTAAGTATAAAGGAATGGTTAGGGTGCTCACAGTGGAACACATATTATGACCTTCTTGGCCCTTTTAACAGTAACAGACATGAATCCATATTGTGAAGTGGGTCTTCAGTCAGAAATGCTACCCCTTTAACAGTCATGCGCATTGCATCAGTAGACAGATTTGCCAGGCCAGCTGTTATTGTGGCTCATTCACAGCGGGGTAGCTTTACTCATTATCTTTCTCCTCGACTATTGTGCCTTCTATCACTATGAGAGCTAGCCAACAGGGATGAATGAAGCTTGCTTTCTTCATGCTCTATGACTCAAATATGAGGGATCTCTAGAACCAGAGTATTTTTGAGTTCTGGAAGGTAACCAAAGGCTATGACAATAGCTCATAAAGTTTGGTAGTCTATCCCACTGACCAACACCTTGAAAAGAGGTAGCTTGCAGCTGGCCTTTTGTTAGATAGCTTATGCTGTTTGTGAGAGGTATTGTCTCTTTGTTATAAGGAAACTCCTTAAAAATCTCTCTCTCTCACACACACACATACACACACACTCACACAAAGAGAGAGAGAAGGAGGGGGGTGAGTTTAGGAAGCTTCTGCATCAGAAGGTTTCATCTGGCTTACGCAACCATCTTTAGTGTGTTGTCCCTGTCATACGGCGTTCTTTGCCTTGCCCTCCCACCCCCCAACTTCACTCTTCTTGTCCCATTACCCCAACCCCTACACCTATATTCTCTCTGTTTTGAAATTCCTTCCCTCATACCCTCTTTCTGGCTTTTTGACTTTTAAGGATTCTCCAGTTTTAGTACACATATGTAAAGACACAAAGCATCCATATATGAGGGCAATCATGTGTCTTTCTGGATCTAGGTTACCTCACTCACAATGCTTATTGCCAGCATCATCCATCTACCCACCAATTTCATTTTTCTTTATTGCCAAATAAAATTCTGTTGTGCTTAGGTACATAAGTACATAGGTCATGGCTATTGCAAATAGAGCAGTAATAAATAAATATGGGTGGGCCAGTAGATTTGCATTAGAATGCAGAATTCTTTGTGAATATGCCCAGGAGTGGTATAGATGGGCCACATGGCAGATCTACTTCTAGGTTTTTGAGGAACTTCTAGAATAGCACCCCAAATGTCTGTGCCAGTGTTCCCTACAGTAATGAGTAAGTGCTCTCCTTCCCCTATATCCACGCCAGTAGCTGCTGGAATTTGGCTTTTGGGTTTTAGCCATTCTGACTAGGGTAAGATGAAATTTCAAAGTTGTTCTAATCTTCATCTACCTTATGGACAAACTGGGCAAGCTGGGTATATACACGCCACAGAATAAAACTAGAGTTTTATCTCTCACCCTGCACAAACCTGAACTCCAAATGGATCAAGGCCTCAACACTAAGCCCTAATGTACCACCCTGATTCAGTTAGAGGAGAAACAGAATATGCGTCACCTCATAGGCACTGCAAGGACTTCCTAAACAAGACACAGATAGCATGGGCAATCAGATCAACAATAAGTGGAACCTAAAAACACTACAAAGTTTCTGTACAGCAAAGGACACCATCAAGCCAGTGAAGAGGCAGCCTACAGGATGGAAGAAATCTTTACCAGCTATATATCTGACAGAAGAACATTGTCTAGAATATGCAACACGTAAGAAACCAAAACATAAAATAAAAACCAATTTAATTAAATAGCAGGGCATGGAGTGATTTATAATTTTAATTCTTAATGAGTTGTATTAGTTATGGATCTATGTGAAACTTTGAAAAGAAACAAGTCTCACTGAAACCTGTATCAATTAAATTCCTAATTATATACACTGATTCTCAGCAAGCTGTAGGGGAAACAGCTAACGCTTTCGCTGGACCTACATATTTTTATTTTTAAGTGGTTCTTAGTTAGGCATAACTAATATGATGTGTTTGCATTGCTGGGCAGCTCTCCTTGATGCTGGGGATGTTTTCTCTGTCACCTTTTTGTCCCTAGAGACAGTGCAGTGTCAAGATAGGAGGGGTACTTGAATTAAGCAAGAAAGATTCACACATGAGTCAGTCAAGGCACTGAACAGATCCCTTCAACTCAGCACTCAAGACACTTTTACTTGTCTGCATTTTCTTTCAACTTAGTTTCTACTTGGCAATGTAAAGAAGCTCTTGTGTTCTGCTAGTTTATTCTGTCGCTGGCTTAAAGCTTTGGAAATTCACACTTTGTACTATTTGCATGATCATGTTAACTATATGTCTTCCATTTTCATGCAAACTTCCCATTTGTTGGTTCCCCGAATGTCAACTGCTCTAAGGAGTCTCCCTGGCCCTTCACTTCTACCCTTCCACACTGCTTGGTACCTCGTGATGGTAAAATGTGCAAACTATAAACTACCATGCAGATAGGAGGCATTACTGTGGTACAGCCTTTAAAAATCATTGTATTTCTTTTGAATTTAGGGTCAGAGTTCTAAGAGCTATGTGTATATCAAATCTTCTTCTGCTCCCTCTCACCTTTCCTTCCCTACCTCACCTCCTACCTCAGCTAAGGCCAGTGCTGTACAGTACGGTGTAGGGATAACAGTTACTAACCATCTTATTCAGCATTCTCTACATTTACTACCTTTACTAGAACAGTGGAGAGGATTTGCCTAGTCCTGCAGTGACCTGATGTGTGTGGGGAGGCAGGAGGGGTGTGATATTCAGGGGGCTCCCCCTCCTCAGAGAAGAAAGGGAGGGGGAGTGGGGAGAGGATCTGTGTGAGGGAGGACTGATATCAGGATGTAAAATAAATAACTAAACACATTAAAATTTAGAAAAGGAAAATCTATTAGCATGGATATTTAGCCATTCTAGAGAACAGACTCAGTTTTACCTTGTTGCCATTTAGGTCAGACACTTAACCCATCCAACTGTTTTCCTCTCTGCGTCTTAGCAAGACATTTAAGCTTCTACACAATATATGCTATCCTTACTTATCTCTTGACATTCATCAGGTATGTGCTGCTCATTCCACTCAACAGGCTGGCTTGGAAGAAAGAGGTCAGAAATGGCAGAGACAAACTGGAGGGACAAGAACTTTAAGATCGTCAAAAGTTGTTCTGTGCGGTCTGTGTCCCTCAGGTTGACATCGTCTATTGTAAAGAGCTTACATTTAGGCTAAGCTCCAGTGCAGCCCACCCATGCAGGTCTGCACAGGACTGGGAGCGCTGCAGTGTTAACACATCACAGAGGACAACTGTGCTTATCTGCTATGTCACTCTCAGAGGCTAGAAAAACTTTCAAATATTCCCAGCTCTTGTAACACTCCTCACACATCTGTAATCCAAGAATTAATTAAATATGAACATAATGGATCATATTTGCAATTTCAGCAGATTGGAGGCTTGGCCGAGGCAGGGAGTTAAATGAGTTAAAGTCAGCAGGGCTATAGGGTGAGGCTGCTTTGAAAGTTAAGAGAGAAAAATGAAAACAAAACAAAACAAAACAAAACAATAAACCCTAAGGCACTCTTTAATTAAAGAAAGGAAAAAGTCAACGGCTTAATTTAGAAAGCTGGCCTGTGTCTCTCGCTGTTAGTGGTTCTAACGTGTTTGATTCAGATGGATAAAGTACGCTCTTCCCAGCTTCCGTCTTTCTGACCAACAGCCTTGTGCTCACCCTGGTTAAAGTCCTTGCAGGTCGTGGATTGGTTCAGGCACATTTTCTGAAATCCCTTTTCTTTTCAGATTAAACATAATTTGAAAACCTAAGTAGTATTATTTCAAATTTAGACACTTTTCTCACTTAAATGTAGTTTTTTCTCCTTCGTGGTATTTTAATCTAAAACAAATGGGGGTTTTACTTCAGCTCTATTTATGGTTGGTTAACTTTTCTAATATTTTAGTTTATATGAAATGTCTAAGATCTATTAAGTTCAGATGATAATAGCTGTCTAGTTTAAAAAAATTATATACAACTATTTACATCTATCTTCATAGAAAATAAAATAATATATAATGTATTTGAAACTTTTATCATGAAATGAATTCTAATTGCTTTTATAGTCAAATCAAGTTATACGTCGGACATTAGCATCAGTAGGCAATTGTACCAGACTTCCTCAAGCATCTTAAAACTTATATGAGTTACACAGCTTTCCTAATAAGGGCATTAGCTTTCCTTTTACATTTTTCATAAAAACTGTGGTAGATTTCTAAATACCAATGTCTTATGGAATGTTCTTGTTTAGTACCTGTAAAGGTGACATTGGTTAATAAAGTGTACAGAGATAAAAATGTGACTGTTTAATGGGCTTCTACAGGAAGTCGTTTGTGACCACTATCCACTAGTTTCCTAGGAAAAGCAGAGCTCAGTGAGTTAATGTTGAGTGTCTCAGAGTGTACCCAAGAGTTAGGACATCCTGGGAAAGTAGGACCACTATGGGAAGGTGGGGGTGGGGAGGAGGGTGGGAGGTTAGACCTTGATATCAGACTTCTCTCTGAGGCAGAAGAGTGGGGAAAAGATGTGGATGCTGTCTGGGAAGGCCCAGGTGGAGGCTAGCCACGCTGTGTCTATCTGCAGAATAAATAAGGCGCAGGGGGTGTGGTAAAACAGAGGTGAGACACAGACAGAGGACTTGAGCATTGTTGTCTTTAACTTCCCATTATGAAAAGGAGGAAAAGAACAGAGTAAGGTGGTGACCAGCTGAGGGGATGATGTCAGGCAGTGAGCAGTGACGGGTGATCTCAAGAGAGAAAGAAAGGCAATCAGACACGTCAAGTGAGCAGGAGAGGTCCAGGACAATGCAGCAGGGCACAGGCTCTCTGCCCAGCAGACAGCCTGTGCTCTGGTGAATGCCTCATTAAGCACCCGAAGAAACCGCCTCAAAGTCAGACGTGCTTGTCATTCTGACACCGGTACAAAGCTCTCAGAAAGTAAGTTTTGTGGACAAAGTGCCAAGGCAGAATCCAAAAGCCTACTGAGAGTTGTCATGCACTTGGTTGTTTTTCCTAATTTAAAATTGACAATAAAACAATTATATATTTAGAGCAATCATAGTTTTATCCAAGTACATAGGAAACGGATGGAAAAATACCAGTTTACGATTATGACGTGCTTTGGTTTTTCTCTTCACTTTTTAAAGTGATTTCCACATAGTAGCTGATGTACATGTATGAAACTTTTGATGGACATGCACATTTATCTCTCTGTATTTATATATTCATATGAACTCTTTCTGTCGGACACATGCAGCTGTCATTTCCTATTTTAGGCACACTGTCACAGGACCAGAAAGGCCCCACCCGCATGCCCAGTGTCTAAGCATTCCAAGACATAACTGACGAAACGTCCCGTCCCTCGAAGCTTTCCAAGAATGGAACCTTTAGAGCTACTCAGCTTAAAGTCTTCCTCATGGTCTCCAGAAGCTCAGGAGACCCACACCTGTGCCCTCACTCAAGCATGGCGACCTCCCTTGCTCACACTGCTTCCTTCCATTCTTCCTCGTTCCTAGACACAGTGCTTGCATTGTGGCCTTTCCCCAGCCTGCTTTTGTCTGTCTCTGTCTCTGTCTCTGTCTCTCTCTGTCTCTGTCTCTCTCTCTCTCTGAATTATTCCTTCTGTTAGAACATACAGGTAGCTCGCTCTCCCACTTCTTCCCAGTCTTTACAGGACTGTTATATTATTTCCCCCACACTGAGAACATCCGTGTCTTCTCTATCCGTACACTTCCATTCTTGGTGGTTGTTACTCTCCAACACACACTATACCTTTATCTTATATAAAAACTCTTTCCCCAGCTAGGAGAAAGCAGGAGACTCTTGTTTGTATTATTCACTGTCACATATACACTACTGAGTTTAGGAAATGGAATTATTAGCTAAGGCGATGAATTCCTTACACAGTCACTGACTATTGTATTCAGCACTGGAACAGGAATGAAGGTTAGAAAACAGAACAAGACAATTGCTCAAGGCTCTAGAGTTCATCAGTGGCAGAGCCAGGCCTGACTCTATCCTTAGTTCTGGCATCTCACTATGACCAGCTAAGATGGATAAAATCAACCTCAAAATTGGTGTGAGTGCTTTTCCTTCCTTTTATTTGAGTAGATCGTTGACTTGTGGCATACTAAGATGAGTAACACTGTACCTAGATGGTACTTATACTCTGGATTATGGGGACAAGGACCAGTCCTCATTGTCCATGATGTGAAAGGAGTGGTATCTGCCCATGGACTGGTTCGAGACTACTCTGCTCCTGTGCCACTGAAGAAAAGGTCCTCTCCTGTTGTCTAACAGAAGCTACAAGCAGTGATGCTGTATTTTCCAAAATATGGCTAATACGTGGCAGTGCTGGCTCACAATTGTACAGCTTTTATTATACCTGCACAAACACAAGCAACTCAACACATTATCTAATTAAAATCTTCAAAGAATCCAATGATGTCGGCATTGCTATTTTTAATTTACAAATGAAAAAAAAGTCTCAGAAAGAATGAGCAACTTTGAATAAACACAATGTCAGGAAAAATGACTTGTGTGGACTTCTAGAAGGGCGGCGGATTTACTCTGTAAGTGTTCGGGACTTGTGTTTTCATAGGTGCTTTCTGGTGAGAGTCCATAAGTTGAGACGATGAGGGCCAGATAATCAATGTTTCATACGATGAAGAAAAAACTGCGGTCTAGTACCATGTAGACCATGACTTAACCAGCATCACGAAGAAACCTTACTTGTACTGCTGAACACCAGCCAGTGTTCTACTCTTCACCGTAATTATTCCTGTTATGAAGTTTACAAAAGTTATTTCATTTCCTCAGGCTTGCTTCTTTGGTGAGAAGTTTAAACCAACTGACAACTAGGATCATTTGTTTTAGAGTGTCCATAATGATTCTAAGCTACCTAAAATGCTTGGCTAGTTAATAGAGACCCGAAGAAAGTCTTGAATGACATTCCCACTCCATACATATGTATGCCTCTAAATCTCAGGCTGTAAGAACTCCAAGTTTTTCTTGTTACTTACTTTCAATTTACATAGGATCATATAGGCCCCTACTTGTTCTGGTTGCTTATTTCTGCATGGAACAAACTATATTGAGATAAACCTATATATAATTTAAAATGAGATTGAATTAATAAACTTGTTTACTTTATAGAATCATCTTTATATGACAGTGGTAGTAATACATCAAGGCAGCTATATTTCCATGTAAGATAATCCTTTCTAAGCTAAACAATGTATTTTCCCTTGGGTATGCGACTAACCCATAAGTATGGTCTCAACCGTTCATTGCTTGGCAGTCTTCTGGACTACCATCAACAACAGGATACCCAGAACACAATGCTCCAAACTCAACAGGGTGGGGCTGGAAGCAACAAAATTACTGCTTCCTTGGTAACACTGTAGCTGTGCTACAACTTCGTGTGCAAGTTGTGCATCCAACTTGCCACGAAAATAGTTTGGAGCAGATGATGACCCATCTTAAGCTTATCTATTGATGTTCTATTTTTTTTTTTTCAAACGAATCGATGCCAAGTCTGATCTCTCCTGCTTTTAGACATACACCATTGAAACCCTGAACCTGAAGCCTGACCCTTTGCCTTTCTTTTATTGTGAATTTTACTTTGTTGGCACCTGCTCAATATTTCAATCCATTCTATAAAACTGTAATTTATGAAAGGGCAGCTATTTAGAGAGCTTACTTTACAGTAGACATATTATAATCCTGTGTCTCTGTGTTAGGAAAATGGCTTCTGGAAATGTAGAACAGGCACTAGGCATCATACCATAAAGCTGAATACATAGCTGCTCTAGGGAATGTTGAGGTTTAGTTGTAGCTTGTGGAGATGTAACATAGAACAGTTAGTTCCAGTGACTCAATTTTAGAACTGGAGGAAGAAGAAAAACTTCTTTGTGACATTTCATTCTCATATGACAGCCTTTCAGTTACTTTCTTGATCATCAAACCTAACTCAACAAGAAATCAATACAACTGATCTTGTTCTGGAAATTCATTAATAAGCCAAGCTTGTTTCCTGTACACTCAGTTCCAGTTGGACAGCCGGGGTTCTTTGTGGCTGCCTTGTCATTTTGTTCCCTTTGTGGAAAAACTTGTATGGGATATACATGTAAACTATAGATCCGGTTAGTAGCTCCAGAGCTATGTTTTGCCCTGGTCAATATCGTCTGCAATGTGTGGAGGTGTACATGGTAAATGTCTGTAAAACTGTTCTTAAGAAACGCTTTAATTCACGTAAAAGTTTAAGTCAGAGGTGAGTTTCTGACATATAGAAAATGTATGTCAGAAACAACCTTCTGTGAGTTTACATGCATTTTGCCACCAAAATATTAAGACAGTATTGTTTATGAGTGAAATCGTTGTGCTGCTGAAGTCTAGCCAATTTAGAATGTGACATCTTTTAAAAATTTAAATTAAAACGATTTTGAGACTTTCCTAACATGCACTTTGTTCACAACATTTCCACTCCTCCCCCCATTTCCAAACCTTCATATGTCATGCGACTCCCTCTCAAATTCACGACCTCCCCTACTGAGTGGGTCTCAAGTCCCAGCAGACAGCTGTTGGCTACTCCCAAGATATAAGAGCCACTACTGTACTACTGGGGACATCGTGGGAGAATGGTCATTGCTGTGGTCCATGGGCTTTACAGATGGGTATGCCTATTGATTGCTTTGCTTCCTGGGCATCTTGGATAACACTTTTGGATACCATGAGCGCCGGATTCCAGGTTAGTTCCATCTCTGATCCTCCAAGTCCCGTGTTTGACGTGTGTGATGTCTTCAGCAATAAAGTCTTAACTCTTAACTTTGAGGAAGAAACTAAAGGTAATGGCAATAGCCACTATTGTTCTTGGGGGGTCTCTTGGACTACCGTGACCAACAATTGGAAGGGAGGCTTCCTATGCCTGCTACTGGGGGTTTGGTTAGTCAATAGCTCTTGGAGGGAACAGTATGACTACAGTGGTATAACTGAATTTACGTTATATACAGTATATCGTAGGTGTATAATATATTCGCACATGTGTGTGTATGCCGTCACCAATGTTATATATGTATTTTAAAGAAAGTATATAAAATAATGCTTGGCTTTTCAAACATCCTTAGAATTATTTCCCCCTCTTCTCTCCCCTAACTCCGCGTGACCCTCCTTCCTCCCTGTCCAGCTAACCTCCCCCACTCACCTTTTCCACTCTCCCCCGAGGAGCACCTGTGACCTACTGTGCTCCTCCCTGGAGACCCTTCTCCCTCATATCAGGGTCCCGTCTTACTTCTTCGGTTTCCGAAATTACTCAAGGCTCAGTCGGCACATCTGAAGATTTGAAGTTAGGAACCACAGCTGAGAAAGAACGTGTGGTATTTGCTTCTTTTGTGTCTGGGTTACCTCACTCAGTATAATGCTTTCTTGGTTCATTCATTTACCTATAAATTCCATGATTTCATTTTTCTTTAAAGATGAAAGTATTCCCCCATGAATATGCACCATATCTTCATTATTCACTCACCAGTTGAACAACACTTAGGTTACTTCTTTCCTAGTGATTATAAGCAGAGTGGCAATGAGCATGGCTGAGCAAATTCCTATGTAGTAGGACGCCAAGTCCTTTGGGATTATGTTGAGGAGTGGTATAGCAGGCTTAGATAGTAGATCTCCTTTATTTATTTTTGATAATTTTTCATACTGGTTTCCATGTGTTGAATTAAAATCTGGAATAAGAAATGGCTGTTTACTATAACTACTCTCTTTCAATAAAACGCTTGAAACACTAGCTAGAGCGACAAGAGAAGACAATCAAAGGACTTAATAGGAAAAGAAGTCAAATTGTCATTCTGCACAGATGCAGATAGTATTACACATAAGAGACCCTGAAATCCCACCAGCAAACTCCTAGAAATGGCCAACACCTCCAGAAATGTGGCGGGATACAAAAGCAGCTTAGAAAAATCTGTAACCTTACTACATATTGATTGCAAGGGTGCTGAGAAAGGGATCGTGGTAATGTTCCCAGTCACAATAGCCCCAACAAATATCTGGGAGAATCATAACCCAGAAAGTGACAGACCTATGAAATGAAAACTTTAATACACCGAAGAAGGATGGTGAGCCACCAGGAGACGAAAAGACCCCCATGTCCATGGACTGGAAGAATTAGCATCGTGGAGACACTCATCCCACCCAAGGCAATTTACAGATTCAAGGCAGTATCAGTCAAAATCC
This sequence comes from Rhynchomys soricoides, assembly GCA_019843965.1. NCBI lineage: Eukaryota > Metazoa > Chordata > Mammalia > Rodentia > Muridae > Rhynchomys > Rhynchomys soricoides. The sequence goes on from JADRCH010000045.1 coordinate 2,165,415, forward strand.
CCACATAACTCTTCACAGAAACAGAAGAGACCATCCTAAAATCCATGTGGAACTGCGAAGGGCCCTGGACAGCCAGGCTGATCCTAGGCAAGAAGAATGCTGGAGAAGTTGCCATCCCAGACTTCAAGCAACATTTACAGAGCTACAGCAACAAAAGAACTTAGTAAATGTTAAAGACCCCTAGAAACCAAGGAAATGCAAGTTAAAACTACTCTGAGGGTCATCTTAACCCACGTAGAATGGCTAAGGTGAACAAAGCAACTGACAGTGAATGTGGTGAGGGTATGGGGAGAGGGGGGTCCTCAGGCAGAGTGGGCAGTTTATTAGAAAACTCTCAAGGCTTTCCGGAAGATTGAGACTACTACTTTCTATTTAAAATTATTTTAAACCAAGTTTTTAAAAAATTAATTTCTTTTTAAAAATTATTTTATATATACGAGTACATTGTAGCTATCTTCAGACACACCAGAAGAGGGCATCAGATCCCATTACAGATGGTTGTGAGCCACCATGTGGTTGCCGGGAATTGAACTCAGGACCTCCGGAAGAGCAGTCAGTGCTCTTAACCTCTGAGCCATCTCTCCAGCCCTTTAGCCAAGGTTTTGATTTCACAGTTGTATGGCAGTTAGAAGAGGTTAAGACAGGCCCTTGTCTTGGGGGGAAAAAGCTAAAATACATTTCGCATTAATTAGTAATGTGGATTTTCCAGTTGCAGTTAATGAGTTGAACATCTAGAAGGTAAGACTCATTCAGAAAATGGAAGCTTGGGTTTACTACGTAGAGAAGAAATAGGAATTTGGAAAACTTCTCTTAATGTGATAGCCAACTTTATTACTTGACAGATATTCACAAATGGATTTATTGGCTAGGATTTAAAATGCTATTAATTCATATTTGTGAAATCTGAACTAAACACTGGCAATCATTTATCTCTAAACTTGGTGTGAAAAATCATAATGATGAGACAAATCACAGATAAAGCTGCTGGAGATTGGTGATATTGCTTAGGACCATGTGCTGTGGAAGATGGCTGTAGAGGTATTTTTATTATTTTTCCGTGTAAGCCACAACCTTAAAGAGACATTTCCTGGATATGACCTTTTAGGAAGGGTGACAAAGAGACCTTACTTTGTGTTCAAATCTAAGATTTAATGTAAATATGTTAAAATCAAGAAAAATACTTATTCTTTATAATCTTAGTTTCTTCATTATAATGACAAAGATACATCTAATTTGTATAGTTATGAAAGTTTATTGAACTAATGAACCTATGGCTGGAGAGGCTCTTTAGTTTGTAAAGGGCTCTGAACCTGCAGTGTAGCCCAGGCTGGCCCTGCACTTACTGTGCTCTGGTTTCAGCCTCAGTAGTGTTGAGATTCCAGGCCTGCATCTAGGAAGTTATTATGCCTGAGGAAGCCATGTGGAGGCACAGAAAAGATGCTGCAATGAGTCAGAGCTTGCAGCTACTTTGTCTCAAGTCATTGTACAAGATAGAACAAGAAATGTACTACTCAGGGACTCCTTAACGTCTGAACAGGCTGTAGAAAGTTTAGATGGAAGAAATTACTGTTCAGATAAGGGCTCTAAGAGGGGGATTCTGGAGAACAACTGTGCTCTGAGGTACCCTGCCTTCAGTCCCACCAGCCCAAGTGATTTTCTATTCTGTGTCTGGCACTGCACTGGGTGCCAAATACACAGACAGCAGAGCGATGGTGTATTTGTAATGTGTTTGTTACAGACTTATCTTGTATGTTAAGCAAGGTCAACCTGCACTTGCATATTGATTGTACATTAGTCTATATTGTACAGTGTGTATGGAAAACATATCTAAAGCAAAGCTTTTGCAGGCACTCCAGATCAGTGATAGTTTACTGAACATGCACGAGACCCTTGATTTACCCCCAAGTACCACAAAGACAAATATTTTTCAAAATAGCTGTAATAAGGGCATGCTTAAAGTATAGACACTCCAACACTATTCCAAAAATAGAGGAGGAATATTTTACAGAATTGTGGCTGGGCTCATTATCCTTGATAAAATAACTTGTTTTACACTTGTATAGAAAAATGTTTTAAGCATTTTAGTAATTTCTTATCAAATCTCTTTCACTTTTAAACAGATATTTTAAAATGGTAACATGTAAATTCGTGCTTTTGGTGTTTTAAAAAACGTTGCCTGTGATTTTTTTTGTTCAAAGTAGAAGAAAGTAAAGTATCTTCTACTTGCTGTATAATTAAGTAACAGGAGAAAATTTCCATTTTGATTCATGTATGCCGCTTTACAGCTGGGCACTGTTGAAGCACCCATACCCCCACACCAGTACTAGGAATAACCCCTCCAGACTTTTCCTCCAGAGCTCAGAATGGGTGGGACATTGCCCCAGAATGATATTTGTGTTGCTTAAGAGGGTGTCAGGGATACTCTGGAAGAAATTTCCATTAACATAAATAACTGAGTCAATGGGTAACCATGTGGCTTGATGTGATCACGTGGTCGCCACGCCTGCCTTTTATAGCTGTCCCTGCGAGATGCTCTAAAACATCCAAGCAAGTCTAGACTCCATATTAAAGAATTCTATTTTTGTTGAACATATTTCATTCATTTTTTTAAAAAGTTTTTATTCCAAATAAGACGTGTTTCAGAGTTAATGCTTCAGAATCTCATATATTACCAAAACTCTGAGCCTGAAAGTATAAGTCCAACCCCTTTACTGTACTTAATGAATACAAAAGATGCTTTTGTGGAAGAAGCAGAAAGCAAAAAGTTTTATTTGGTCGCTGAAAGAAATAACGGGAAGGAAAGCAGCTGCTGTCTTACATGACAGGCCCACTCTGCCAATTAGCGTTGCTTGGCGGGGTTATGGGAGGCTAACGTAAAGCGCACAGCCTCGTGGGTAACATGCTGGAAGCAAAATTTCTCAAATCTTGTATTCCAGTGCATTAAACGGGCAAGCCCTCAACGAGACATACAAAAAACAAAAATTTTTTAAAAGACTCGAGAATTAAGTCTGTTGGTCTCTGCCTCCTCAAGAAGAAAATGCTGTAGAGAGGGGAACCACACCCAAAGAAAGTGGGAGACCAGTTCTGGCTGGAAAGAATGGGAGATATGTTTGCGGATATCCTCAGAGGGCAAGACAGGATGCGGAGCGCGAGCCTGGTTAGAAAGGTGGAACGTATACAGACAGTGAGCTTAGGTAGGCCAGTGCTGTACGAACAGCAGCTGGGCAATGCAGATGATGGGCAGTGTGGACCGTGTGTGACTTCCCACTCAGATTTCATCTTTCAAAGGACACATTTGTTCCTACATCTGCAAGTGGAAACGTGGACTCGAAAAGCCAGTTCCATCCCATCATGATGTGAGGTGTGACGGAGTGGGCAAATCTAGTTTTTTTAAAGACACGCCTAGAAGTCAATAGCCATTTTTGCTAATACGCTATGGTGCCCAAATAGGAGGACTCTAAAAATTAAGGCCCGACTTGGGATCGGGGAAAAGCAGAAACCTTTTGTTGGATAGATGGGAGTCGGGGAGAGAGTAGGGTTAAAAAGGACCGAGCTCAGCATGGCAAGGATGGTGTTGATTATGGAACGGAATGAGGAGGGCCTCATGTGCCACCCAGTAGGTGGGATCCGTGGTAAGTGGGAATTCCATGTGGGAGAGGAGAGATGAGAATATTTTTAAAAATTCAGTTTCAAAGCTTAATGGTTTGGAAAATAATGATTCCATTAAACAAAACAGGAAAATCAACAGAACAAAACTCTGGCAAATATAGCCACTTAAGTAATTTTTTTTCTTAAAAATACATACACAAATAATTTTTCTGAGTACATATATTATTAAATTTCTCAAGCAACTGAATTTTATTTTTACACAACCATGTACCAAGAAGAGAGAATGTTATAATGCAGATTTGGAGATGAAGTGTTAAAATGATGACGAGTTTTTGGAGAATCATTGAAGTGAGACCATTGTGCCAACAACAGTAGCTATTCAGTGTCTATTAGTCCAGTATTTAGAGACAAGCTGACAAATCAGTGTTGTATTTATTATGTTATTTTAAAATTAGCAGAGCCATGATGAATCACGTTAACACGGGAGTTTTTGTAGCTGTCCACTAAACGATGTGGTTCTGGAAAGGTTCAGAATAGGTTTATAGTAAAATGTAACAATATATTGTAACTTTTGTACTAATGGTGAAATGTGATATTATAATGTGATATTTTTTATCTTGGGCTGGGAAGCACTTTCTTAATTGATACCCCTTTCCTCTAGCTTCCTTACTGGCCAGAGTGTTGCTAGCTGGTCAAGTCAGGTAAAACACACAAAGCTTCTGAGAGCTTGCTTTCTAAGATGAGGCTTCAGCTTGGTAAGATGAGTAAGTCAAGATACTTACACTAACATGATCAACTACATATTCTCTGGGGGGAACGAACCAAGAAACAATAGAACATTTAAATGGTCATAATCCACAAGTAAGCTATTACTTGGCACCGGATCATCTTTAAAGGTCACTGAAACTCACAAACATTCACTTCTAGCACAGTAAACTTGTGTTTCTAATTAATTATCATTTAAAGGCTTTGGTTGTTTTTGGATTATTTTCATCCAAAATTTTCCTGTTCCTTCTTTCCCAATTTAAGACTCAACACACTTCACGCATTTTAAGATGATGCTCACTAGCAGAGGCTCTTTAAACACAGATGACTAAATCTTACTTCTGACCACTGCCAAGCTCTTGTCTTTATAGAAAGCACAGTGAACTTTATGTTCTCATATTTTCTGACTTTCATACAAATGAAACTGTAATACATGAGAAAATAAAACATGAAACCCACTTTCTGATAATGCTTCAGAAAACCAACGGGATTAGTGACAGCTGTGGAAAGTTTTCATGTTCTTAAAACCTGGGCTTTCTGAAATGACCCTTTAAGTTTAACCTATTGAAAAACACGAATTGCAAATTACGTCAAAGTACTTTCCCCTTGCACAAGCATTTTGTCTTTAATTTCTACTTAATGATTTTACCTTTTCTATTGTGTGTGTGCAAGTGTGTATGTGTATGAGAGTGTGTGTGAGTGTATGCGTATATGTATGTGTATAAATGTGTGAATGTGTGTAGGAGAGTATGTATGTGTGTGTGTATGTGTTTGTGTATGTGTGTGCATGTGTGTATGTGTGTGTGTGCATGAATATGTGTGTATGT
>JADRCH010000045.1:2170715-2254095 GCA_019843965.1 Rhynchomys soricoides
TGTGTGTTGAATGGGTGTGGAAATCAGAGAACAACTTGTAGGGGAGGGCTCCCTCCTCCCACCACGTCTGGCCAGCACATGTAACTCAGGTTCTTATCCTTGGCAACCAACTTTACCTCCTGAGGTATTTCCCTGTCCCTATTCCTGGTTTTAAAAATCTACTGCCGTAGAGTTAATATTCAATCTTATCTTTCCTTTTACCCTCCTGCCTCTTCTTCCTCCCCCACTTCTTCCTCTGGGTAGTGTGAAAACAGAAATTGTGGAATATCTTTCCTGGGAAATTTCTAAATGTGTAAGTGGCTGAGACAGATGTTTGAACAAGTTAGATCACTTCTAAGCACAGATTGTCCCCATTAGAGACCCTGAAGTGGACAGCACACCACAGTTTGCCTCCAGCAAACTTGAAGGCTGTCTTAGCAGCTCCCTGGTAAGGCCAGCAGGAGTTTTCCGAAGCCCTCCTCCACACGGCACACTCCTGCAGTGTTGTGTGCTCTTGCCACTTTTAGATAAGAGTGAGAGTGAAAACTGAGCTTCCCTTGGTGTGGTGTTAAGTGTGCTTCCTTTCCTATCTGTAAAGAAAACTCTTTAATGAGTCTCAGGGCCCTCTTCTATTTCTTTGTGAATTTTGCTCTTATGTAAACTTATGGTCTGGGTGATAACTATAATTATTTTGGTATGGTACCATATATTGTTGTTACTTTTGAGAGAATGATCTCATGGAGTTTCAAGAGCTATGGTCAGGCATGACCTGTGCAGGGAAGACACAGTAATGTACTAGACGGGGCTTTCCTGGCTCCAGGAGCTAACAGTGTGCATCCTTTTAAACTTCTTATTCATGTCTTCCTAATGCCATGCTGGTAGCTTGATATGGACATAAAACTGGCCATGGCAGGACTATTTAAACTTTGGAAACTGGTGAACTAGAGAAAGAGTTACAAATCAGAGCCTCTTCTTCTCTTCTGGAGAAGCCATTGTTAAATTCTTATGGGCTTATCCCGTGCAGTGTTATTTTTGGAGACTGAATCTCAGGCCCAGGGAATGCTAAGCAAACGTCTTACCCCTAGGCCACATTCTTAGCCCCTCAATACAATTTCCACAGCTGTCACCCTCCTCCCCCAACACTGTACTTCATGACTCTCATCTGCTTTTACCAAGAACAGACTTTGTGTTAGCTGTGGCCTCCAGTGCAAAGAAAATATAGCCAGAGTATCATGTGTCATTGGTGAGGCTGGCCCTGGACTCACAAGGCAAAGAAAAGTGGCATCTTTATCCTGATCCTTGCTGAAGCCTTATAACCCCCAAACTCAATGCCTCAGATAGCAATGAATTGCACACCTAATACACACACAGGTACAGATATGTCAAGGCACACAGGCTAATGCTTTGGAGGGTAAAGCTTGATTTAGTGGAATGTAATATAACTGACTTCGGTCTTTGTTGTGTGTATCTAGTGTCTAAATGTGACCTCTGACCATGCAAATTCTGGAATGCGTGTACTGAAATCAACTCACACTAAATCTGCAGTGCCGTGACTCTATTGTTTTTCTTACTTATAGTCTGACATTTCCTCACAGTCTAAGCGATCATTACTAAACATCTGAGGTGGGAGTACTAGCAAATTCCAAAAATGTTCAAGCAACAGCCAAGTCATAAAACAAATATTTTAACCCACACATTGAATTCATTAAAGTCTACAAAAAATAGGACTCTTGATACCAGTCATGTATATAATGATTCAACAACCTGAACGCCCCACCCCCTGGCTCTTCTAAAACTTGTACAGTTTCTCTGTCTTGGCAATATGATGCTTTGGCCTGAATGGAGATATATTAGAAGTTAGAGTTGTGTGGTCTTTGTGTGGGATTCAAGCATCTAGGGTGAGGCTCTGTTGTTTGTTATATGATGTTTTGCTTTCAATTTTCCATTTTCCAAATATTGCCCACCCCAAATAGTACGATGTCAAGCCCCAGCATAGGCAGCCTGCATGCATGTGGACAACAGACATTCCTCTGGGCTCCTCATCTATTTCTTTCACTTAACTTGGTCACTTTTCTTTTGGTCTACTTTTCCTGATTCAAACGTTCATCTTGATGGATTTCTTCAAGGCTTTCTTATCCTCAGAGGTTCTCATTGCCAGTTCTAGAGTCAAAGACCTGTTTCCTCCATGCTTTGTCAATTAGGATCTCCTTTGCTATGCTAGGTAAATGTAGATCTTCTATTCCAAAAGACAGTTTATCTCAAAGGTCAGAAGATGATCCTGATCCCGAGGTCTCAACTCTACTGGCCCTTTTGGTGCTTAAATGCGCTATGAATGCCACTGGAGGAGAAAAGAAGTCATCAGTTTGTCTATCTGAGACCCCTACCACCTGCATGACCTCTGGTGTAAAAGTGACATGAACATCAATGGAGTGACCAAACACTTTCTGATTGGATTTAAGACCTGGTCCACAAGAGAAACCCACACCTGGCACCATTGTCAGACCAAGAACCTGTGGCTAGTCAGGTCCTAGGTCCAAGAGGACAGCCTATGCCATTGTATCTGCTAAATGGACATAGTATTAAACCGACCCAATGACTTCTAGTGATACTTGTAGACTACTACATCTCTCAGGCCTCATCAGAGAAGCTTCTACTTGCAGTAGATTGCAATTAACACAGACCCACATCTGGTCAAGGTGCAGAGAACAAAAGACCAACCATAAATGACGGAATGATCAACCATAAATGGGATGTTAGTATCATACAACCTCTTCCCAAGACCCTGAAAGTACTGAGGAAGAGGGAGTAGAAAGAGCGTAAGAGCCACAGGTGGTAGCTGACTACAAGGAACCTGCTCTAGACACAACAGGTAGCTGCACATTTGAACTCACCGCAGTTGTTACAAGACTGGTACAAACTCAGGTCATATCCTATCTCAGCATGGAGAGGGGAGCTGGGCACAATCTCTGACTCTTGGCCTAGGGCCATTGATGAATAGATTCTTGGAGGGGGGAGAGTCCGTTTCTCTAAGAGTGCGTTAAATTGAGCACACTCCAGTGGATGGCCACACATCCAAGAATATGTTCACAGCACAAATTAAACTTGGTGGGCGTGAGAACAAAGAGAAGATACAAAGTTGGGTGGGTAGAGAAAGAAGGCGGTGGATCTGGGAGAATGTGGGTGAGGGAGAATGTGATCAAAACATGTTTTATGGAAAACTAATAGTTTTTGTAACGGTAGTAAGGGCAGCTTTGAGTTTTCAGAGAACAATTTTGATATCTTGCTAAAATAATATTTAAAATTCATGTAGAATTTTATTTTAATTATTGTGTATATAGTTTGGGAACAGATTAAATGGCCTCTCTGTGTGTAGTCCCTGGCTTATATCTTTGTGTATAGTTACTGGCTTAGATTTTCTTTGTATCTTATTCACATACAAAAAGGGAGGCTCCTTATAGAGCTTCACTAAATTTAGATCTCGACAGGTGCCATTGCTGAGAACAACATTGCTTCGTAATCCTTTCTTTTTGCACATTGCACAGATCCAGGCTCTGTCCAGAAACATCTTTAGACTCACAATCCTCTCTCTCTCAATGTGGGCACATAGTTTACAAGTTTTCCCTCATCCATTTTAGCTTTGTGGTATGGTGCATCATGATGATATGTTCTGCACTGCACAGAGCTGGAGAGGGTGGGGAGAAAAGCAAGGGCTGGCCATAGCGACTGACCAGAAGAATGGACGCAGCTTCCCTCGCTCAGTTAGTCCAACACTGCTTTCCCTGGCCCTCTCCCCTTCCCTCCATCACTTTTGCTTTACATTTACCCAAAACAACTTGGAAAGACCTAAATAACAAAACTCTGAAAGCAACGTAGACTAGCAGAGTCCTTGGCAGGTACAAAGGAGATGATTGTTCTCGAAGGCTGTTGATAAAATGATAAAATTAATTTTATATTCATAGTAAGAATGTTGTCTTCTCTGGCTTCCAGTTTAGTTTTATAATACACGCACACACACATATTCAGTTTCTGTGTGCTGAAATCTTCTCTTTAAATATCAGTATCACTTTAGACTGTCTCTAAATAGTCGATATTGCTTGAAAGTATAAGCATCAACATGACCTTGAGATTTTTAAAGTGTTTATGCTAACTTACTCAGGTACCCTGACTCAGGGTATCTCAACTCTTACTCGGGGCTTAGGGTTTGCCCATTTACACAAATTCAACCTATTTTTAGGAAAACGTGTCCTCACATCAAGTCCTGATCATCCTTCTTTGGAGCAGGCACACTTTTGCCCAGCAGTGCTTTCATGTCCTGCAGGCCCTGCCTTTTGTCAGCTTTCCTGCCACACTGCTGCTAGAGGTGGCTTTAAAGTGCCTCACCTCCCACCTTCTCAGAATGAAAATCTAAACCCAACTAGTCCGATGTTTCTCCCCAAGCTAGCCTTGCCCACAGTTCTCCCTTCTTACCTTAGAACTTGTGCTAGAAGGAGATTAACCCTAATGTTGCTGGATCTGACACATCATTGGCTCTTGCACTTTCTTCTCTCTGACTTTCTGGGTGTTACCACTATGCTACTTGACGTTTGTGAGCTAGACATCAGGAAAAACCAAGGTTGTTTCTACAGGCTAAATATTCTACCTACCTACTGAATTGTTTGGAGGGGCTTAAGATGTAAACCACTCTTTAAACCTTTGGGATGACATGATGTGTTTAAGAAGGTTATACTTTTAATGAGTCCCTATGATCCTAAAGTAGAATTAAGTGTTTCCACTGGAAATGGGAGAAAAAGTTTGCAAATCAGGTTTTCACCCCTCAACACTATCTCTTAGAGAATAAATCAGTATTATCATTGTTGGCTAGATCTTGCAATAACTCTTGAGAATGATGGGTTGGGCAGGCAGGGATGGCCTTCCAGAATGAGGCGACAATAAAAAGGTTATTGAAATAGCCCTGAGTGTGCACAGTTTGAGAGCCCTGTGTTTCTGGTACTGTCTTGCAGAGTGTGCTCTTTGCCCAACCTGTGCCATCTCTACTCGGTCGATCATACCAAGAACCAACACTGACTTTTTTTTTTTTTTTTTTTTAAAAAGGAGCAAACATTTGAATAAAATATTGTAAATATGATATTTAATGGCTAGATTCTTCAGGTTACAGAAAAATGACCTGACAAAGTTGACATTTTTAGAAATATTCTTAAAGTAAGAATGTATAGTGAAATTCAAAGTTTATAGATCACATCACTGTCTTTAACCCAATGGACTAAGCTAATGATAATACATCTTGGAACATGGGACTTTTGTAAACAGGCAGACAAAACCCTAACAGGTGCATTTTTAACATTTTAATTGTATTTATTGGTAATGAGTGATATGTGTTTGTGCATGCACACAGCATGCACATGGAGGTCAGAGGGTTTTCAAGGGTCAGTTTTCTCTTTTCAAGGATTGAATTTAGGTCACCAGCCTTGGCCCAGAGTGCCTTTATCTGCTGAGTCATCTTGCCAGGCCTCATGTAATAAACTTTGTAATAAATTTAAATTATACTTATGAGATAAAAGACACTGAATAAGGACCTCTTCATTAAAAAGCACCCCAAAAATCACTTTGGATGTTTCCCCTAAAGATACCATCTTAACATGAATTTATAGCAAAATGACCAACAAAATAATGGATACAATGAGGAGAGATGTTAAGGCACAAAAATATAATAGCCCCAAGTAAATAATATAGTATATCTACATGTAATACACAGATGTAACGAGGACTACACAGTACCAGAAAAGTCTTCTGGAATTAGCATGAATGAATAAATAGTGAGTGAGTGAATGAATGAATGAATGATATAGAATATATACCATATGCACAGGCTAGAAACAATTTGGGCTTTTATCTAGAATAGAAAATATTTATTAATGTGAACATTAAGATGGATTATATTAAATATTTTTAGAATAATAACAATATATATATAAACAGAGACATGTTAGTTAACTCATGAGGTATAGACTTGTGCATGTGCCCCAGTGTGCTAGAAGGAAGGCAGGGGAATATGCGCTTTGCCTATGACCATAGAGACATATGGAAGCTATTCCCTACATCAGAGTTGTATGCTAAAAATGCAAGCAGGGTTAACCGAAATCATAAAGGAGGATTTTATAGTTGAAAGGAAAACTGGAGATGTTTGGAGTTATCTACAAACTTAATTGAGCTGATATCATAAAAGTGATCTAAGATGAAACAGTATTTGAATTAACAGTGGAACTTTGTACTTATCTAATTAAGTAAACTCCAAGACTGTTAGAAAATCCGAGGGAAACTTACCTACTATTTCTCCTTATCTTTCAACTTCAGTCCTCACATTTTATACAGACCCCAAGGCAGTCACTAATTCTTTACTCCTGGGATAACTAACAACTAATAATTAATACTTATGCTAATGCATAATTCAATGCTCTGATTGGTAGGGGTTCCTATCTTTCTATGACTTTCAGCATTTGCTGGTGCCTACCAGGTAGAGATTCACAAATAGTACTGTGGATTGGTTTTCACACGCATAATGTAGTCCAGTGCATATGGTAACATTTGGGGAATACTGCACTGGAGAACTCTATGCCGTTATGGGAGTGGAGAGGTGGAGCTGAGAAAGTGCTGGAAATTTCGTGGTAGCATGAGAAAACCAACAGACCCACTTGTTGAAGCCAAAGAGTAATTTGTAAAGGAACAATGAGAGGAAGTGATAGGAATGGACTGTGGTCGACATTTGTAGGGCTTTGAATTTCATGTACAAAAGGTTTTGGTTTACTTTGCTTTTTACAGAGTGCACACCTAAAGCATGTGGAGCACTAGACTGTTATGTAGAAAGGGCAAATACCAAGTCAGAAAGGCTGGAGACAGGCTGGTAGGTGAGATGTGAGATCCCTTGGATGACAGAGATGACAATGGATAGGGTAGAGAAATGTGTGCCAGGCTGCAAGACAGACAGAGCAGGGAGTGCAGAGTCCTCCACCACAGAGGGGCTGAGACAGACAGATCAGGGAGTGCAGAGTCCTCCACCACAGAGGAGCTGAGACAGACAGAGCAGTGAGTACAGAGTCCTCCACAAAAGCTCACTGTGCCATCCACCCTTTAAATTTTTTTTCTTTGGTATCTTCCTGTGTGAATAGACATTTTTATTTTTCCTCTTTCCTTGAATTTTCCACTTCTGTAAAAGCATGTTAACTACTCCACATAACAATTTATCATTTAGAGTGACATTGTTAGTCAAGGACTTCCACCTGAATCTTCCTAAGAGCCACCGGGGGTGAGGGGAAAGGACGGCTATAAGTCCCACTTTCACGCTTGAGTGCTGACAGCCAGCATGCTCTGAATTATCTTACTGTGCAGATAGATGGCAGAATGGTCCTATACTCTCCTACCAGTTCCACTCCTGCTGCCTGGGTGCTCAGCCCCTTTGTATTCAATCAATGTCTTCTTTCAGAAATCAGGCATTCACTGATACCACAGAATTTACCTTATCTCTATCCCTGTGTCATGAAAACCTGGAGTCCCACTGAGATGTTAGACTTCAGGAAAAAACAAAAAACCAACCCAATAGCCCAGAGAAAGGTTCTAGGTGGTAGAAAGTTACTGCTTTATTGCTTCAATTGTGTCTGATTCTCATGAAACATGATCATGGGAATGTGTGTCCACACTTCTTGTTTGTTTGGAATAATTTACAACAAAAATTTGTATTAGCAGATATGGAGCATCTATATTATCAGATAAACCATTCTTTCTGAAGTGGGAAAACTTCCTGAGATTTCGGAGTAAACAAGTGTACCCTACCTTCCTTGCTTCAAGGGAGGAAGGGCTAGGAAACTAATGTAGAAATGCCAGTCTGAAAATATAGCTCAACCTTCAGAATATACTGCTGGGTAAATATCTCCTATTTACTGCATAGATAAATAATTTGCATCTAAGCAAGTCTGCTGAAACAAGCTCAAGCTGTTTTAAACAGACACAGTACCAACAGCACCACACAGATGTGCTTCTAAAGATCTATAGGCAGTTTACTTTTCTTAATAAATCTCCCAATGAATGAAGGAAGGGGAGTTAGCCCCCTATCGCAGAACACTTGATGTGTTCCAAGGTTCTGCGTGTCTCGGCTCTGCCATTTAACAGTTCCAGGGCAAGCTTCCTCAGATCAAATGATGCAAGTACAGCATTAATGTTATCCATCACCAACATCGTGTTACCCTGAAGTAGTGGGCTCTGTCTACATCAGAGGAGAGAATCAGAAGGCTGCCTCTCTAGTCTGATGAAGGCCTTTGTGACACCTTCTCCAAGCCAAAATCAATAGAGAAACTTGAGGAAGGTGGGCTGGCTTCTTTCCCAGTGTGGATGCTGGCATGCTTTCTCCAGGCAGCTAAGCCAGTATAGCACACACATCTCCTGATGGGCAGACCCTGACACGAGCCTCACAGAGAGCTTGTTCTGTGTTCTGTGGTCACTGTTTAGTTGGAGGTCTTGATTTATTTTAATCTCAAAACTTGTGATCTTGAGTCTGTTTAATTCACTGTAACTTTTGGGGAAATCAAAGTAAATAATACTCACATCACAAGATACTGAAAATGGCATGTTCATATAATTTGACACCGAGAAAAAAATTTCAGTCTGTGACATTTCCTAATCTAAGTTGTTCCTAAGAAAAGAGATGACCCAAGCCATCATAAATTCAATGTAAAAGTGAAACAAACTTAAAAGGGCACTTGACTCATCTACTTCCTTATAAGTAACTTCTCTTCAGTGGAAACTCTGAGCATGACTCTGCTTTCAAATGTGTTTGCTTTGAAGAAGTCTTTTGGCTAGAAATAAATATTCACTGAATACTGTCAATATAAAAATATTACTTTTAGGAATGTTCAAAACTAAAATTAATCCCATTTATCTGAGAAGGGTGGGGAAATCATATTAGCTCAATCATCAGAATTGTATATTCAAGTGTATATATATATATATATATATATATATATATATGCACCATTGTTGTCACCGTTAAATTCTAAAGCCTTAAAGCAAGAAAAAGTAACTTTTCATAATGAGATTATTTTATTCCCTTTAGAGTACAGAGTAGTTTTCTTCCATAGTCAAGGTAATAGCAACAGCTTACAGGTTATTAGGCGTCATGAATAATTCATAAATTACCTGTACCGTGCACCAGCTAGAGATGCCACGGTAGCTACAGCTGAAGACAGCAAAGAAAAATATGAAGCAGGAAAACTGGGAAATTTTGACTTTCATCTCTTTGAAAGACCTTAGCATTACGATGCAAGCATGAAAAATGATTCTATGTTAGAGAGGGAAGTGGGGTTAAAGATTACACAAAAGGACTTTCTAAGTGACATCAACATATAATTCTCTTACATTGGGAAGCGTGAATAAACACTAAATCCTTTAAAATTAGAAATGTTAACATAATTGTATTTTAAAAAATTGAGATGATCCCCTGAAAGTTTCTTGGACCATGCATATTTTTTGTTACTAAAACCATTGTTAGTCTCATGAAACAGCTGGAATGTGGTTATAGACTTGCATCACTAATCTACCACTCATTCCCCTCATTAGACACCCCAACACAGTCAAACAATGTACAGATCTGAAGTTGTGTTTCACCCGAGAACATGCAGAAGAGGGGACACGACGAGCGAGCGTAAGAGCTGGTCAATGGGGAGGAGAACCAGGAGACAGTCTTGTGACCTGGCCTGGGACTCAAAAGCATGCAGCAACTGCACCTCCTTCCATAGGATGTGCACAGGACTGCCCCCCCAAACACCCAGTCCCTAATTGGGCAGATGTTCATGAGCCCAACCCTGCCCAGGGGAGCTAATGGCAGATGAATGGTTATTGGAAGGAAGTCATTGTCTGCAGGGGCGTAACCAACTAAGGAGTCTTCAGTGATGGAGGAGCTCTACGCCCATGCCCACATGGTCAGTCCTCAAAGAGGTGAAGTCTAGCGAGCCATGAACAAAATGAAAATGTGTGAGCTAGAAACAGGGCTTGAGTGGAAGGAGGGGGTCTGGTGAAGGTGGGAGGGGATTAAAGACAGTGACAGCACATGACCAGAACATGTGACACTCCTCTAACCCAATGTCACTCATTCTCCAGTGAAAATACTACCCCCTTGCCTTCTCTTATACATCAATTTTCAAAATGACTGGAATTTAAATGATTCTTGACTTCAATGTCTTATGTATTTTATCCTTGGATAACCATTGGGCATGGAAGTTGAGGGAATGGTCACAGCAAGAGGAATGAATAAATGTGACAGATAGAAGTGATCTTCAATGTCAGGTATCAGTAGAATATTTGCATTCTCTCCTATTTGCTGAAAGCAGCTAGATGAGGCAGGAGGGTTAATGTCCCAGTGTTATGTACAGCAGCCTAGTGGACTAGTGAAACATGGGAACTGGAACCTGAGTATCAGCCAGGAACAGTGAGGAGAGGTGCTTCCAGGAAGCCAACAATCCCCCGGGACAGATGTGTATGGGCATTTGCCCACATGTATATGCTTGTGTACCACATGTATGTATGATGACTTCAGAGGCCAGAAAAGGGTGCTGGAACTTCTGGACTTGGAGCTATAGCCAGTTGTGAGTTGCCATGTGGGTGCAGGGAATTGAACCTAGGTCCTCTGGAAGAACAGTCAGCACTCTTAACTTCTGAGTCAGCTCTCTAGCCCTTTTGTAATATTCTTTATGAATGAAGACCTAGGCATTTTAGAGCCTCAAAATAAGCTATCCAGTTTTTGAGTCTAAAACAATTAACATAATCTTAGGTTGAAGTAAAGAATTCAACCCATCATTCCTTAATTTGGTACTTTTCTAGTTTAGAAAGTAATGGTTTGAGCGTCTGCACAAACATCCAGTATGGCCATCTGGCAATCAGACAGAGGCAATGATTCTGCTCTGGACTTACTAGTTATTTCATCATTTAGTCAAGACAGGATGACTTTCACTATTTTATAAATAGGTCCTTTCTCTGTCATGTGCAGTTAAATTTATAACCTTAATATGACTGTTGGCTAACAGTATTCTCAGTTAAATATAAACTAATGAAGTCTAAAACAACTTTATAACTCTCTTTTAAACTTTGTATTGTGATAAATTTGACAACATGCAGTTCACTTGTAGATAATCTTCATGTCAGCAAAGTTTCTGCCTAGAATGAAGTCTGGTAGTTAATTGCAATCATTATTTCTTAAATAACTTTGTGAGACAGACGTACAGCAGCCAGCATCATTTTGGGGCAAGTAAAGCAGCTCTCTACACCTGCAATATTTTACTTGTGGAGCGCTGCTGCTTGCAAATAGGGTGAAACAACATTGTCATCTTATCACCGAGACGCTCCATACAAGAAGAATGGAGCTGGCTTTAAAAAACACAACAAAATATTAGATCAAAGGCATGTTTTGTCATCTTTGGTACAATGATGTTCATATTTTAAATTTGCATCCATTTAATAAACTTTTAATTATGTAAAACTCATAGAAAGTATTTGGGGATTTATTTGTTCATAAGTCATGAGTTTTACACTGTTAAAGAAAATTAAATTTCATGATCAGTTAGATAGGGGCAATTAATTTATTTTATCCAGAACTCTGAAATAATGAAGCAATGAAGATAGTCATAAGAAAGGCCATGGTGGCCTGTTAGAATGAGATAAGCTAACAGCCTATGACAGGGGGAACCATGGCCAACAGGCTCTCCGTCTCAATGCTAAGCCATGCTAAAATGCTGCTTTGAAGTAAATAATCTAGTGGGCAAACGGTCTGGGAGTCATTCTGGATGAGGAAGGGCAAAAGAAAGGCTGCAAGGTGGTGCGGGTGGACAGAGCCTTCGCCTCTGGGAAGGGCTGTATGGAAAGGCTGCTCATCAGATCTACAACACCCAGAACCAGAGCTTCTTACAATCACGACAAGCTCCATGGACCGGTGGCTTACAAGCAACACACGTTGACACACAGCTGCACCATAAGTACGTCAAGGACACAAAACAGTCGCTAATGGCTGAGAGCAGTCACACCTATAACGAAGGGTCTGAAAATAGTCAACAAGTAAGGCTGGAAAAATGAGATGACTGCTTCCAAGAATCTAATATCAACTTTGGGTCAAATCTCACCTTATAAATTCAAAGCATTTCCAGCTGAATTTAAGGAAATTTGAATTCCTTTTTGAAATTCAAAACATAAAAAGCAAACAAACAAATCTAGAATAAAATGTACTTCCTGCAGTGGGATGAAAGTGACTCTCAAAGACAAAAACAATGTAATACATTGTCAAGAAGCACTAGTTACATGTTATTATAAAATGCCAATCTCTTAAAAAAAGAAAAAGAAAACCAAAGTAAGGACTTGCCACACTTGTGGTTCTCCTGCCTCAGTCTCCCAAGCAGTCGGGATTATAGTCATGTGCCATTCCTGCTAGGTAAGAGAGTGACAAGTGTGAAGTGACTTCATACAAGGGGGTGCTCAAGGCCGAAGAAGGAGCAGCAGTCAGACTAGGGTAAGGGCTGAAGTGCCAAGGTTTGTGCCAGAATTACAACGGTCACAGTAGGTTTGGACCTGACATAACTTGCTCATCAGTGGCCTTGACAAGAGAGGAGCAGTTAAACTTGGTACTGGTGAAACGAAACCACATGATTTTTATGAAGGCCTTCAGGAAGGGAGGACACTTCATCCACTGGGAAGGCTGGAGAAACTGTATCATTTTGGCTCCTAGACACAGAGCCTACAGTCTATGAAAATTACAAGTCCTTAAAAACGTGTTTAGACAGTGGTAGGGGAGGCCTTTAGGCCTGAGGGTGTTCCATGCTCCAGTATAGGGGAATGCCAGGGAGGGAGGACAGGAGTGGGTGGGTGGGTGGGGGAGCACCCTCATAGAGGCAAGGGGAGGGAGGATGGGGTAGGGGGTTTCCAAAGGGGAGACCTGGAAGGGGAAAACATTTGAAATGTAAATAAATATCCAATAAAAAAAAATCCAAAAATAAAAATACAAAAATTTTAAAAACCACATTTAAAGCTTTAAAATTAAGATTTTGGCATTAAAGTCTAAAACTAGTGATTAGCAAATATTTAGCACATAAAATGTTATGCTTGTTTCATTATTCGTTAAATATAATAATTTAAATATTATTGGAAAACAATTGGGTATTTTTTACTTTGTAAGAATTCTCAAGAATGCCTAGTATCTGTAACATGTATATCAAAGGGTAAGTTCAGTGACTTATTATAGAATGAAAGATTGCACAAAACCTTAAAATAATTCTACTGGGCAATATTCACATATTTAGTATGATCCATGGTGTAGGGCAGTCCTGGGAAATAGTGCCATGAACATCTTAAGATAGCTCTGGTTAAGGGAATACATTTAAAGGCGGATTTTAGTAACCAAAACCCAAAGAGACGAGGGACTATAGATGACTAGAAAAGGGAGGAGATGACTAAGTTCAGTCAACTGCTCTTTAAAGGGACAGCAGCAAATAAAACCATATATAAGTTTATAATAGTAGCTGGAGGAAGTGCATGCAAGATATGGCAAAAATATAAACCTGAGGGACGGGATTTTCATGTCAAAAGGGGCACTTTTTAAACAACTTCTTTGCTATCTTTATAATTATGTCCATGCTTAAAAAAAAAAAAAAAAGAGGCTAAAACTACAAGTTATTAATAGCTGTATTCTTTAATTAAAGCTGTCAGCCTAATGAAACTAAGACTGTTTCACGGTTTATTATTTGTGTACGTAATTCACCATTTGAAGCCCAATAGTTTGAAACACATTAGCAAAATCTCAGGGCACTTAGAAGCACATTGACTATTTCTGTATGCATGTGCATGAAGTTTCTATTTATAAACCACGTTTACAGAGGCTCATAAACTAGCCAGAGATATTCATAGCACAAATACTTGAAACTTACAACACAGAGAGAAATTGTAACCAAAAACTCTAGGAGAGATAAAAATGGATCCAAGATGACTGGCTTCAGACAGGATTCTGGCCCTGATACCACTTTAACTCTAGAATAATATTGAGAACAACAAAGAATGATTGTGCTAGTGAACTATAACTACATAAAGTTAGTGCATTAGAAATTTAGCCTAAGGCATTCTGGAAAAAAATGAACAATTTAAAAAACAATCACAATAACCCCTGAGGGTCAAAATGGTGCCAATCGGCACCCAAATGCAGGTACCTTTTACCTTCTCAACTGAAATTCATAGCCCATCTGATTCCCTCCATCGGATCTCTAGCCTGACATTTTTCTTTTAAAAAAATATTTTACTACATAAATAGATATATTTATCTGTGTGTAGGGGGTGGGAACAAGTTTGTATAGTATGTCTATGGTAGTCAGAGGCATGCTGGGAGTTGGTGCTCTCTCTCCACCCTGGAATGGATGTCAGCTGGAGGTAAGCATCTGGCCTTACTAAGTCATCTCACACTGACACTTTTTAAATTACAAACCAGAAGGGACTCCCCGTTGTTTTCTTTTTTTTTTTTTTAATTGTTACTTTTTAAAATGTATTAATTATTTTATTTGTTTACATTTCAAATTAATCCCTCTTCCGGGTCTTCCCTCCACAAGGACACCCCCCCCACCTCCTCCTTCCCTTTACCTCTAAGGCGGTGTTCCCCTACCTACTCCCTCCTCACCCCTCTAGCATCCCCCTCCTCTGGGGCATCAAGCCTCCACAGGACCAAGGGCCTCCCCTCCCACTGATGCCAGATGAGGCCATCCTCTGCTACATATGTAGCTGGAGCCATGGACCAGCCCATGTATACTCTCTGGTTGGTGGCTTAGTCCCTGGGAGCACTGAGGGTCCCTGTTATTGTTTACAAATACAAGTTCAAATTCCTCAAGTTAGTATTCAGTTCTATTGTTTATACTTCCTAGTTTAGATAGTTCTAACTGTAATTCTACAAATATGACATTTGAATTTTAGTTTTCATGACCATGAATATGCTGGTCTTCCTTCAACTGTGCAGTATTCTCATCTTGTCTACACATTAACCTTGTCCATCATTCGAGGCTTAACTTAAACTCTGTCATCACTCAGATCCTTTTACCCTTCTTTACCACAGAAAACATTTCTTGCTTTTGAATTCCTATGAAATTGATTTTCCACTCCATGAATTTAAGTGATTGGCATATGTTGCTGGGTATCGTTTATTATCTTTGCAGAAAGAGAAACTCTGAAAATGAATTTTGATGGTAACTCTACTCATATCAAAGTATTTTGATGACTGCATAATTAATGTCATCAGCTCCTTTCTAAAATGTCACTGAAACTCATGTTCCACTCCACACTTGAGAGCTAAGCCCACTTACAGTGATAACAGTGGTCTGCACACACACAGAGGACTTGTGTTTTCTACACTTGCCGATGGACATTTGCATTATGACCCTGCTGTTTATGTATTACAAAAAGAAATGATCCATCTGATAGGCAGACCTTAACTATCGCCAAAGACAATATTCACTACAAACTCCATGTGCTCTGTGTGTTTGGGACGAGAATTAAATAAGTAAGATGCTTGTATGAGTAGTCTCCTTACTGTCAGTCATCACATGCAATTAATGAAAGTCTCGAGTACAACTTTAAAAACTTAAATTGCAACTTTAAAACATACTATTTTTCAGCCACAACAACTATATATTTGCAGACAACTTGAGCAGAGAGCAGAGTTCCTAGGGTAACACTATGTTTAATGCCTTGGAACGGGGGATACTTCCTACCGCTGATGAAACAATATTTGAATACATATTAGTTCGCTGTCCTGTGCAATTGCATGAATTTGACAAATGCATAATGAAATGTATCTGCTGTCACAGTTCTGTACAATAGTCCACTGATTAAACTTCCCTGCGGTCCCATCCATGTTTTTGGAAGGGCCTTGTTGTTTTTGTGTTTCCTGGTTTTCGGTTCTAAAACACTAATCGACATTCCAGTGTACGTATGTAGCCCAGCTGGACTATTCGTCTCTCCTGAGCATGGTTGGTTGTTTCTCATTTCTAGCTCTTATAAGTAAAACTGCTTTAAACATCCACGTTCAGATTCTGTGTGAACATGTCTTCCACTCAGCAGAGTAAGAGCCTTGGCATACTGCATCTGTGTGTTCAGTTTCTAGGAAACTGCTCAAGTGTCTTCCAAGTTGGCTGCACTTTGCGTTCCCACTACCCAGGAGGAGTCTGGGCTGGGTTGCATCTTTGCCAGTGGTATGCATGAGCTGTCCGGCTTTGTCATGCTAATAGCTGTGAGGGGACCTCAAGACTGTTCATTCTTCAGTGAAGGGAGGTGGCACCTTTCCTCTTGTCTGCTCTTTTGCTATCATTTCTTCAGACAGCTTATCTACTTTTAATGATTTTTACTATCATATTTTTGTTTAAACTTCTTTGTTTTTTTAGAGATACTAAATATCATTTTGCAAGCATGCATTTAAATAATAAAATGTATTGTTAAATTAAATATATACCCTTAAATGTGATGTAAATGTTCAGTTGTTAAGATTTCTTACTCAAGACAGTCTTGACAAAATATCCTAAAAGTTCGTTATTTAACATTAGAATTGTTTTGTTGTTGTTGATTTTACTTCTTAGTTTTAATGTGTGCAAAAAGGTATACTCGATCAAAGATAAAATTAAATGTTCTAATTAGCCTAACCATCAGACCACTTTTTATCATTTTTGAACCGTGCATTATCCTATGTTTATATGCGCTCCCCTTGAAACCTTTCAGCATAATGCTTTAAAAAGTCTCAGAAATAAATATTAATACATTGGAGTAGGAAAGGTTTCCACGTAGTTATTGGCAATAATTTTGGAAAGGGAAGTTAAAGTATTCTAAATCATGAAGCCACTGACAACAACAGGGAGCTAGGATCAGTATCGAGGGTGCAGGTTTAAGGGAGTACTAGTAATTCTGCAAGTATAAGAGGGTGGTTGGGTAAGAGGGTGGTGGGGTAAGAGGGTGGGGGGGTAAGAGGGTAGTGGGGTAAGAGGGTGGGGGGGTAAGAGGTTGGGGGGGTAAGAGGGTGGTGGGGTAAGAGGGTGGTGGGGTAAGAGGGTGGTGGGGTAAGAGGGTGGGGGGGTAAGAGGGCGGTGGGGTAAGAGGGTGGGGGGGGAGTTTTGTTTAGAAGCATAGCGACCGATCCCAGGGTCCTCCGCCTTTTCAAATGTGACATGAGATTAATCAGGCAAAAAGCTGGAATGGCAGAATTCTGGAGATAGAAAAGCCATTCATGTGTAAGCTAGACACCTAAGTAATGAACCCATGCTGTTGTTGAAGGTGTTATTGGCTAGGCTAATGGGTGGTATGCATTATATATTGTCTTAATTTTTATGTATCATGTTAAAAAATTGTATGTTTTATGTTAAAGGTTTGGTGCATCTATGTAATGTAATGTGCGTCATCTCATTGGGTATGAATGAGTTAACTTGCAAACAGAAATATAGATCCACAGAAAGATACCATTTTATATTTGCCTTATATAAAAAAGCATATATACTTTTTATTTATTGCATATTAAAATGTCAAGAACAATTTAGTTATTCTGGTAGATAAAATATCTGTAAGTTATGTATTTTTATATTTTCTGAAAATCTCTCAAACTCTTGTTTTAGGGTGGAGGCAAAATTCCCTAAGTTTAGACGGTTAAGGATTCTTTCCGCAGGTTTTGTAGCCATTGAAGAGAACAGCACCCCCACTCTGACTGTGTACAAACACATGACAGCGTTAATAATTTCATTCCCAGGTTTCATGATTTCGAAGGGCCCAGCAGACAGGGTGTAACAGACCAGACAATCAGAGTTGGTTCCCCATCATGCTTCTTAATGCTATCCCACCGAATAGCTTTTAGGTCTGTTCATTTCCTGGTATGAAAAATTCCTTTTTTTTTTTAAGTTGTCAGGCAATACAAGTACTTAGCCATTTAAAGAATATTCTCATCCCATCTGAAGCAAAAAAACTCACAATTTTTTTTTTTTTTTTGTATCTTTTATCCTGATAAGATTAACAATGTTTAGCACTGATTGGTATCAAACAGCAACAACAACAAAAAGGTGGACAAGGGACATGGGGGGGGGGCAGAGGAGCTTCTGGGGACAAGGTGATATGACTGGTCCTTAAAAGCACAAGGTCCACATACCACAGGTCCAGTAACTGTCATTCAACAGTTATGTTTTTCGAGCAACTGCTCCATGAAGGAACACCCTGCTGATACTACAGACTCACCCTCTAATACCAGCTGATCATCAGCGCTGCCCCTCAGGCTTTGGATCAGCACTCTCCTCTCTCAGAAACAATACTGGATTAACAGACTGTGTGGTAGGGTTTTTAGAACCCAAGCTCAATATATTCTTGAATAGGTTTATGTTGTTTCATAGGCATTGCACGTGTGGTGCAGTGATTACTTTCTTCAGTGTTCTCCACAGCAGGAGTGCCAGTTTAACCCCACAGGACTCTGCTGATCACATTGCTTCTCTCGGCACTTCTTTAGAGAAAATGAGGTTGTTACATAAGAGCCTGAGGCAGGTGCTTGTCTCTGAATTGAGCCTGGCATGGCAGTGGTTCTCAGGGAAGATCTGCTGACTGTTGTGTGACTGTGTCAGTGTCAGCATCGTACCCCGTCATGAGCTTGTCAATGATGCGTAAAGTTTCCATAGCCTCTTCAGGCCAGTGTTCTCCAGAAAGCTTTCTTCTCTTTCAAGTAAGGTGTTTCTACAGGAGTGCTTGCTATTTCAAGTTCTTAATTTGTTTCCTAAAATTACATGACTTAATGCAATTAACAACACTTCACAGATACTTCTAATATGTATTCCTTTGCCTTTGCTTCTTAGATGCCAGTGTTTTAGCTGTGCAGCTGACTACTGCTGCTCTCACACACACAACAAATCCTGACTAAGCATGATCACCCTTTCCCTTCCCCCAACTCCTCCTAGATCCTTCCCACCTGCCCAACCACACAACTGCATGTACTTTTTCTTTTTTAAAACTAGACAAAAACAAACAAAACCAAGAAACACACACACACACACACTTCCACAAAACCATAAAACCTAAAATATATCAGCAAAAGATCAATAGGACAAAACAAACGGGGACAAAAAAACCAAAGCATAATAAGACAAAATGTCTACAAAAATACTAGTGAGTTCATTTTGTGTTGGCCAACTACTCTAGGGCGTGGGGCTGATCCTGAAGTGTGTTCTATACCTAGTGAGGCTCCATTGGCAATGGGTATCAATTGCAGATAGTTTGTTGGTTAGGGGTGGGAGTCCATGTTTATTTCCTGCCTCCCAGTTGCTGAGAATCCATCTGGCTTACCTGTGCAGGCCCTGTGTACCGTCTCTGTGAGTTCTTATGTGTATCAGTCCTGTTGTGTCTAGAAGAAACTGTTTCTTTGGAGTCATTCATCCCCTCTGGCTCTAAAATCTTTCTACATCTTCTTCATTGTAGAGCCCTGAGCCCTGAAGGGAGGGCTTTGATTAAGTGCTCCAAAGTCTCTCACTTTCTGCTCATTGCCCTATAGTGATCTCTGGGTGAATTACCATCTACTGTGAGAAGCTTCTCTGATGATGGCTAAGCAAGGTTCTGATCCTCTATATCATATATAATAAAAGACAATACTTGGCTAACATTGTAAAGTACTCATTTTGTAAAATAAATTCCACAAAGATTAAAAAGTTAATTACAAAGTATACAATTTTATATTAATATGATTTTTATAATTGAATTTTGAATCATCTCTGTGCATTAAAACATTGAGTTTAAAACAATCATTTTAAAAGACAGTTGGTTCTATTTGCCATAATTTATAATTGCTTAAGTTGTAATTTTAAAGATACTTGTTTTCAGTGAAGTCAAGAACTATTTGGTCAGTAATAAATTTTAAGATAAATATAGCCAAACCGAAGAGCAACATTGCCAGGCGTATCCTTCCTTTCTTTGTATTTCACCACTTAGCAGCTGTCAGGCTTTGGCAGATTATTTACTTCTCTGTGTATCAGTATCCTCATCAGTGAAGTGGCTGTAGCATGGATGCCTGCCCCACAGTGCGTGATGATGACTGGACAAGTTCATACACAGGAGGGATTCTTTTATGGTATGAATTCAGCAAATATTAGCTACACTGTCATTAGGGTAGATTTGAAGTATCATTCTAGAGGGTAAGTCTGAAGATGTAACTATTGCTCTGTAATCAGATGTCCTTCTTATCAGTTTGCATTTCTATGTTTCATGATTGCTCTGATGTTTGTGGCTGTGTGTTAGGAAGTATGTCTCCAGATTAGTGAATAATGATATATGTTTGTGTGATTCCTTGCAGACATCATGGAAATCAGGACCGTGGCGGTTGGAATTGTGGCAATCAAAGGGGTGGAAAGTGAATACTATCTTGCCATGAACAAGGAAGGGAAACTCTATGCAAAGGTATTAATAATTGATAACAGTTATTATTCAAACCTACTCTGTCAAAATTATCTGCCTTTCTGAAAGCTAGAATTAATTTTATTCCACTGGTGCAAGGTGAATATTCCATTAAAACACTCTTCACTTCAGCACCAAGGCAAAATATTTTCTGTATGAGATTTCTTAAGCTACCTGGATGTTAGATTCTTCACTTGGAATGACAGATCTCCAGGGCTCTTTCCAATTCTAAATCCCTTGTGCACTCTTGACACTTGGAACCTAAACTTTCCATCTCTGAGAATTAAAGATCTTTTTGTTAGAATTCACCTGATTTGCACATTGCTGATATGAAAATTCTTGGAAAAATGTTAAAGCATTCAGTTCATTTATCAACATCAGTCTCCTAGCTATGGGCTTTGAACTATGAGCATTCACATCGTTTCCACTTTAGTATGAAGGGAAGTATGTGACAGTTCATCCCACTGTAGAAAGCAAAGGTCATTTTCCTTAGTAATCTTGTAGCTCTGCATAATGCCTACCCAGGCAAACTACAGAATAGAGGCTCAATCAAATGGGCACATGTCCCTGCATGGATGATCAAGCTAAGCAACTTTTTACTTTTGTTACAACTGAGGGCAACATAGTAGAAAGTGAAGTCAAGTTTATTAAAGAGTCCCTCACCTGCAGGAGGTAGAAACTATCCTCTCTACAGTAAGTATCTGGTGGATAGAGAAAGAGGAGATTTGGGGACCCCAACATTCAAGAGTAGAAATTTACTGCCCAAATGGACATAACTAAATATGTTTTATATTATTATTTTTTGTTAAACTTAAGATGCTTTTGGCCTATGGCAATACATACCATAAGTAAAACCCACTAAACTCTATCAGGTCTGCTCAATCTGAGGCTTAAAATAAATCACATGTACATCACCTCTACAGACCATCGTCTGCATGCTGTTAGTATGACCCTCCTCTAGGATTTGTTTTAATAATTGTGGGGTTTTTTTGGCTTGTTTTTATCAGAAAGAATGCAATGAGGATTGCAACTTCAAAGAACTGATTCTGGAGAACCATTACAACACCTATGCATCGGCTAAATGGACACACAGCGGAGGGGAGATGTTTGTGGCCTTAAATCAAAAGGGGATTCCTGTCAAAGGGAAGAAAACGAAGAAAGAACAAAAAACGGCCCATTTTCTTCCCATGGCAATAACCTAAGTGTATGTGGTGTTTGAGAAACCAGTTTCATTCAGCAGGGAGATTTCTTTCCAGTGGACTTTTCTCTCTCTCTCTCTCTCTCTCTCTCTCTCTCTCTCTCTAAGTAACCAAGAAAGGCTGGAAAACTACTGAAAAACTGATCAAGCTGGACTTGCGCATTTTTTGTTTATTTTAAAAGACTGCATTAAAGAAAGATTTGAAGAATATACACAAAAATCAGCTTTAGTAAAAGTTGTAAAAAGTTGTAAAAGTGGCTGGACAATCATGATGTTAGTGACGTGATATTTTTCTTAAATTAATTTACCCTTAAGAGTATGTTAGATTTGACTATCTGATAATGAATATTTAATATCACTATCTGCTTATAAAATGGCTGCTATAATAATATTAATAATGCAGATGATGTTATATAAGGTATGTCAGACCTAAAGGCTGCTGGGATGCTTTGTCGGATGATCGAGCCCCACACAAACTACAGACGATGAGCAGTGTTTGAAAGCTTTCCAGTAAGAACTATAATCTACGTCAGCTCTATTCAGAAAAATGAATGTTTTCAAGATTTTATTATAGAATAGAATCTACAGGTGGCTTTACAAAATCACAGACTTGGAACATGCCTGTACTGATTAACATGAAAGAAAAATCCACTCAAATTGAAAAGGTATTGCTAGCAGGATGTTTTAAAAAATCTGTACATAAAATAGCAATGATGATGATAATATTGTATTTCATCTCACCACAAAATAACATTTTATAATCCCTAAAAATAAATTTCAGAAATCTTTACATTTTTTTCAAGTAACATCTATCTTTTGTATAATTCACATTTGGGAACACGACTTTTAGTAATGCTCTTCCCACAAATAATCATGCTTATTTCTTCTGTGTGGTTATAGCATTAAACTCTACTTTAAGTTGTATTTGAATTTTATTGTTTTGTTATTTAAGTTTATGTTATTTATAAAGAAAGAAACTTAAGAAGCTGTATCTGTTTCATATGCTTTTAATTTCAAGGGAACAACAAACCCGTCTGGCTGCACTGCAGATGTCTCCTCCCCTGGTGGCTGACACCAAGTCTAGCAACAGCACTTGGCTAGCAAGTGCTGGATGGTAGACAAAACCGACAGCCTGCAGCCAGGCTTACAATAGATGTCTCAGCAAATGATACAAATATGTGGGAGAGGTTTTACACAATGCTCATAAACATACCAAAGGTAGAAGACTGTGTTTTTCATAGTTGCTTCATAGATGCCTAGCTGAGTGCTGGTCCATAATACACACACACACACACACACACACACACACACACACACACACACGAATCCATTCAGTAATATTTTCCAAGGAAAAGGTGAAATGCAATTATTCTTACTTAAAGTTTAAAAACTCAGAGCAAAGCATAATCATGAAGAAGCTTAAACAGAAGTAGTCACCATACATAGAAGGTGGCTAGAGTTACTATCAAATTAGTTACTAAGAAAAAGCCATTAGAATATTGGACTTGAATTAGACAGAACCAATATTGAGTAGTAAAACCATTCTTAGTGATATAAGTCATGTACAAAATCTGCCCACAAACATTAATTTTTTTAAAAGAAGTTTTATTGTTATTTTAAAGTTATGCACATGTGTGTTTTTATGGGTATGTAAATATGGGTGTGGATAGACATGGAGTTCAGCAGAGGGACTGAACTTGGGTCCTTTGCAAGAGCAGCATGTGCTCTTAACTCATGACCCATCTCACCTGGCCCAGGTACTTATTTTTAACATGTAAACTTCAAAAAAATCTGCTTTAGTCAAATACATTTAGAATTCTAGGGTCTGGAAGTCTATGAGGCCTTCATCTTCTTCCTCTTTTGCATCAGTAAACTGAGATTTTTTACACACACGAGGTGCTTGATGAATGCAGCCTGCCTTGGAGTCTCAGTCACTTAGCTTGTGTCTTACTCTCAGTTTGTCAGTGATCTTGTTTTGCTTGATTTTAATTTCTATCAAGATGCCATCTTTTTCTATGAGAATACTTGTGGTTTACTTGTCAATTCACTTAGTCCAGAATGATACCATTATGAATTGACTCTAAACAAGGAAGGAATGTCATTTCCAATTCTGATTCCTAAGCAGCTTTTATGTGAACGTCTTTATTTATAAATGAAAAGTATCACATAAGACATTTTCATAATCAGAGTATTCCTTTCTAAAGTGTTCTTTAAAAAGAAAAACGTATCAACTCATGGGTTTCCCCAACCTGGGAAAGCACTAAGTAAAAGACTATGACTTGTTAACACAATAAGTACAAGTGAACTAAAGCACCCCGGCAGACAAGCTACGATTTAGACCACTGACCTTTGAGTTGTTATAAATTCAACTCAGATATGAAATAGAAGGCAAGCTAGAGGGTCCATCACTTAGAGGATTTCTTTCTAGTTTCTAGGGTGTCAAAAACATGAAGAGTGATTATGGAGATACTCTGATCCATGATCCCCAAATATTCAGTTATAGTGTAGAATGAAATCCTAAGACATCAGATTAAGATAGCTTTCCAAGTTGGCCCTGCTGACCCTGGTGATAAGGGACAGGTGATCATCACAGGTGTGATCATGGGAGAGCTGGCCCTGCACCTCGACTGGGCAGCACAGTAGAACCGGCTTTGGTGGCATGGGTGCAGCTGAGCTGGCCCTGAAGTCACAAAAGCAGCCTGTTCCTTGTCAGCTGCAGCATTGGTGAGCTAGCTGAGACAGTACTGGGGAGCTCACCCTGGTGGTGTGATGGTGGGTTCAGGAGAGCTGCCAGGCTGACCAACTCAGCTACCATCCAGGCCCAGATTCAGGGCTTTGAGTTGTGCCACCCTAACATCTTCCCCATCTGTGAACTGCCGGAGCATGTGAAAGGGCCAGTCCTGCAGATCCAAAGCTGCAGAAGCTCCATGACACAGGGCAACAAAAGGAGATCTGAGAGGAGTCCTGGTGAGGATCCAGTACTGATGGTGCAGCAGAAGCCAGAGGCCTCAAACCAAACCAATGACTCACTTCAGTGAACATTTACAAGTAAAGATGTGTGGATGAAAGGGTGTACTGTGAACACTGTGACACACTACACCTTCCATGACAGTATTTTGGTTTTGGTTTTTATTATTTCTTTTTATTTTCTTTTGGAGGAGAGGTTGCAAAGGCGGAAGGGATGGGGAGATGAGTGGATTGGAGTAATTCACAAAGAAAGAATCAATACAAAGTAAAAGAAGGAAAGATATCTCTCCAAAGACAGAAAATTTTACATTTAAATTTAAAATGTGTTTTCTTGCAACTCATGTGACTTTTGTCTTTCACTCTGGTAATACTTGTATTTGTTTTAATGTGAAAATGTCTCCAGTTGACATCAGTGAACCAAACTGAAGTTTTTAGTGGCTATCTGAGACTTAGTGCAAGGCCTCGCTTTCACCCTGATCCCATGTCACATGAATGAGACAAATGATTTTCTATCTCTATAGTCCAACTGCACATACAAATAATACAGGCATAAACAAATGACAATTAAGCTAAGATCATTTTGTAAAAGTGTGATCTTAAAAATGACACCTAATGTGGATGGTTATTAGTCAGTCAAAATACTTCACTGATTCTTAATGCTGGGGAGAGACAGAAAGAGGCAGATACCTGGTGCCTTCCTTCCAGCCAGTCTGGCCAATAGGTGAGCTACAGTCCCAGAGAGAGACCCTGTCTCAAAAATCAGATGAAGAGTGCTAGAGGAAGACACTCAAACTCAGGCTTCTGTGTGTGTGTGTGTGTGTGTGTGTGTGTGTGTGTGTGTGTGTGTACGTGCCCCTGACATGGGCCTATATGAATATCAGATTATTATCATGTGTGGCCATTTCTAAGATAACCTTAAAGCAGATGGTTAGAGCTCTCAGAATGTCCTTACCATTGAACAGCTGGTTAAGGCCTCAGGTGCAGCTCCGTCAGTGGTACTGTTAAGGCCTCAGGTGCAGCTCCGTCAGTGGTACTGTTAAGGCCTCAGGTGCAGCTCCGTCAGTGGTACTGTTAAGGCCTCAGGTGCAGCTCCATCAGTGGTACTGTTAAGGCCTCAGGTGCAGCTCCGTCAGTGGTACCGCCTTTGCAGTCAACAACACTTCAGTATCCAATGACAGTGACTTATTCCTTCACACTCCCATTTGCTTTCCAATTTTGAAATTTTTATCAATTTATTTTCCTTTGAATTGAGACTTGTCAGGAAGCAAGAAATAATAAAATCGTACTATCTTACCAGCACTGTGACTTCTTCATAAAGCAACAGTTCCCAAGGAGCCAGGTAATTACTCTCATGAGTAATTCCCACTTGCTTCCTGGCTGTGACAGTCCTATTTCCCCAGTCACCATCCTGGGCTCTCTGAAAGCTTATGCCATTATATGAACAGTAATTATTCCGTTTTCTGTCTGAATGCAGCTATGTATTAATAACTGTGGTGTATAACATGAAAATGTAATAACCTAGCACAACAGTTCTTTTGTCTTATAATTATCTGGATGCCCTGTCTACAAGCCCTCTTAAAGTTGTAATCAAGGTATCAACCAGGAAAGCCACTGATCTCAATACTCAGCCCTGAGGGAAATCCAGAACTACCATTTACTAGCTGTAGCTGCAAACATCAGCTCCTCATTATGGCCTCTTCATAGCACTGTTTACCAAAAGAAGTTTATTTCCTACAAAACAGTGAATCAGAGAATAAAACTTCCTGGGTGGAAGCATAGTTTTAAGAAACAACCTTCAGTGGATCCTGTTCCTCTAGCTGGGCCGCCTTGTCTGGCCTCAAACGGAGAGGATGTGCCTGCAGTGACTGATGTGCTGGGGTGGGGAGATGGTGGTGGATGATACCTAGAGAGGGCTCCCCTTTGCAAAGGGAAAGGGAGTGAGGAATGGAGGGAGGGTCTGCATGAGGGAGGAGAGGGGGAATGACGTTGGGACGTACAGTGAATAAATAAATTTAATAAACATTATAAAAAGAGACAATGTTCAGCGCGATGTTACTTCTGTATAAACACAAGGGGAGGTATTACCCCTGAAGTATACACGAGAAAGGAAGCCATTGTAGTCACTCATTAGATGACCATTTAAGGCTTTACCATAAACCCACATGCTTTACTGCCTAATTAGACCAATTCAAGGCATTCATAGAGAGACAGATGAAGCAGACATATTTTATGTGGAAAATTGGTCCATTCTACCACAGGAATATGAGAGAAGGCTTGGATCATATCTGTTTTTGTTAGCCTGCATTGTGCCTTCTTAGGTCTAACATGGGAGGGAACTGACAATGTCACCTGGCCTCTACAGAGAGACATCGTCATGTCTTAAGACTCAACCTGGAAATAATTCTCTTAACTTCACTACCTTAAGAGAATATGATCATAGTTGTCGTTTGAATTTCCTTTAAAGCATTAAGATTTTTGTCCCAGAGCACAGAGGCACTTAAGCACTCCTAGCTGTCCATGACCATCTAAGTCAGTGGTTCTCTGCTCCTTTGGGGCCGAATGATCCTTTTACAGGGGTTACCTATGACCGTTGAAAACACAGATATTTATATTATGACTCATAACAGTAGCAAAGTTACAGTTATGAAGTAGCAACAAAATAATTTTATGGTTGGGGTCGGCACAACATGAGGAACTGTTTTAAAGAGTCACAGCCTTAGAAAGGTTGAGAAGCACTGTCCTAAACAAAACAGTCTAAAAAGAACAGAAAGCTATTGGTTTCCATGCACGATGCACATCGGCGTCACCTCCAGGACTTACTCCCCCTCTTGAAACAGTGAGGCACAGGCTTCACCAGAGGTCAGCTCTATCAGTGAATACAGATTGGGGTCCGGGAGATGTCATTTTGATATTCCCCAGAAATCTCTAATGCTCTTGTTGCAATGAGAACTAACAAGACAAGTGGAAATAAAACCAAAGCAAACCCCTTTCTAACCTAGTCCTGGCTCAT
The DNA here is from genome assembly GCA_019843965.1 of Rhynchomys soricoides. NCBI lineage: Eukaryota > Metazoa > Chordata > Mammalia > Rodentia > Muridae > Rhynchomys > Rhynchomys soricoides. Next base: position 2,198,327 of record JADRCH010000045.1, read on the forward strand.
TATCTCCTCTTTAACACAGAGACAAGTCTGACTCCTTGCCAATCCAGGTTTCCACCATGTTTCTATTTACTGTTAGCACTAGAAGGAGAAAGAGCTGTCATCATCTTGACAATGAAACCATTAGGGAATGTAAGGTGCATAAAAGCCCATTCTCAAAAAGAACATGCATTAGACATGATAAAATCCCCCTTTTCAAATCTGTGATTGGTTTCCACATCACACAGAATACAATCTTAAATTGCATGGAGGCCAGCAGGGTGGCAGTGAAACAAAGGTAACTGGTTGAAAACTTTGCTGCTGGTTGGACAGGACAAGACAACAGGCAAAACACTCTAAACCCATAAGCATGTGTTCAGATTGCTGAGCAGAAACTGTCAAGTCCATTAACAATACCAAAAATGGGTTAGGTCTTTCAGGACTCCTGGACCCAATGGCTGTGGCTTTTCCAAGACTAGGGATGTCTAGGGTTATTGTTTTACATATATTTTATACTTTCTCTGCTCTAAGACCCCCAAGATTGAGATATTTGTTTGTGTGATGGTGCCCACACGTCTCAGGTTCTGTTTTGCTTTTGCTTTCTGTGTCCTTCTCTGTTTGTCCTCTTTTGTCTTCTATTGCCTCCTTCTCTTTCATCTGATTGATTGTCTCCTTTTCTTTCATCTGATTGGAACGTTCAAAAAAGCTGCCTTTAAGCGCAGTTTTATTTTTTTCTGCTTTAGACTGCTGTTAAGTCTCTCAGCTCTATTTTTATTTGTCTTGTTAAGTCCTTCAGTTCCAAGGTTTCTTTTTGGTTCGTCTCCAAGCTAACTCTGGAGATCTCTCATTCTAATTAGTGGCATTTTTCCTATTTAATTTTCTCCTTGTAGTTGCTCATGTTTCACTGACTTTCCCTAGAATCAATCCTTTGACTATCTTATCAGGCACCTCATCTCGTTTCTTTACTTTGAGATTAGTTGCCAAAAATTTATTATGCTCTATCTGTTGATAAAATGTCTGGGAAAGTTCTTTCTCGGCATGTCACCATGACTATATAAACACTCTTACCTTCCCCTGTGCAAGGGTCAGTGTCTCATGTGTGTCACTTACACCTGGTTTTAAAAAGTACATTTCCAAAGAAACTATTATGTGAGGGACAGTCTGCCCTCTGACTAAGTGCTGCCAGCCACAGTGAGAAAGCATGCAGCACTTCCGTTCCAGTGCAGCAAAGACAGAATCATTAGGGAAGCAAGCATTTGAAGTTGTATGCTTGATGGTGTTCTCTGCCTCAAAGAACGTCTCTTAGGCCCAGAACTTCATGTTGATAGGCTTTTATAAGACCGTCTCATATTGTCCTGCTTTCCCCCCCTCCTCAGTTCTCCTCTGTATCATTGTGTTTCTAGGCAACAATTATTCTTAGAATTTTACTTCAAATTTTGTTGCCTAGTAATGTTCATTGTTAAATGTTGTTGTGTTTTATAAAGTATGTACTGTATGTATCATTGACCTCACTATTAATTTGTCCAGTGTTTATGATGTTTCCCAATGATGAAAAGAGGAAAGTGTTGGCTTCATGATAAGGAAAGTCCAATCATCTATATCCATTAACACTAAAAATAATAGTAAAATAAATATATTGAAGCTGGAGAGATGCTCAGTGGTTAAAAATAATTGCTGCTCTTGCAGAGGACCTGGGTTTATTACTAACACCCACACTGGACAGTGCACAACTTTATGAGACTAGTTCCAGGGGATTTGATGTCCTCTGCAAGGCCTCTGAAGTATAGTGGCTCATGATTTTAATTTTAGCACCCAGCAAAGGCAAAAGCAGGCAGACCTCCGAGTTGAGGGACAGCCTGCTCTATGTAGCTAGTTCCAGGATGCAGGGTTACATAGTAAGGTCCTGTCTCAAAAATACTTTAAAAATTTTAAAATTTTAGGGGACCGGAGAGATGGGTTGGTGGTTAAGAGCACTGGCTGCTCTTCTGGAGAGTCTAGGTTCAATTTGTAGCACCTACACTGGGGCTTACAGCTTACAACTGTCTGTAACTCCAGTTCTAGGGGTCTTGGAGGGCGCCAGGCACGCACGTGGTGCTTAGACATACATACAGAAAAAACCACTAATACACATAAAGTAAAAATAAACTATAAAAAGGTTAAATTTTTCTTTTACAGAGATGTATTTATCATAATCTAATATTATTGTGAATTATTTTCTGCATGTTTATGTATTGTCTATATTGATATAGACTGTCTTTATGATCTGAAAGTAATTGTAGATATGATTTTAAATATTTTTATGTTTACATTATTTAAAGATATCAAACCACATTTAAAAATATTTTATATATAATATATTTTGATAAAATCCATAATTCTATTCTCTCCTTTCATCTTACCCACCAAAATGTTCCCATTCCAATGTTACCTACTTTCTGTCCCTTCTTTAAATAACCACTGAGGGCATCTAGTGCTTCCTGTAAGTGCATGGGTGCATGGGTCTGGGATCATCTGCTGAGCACAGGCAGGCTCTCTGGGGCCACACCCCTGAAGAAACCTGACTGTACCTTCCCCAGGAGCCTTCGGTTGCCAATACCCTCTCCTACAGTTCCTCTCTATTCCTGCTGGGATTCTGGCTACCTTGATCTTGTGCAAGTCTTGGGCATGTAGTACCAGTCACCATGAATTCATGAATGCAATACCATTTCATGCCAGACATCTCTTCTCTTTGGCTCTTGGGATCTTTCCTCCCCACCTTCCATGATGATGCTGAGCTTTGAGGGGAGACATGACACAGATGTCTCATTTAGAGCTGAGCTTGCCACAGGCTCTTGCTCTCAGCATGCTAACTGGTTGTCGGTCACTGTATTAATCGCTATCGATTGCGAAAAGAATATGCCAGATGAGAAGTACAGCTAGTACTGGCCTATCTCCTTCCAGTTAGATATTTGTTGAACATAAAAAAAAAATGAATGCTATAAAATTCATATTATATCTGAAATCTGTAAAATGGAAGAAACATTAAAAATTTTTGGTAGGCAAATAAATATACAATAGGAATGCACACAGACAGTCTTGATGGACTTAGCTGTGCAGTGGAAAACTTCCCTGGGAAGTAACAGCTGTGGAGCAAGGTAAGGTGATGGCAGCCTCCCACTTTGCAGGGACTCTGCTTTCACAGCTCTTACCTGGAAGGATGACAGTTTCTTGCCAGCGTTAAAGCACAATATTAAAAAATCATATCCTTTGTGCCTTGACTTCTAGCTTATAGGATCCTTTCTGGTTTATGTATGACATTCTAGAAAGCTTATTAAAAGATATCAGTAGCAAACAAGCAATTTCCTATAATCACTAATAGATAGGAATCATGTGTCATGATATTTATATAGCTAAGAGTAGGAAACCATGTCTCCATTTGTGATCAATCACTTCTAAGTATACAGATCTGAAAAACTGTAATGAACTAGTTAAATAATTGTAGCATCATACATTAGCCAAGGAGTAGACCAAAGGTCAGCCCTTCTTGCCTGGCATATCTGAAGGAAAATACCAGAAGGAAGCTCTCTCCACATCAATTGAAAAGCCTTTGTTCTGATCCAGCTGGTCAGAAATGAAACCTGTATATCAAAGCTGTGTTTGGTTCTGAAGTCAAAGTATAAATAAGAGAGAAATTAACTTGCCTTTAAAAGTTCATTAATTGAGAGTAGTTAAGGAATTTTGATTTTTGTATAGCAGTCCCAGGCACAGAATTCAAGAAACAGGAGAAAATACAAAGATATATCAAAGTAAATTGATATTTCAATTTTCCTATAAGTGGACTATTTAATAAATTAGTCATTTTGAAAAGAAAAGGTGGGGGAAGTAATCATATTCCTTATCACGAAATAAATTGCAAATAGATTCAGTAAGTCAGTCAAATATAGAAGCAAGAAAGCACTAGGAAAAAAATCACAGGTAAGCAACTTGATAACCTTATTAAGCCTTGACAGAATGCAACAAGACTTAAACTCCTAAGGAAATACGATTGAAGAGACCAAATAAAAAGGTTAAACTTCTCTGCTGCAAGACACATTGCCATCTAGTTAGCCACACAGCCTAAGTGACAACATCCGTAGTCCTAAAAATTGACATAAACTTGTTGCGGTAGGGAAACAGGAAAAAGCCTTAAGACACACTGCTATGCCAGCAACCTACAGATAAACAGCATTCCAGGGTCATCCCTAAATAGAATTGTTAGAGATACAGACAGATAACTGGCCTAGCATACTTGATGGTGGCTACCTGCTCACACCTAAGTTGCTACATCACTTACTGCCTGGTATGTGCTCCTGGCTGGCAACGATCTTCTTTTTAAACTTCACAGGTACACGCCTGCTGCCATGAATGGTGGTAGTGCAGAGGTTTTCCAGTTTCCAGTGGGTCCAAAAGCCAGTTTCAGGTTTTAGACCTGTTAAGGTAATGTGCAATCAGATATTTACTAACAAAAAAGAATTTTCTACATCTCTATAGATACAGCTACCAGGTATTTTTTTAAATTATTTAGTTTCTATTGCATAAAATATAATGCTTTGTATTTCACTTGCTCAGTATTCTTTACAGATTTCCTATGTTTTAAAATATTAGACATGAATGTTGTATAGTAAAGCCAACAGGTAGTGGATTAAGGCAGGATTGTTTATTTTTTTTTGTGCTCTCAAGAGAAGGATGCTGTACTGCAGAGGGCCACATCAGGAAGAGACACATTGACCAGGAGAAACAAACAATCATTCAAGCAAGTTCCAAGGCTCAAGGCTCACCCACCCCAGTTACTTGGCTCCTAGGATGTCAATCATTTGGGGTAAGAATTCAGTAAAGGAGAGGATGGTTGTGGCCAGGACTCTAGGTTGGTTGGTTTGTATTTAATAATTATCCCTGTAATTATTTGCTGTATCTAAAGACAGTCTGACTCCAAGAATGGTATGTCCTCAAGAGTTAAAATATAAAATGTAAAAGATACAATTAATGATTAATGCAGTATGGTGGTAAACTACCTTTCTGTTTCTGGGATAAACTTTACTGTGTGTTTGCGTAAGTGTGTGTAAAATGTAAAGAGAAATTGTGTGTTGGTTCTTCTCCAAAGCTATCAGATGTGCTCTAATCTGAACATCTTTTCACTAGATTTAATGCACAGCCATTATCCCGGAAGTCCCCTTCTCTGTTATATTGAGAACTGCCACTCTCTTGTGTTTGAGCCTTTGCTTCTTGAGTTTCATTTCTTCTTCCTTAGTTTATCCGATATTTTGTTGGGCATCTGTACAATGGTGTCACACGAAAAAGGTAAATTCAAAGTAACTTTCTAAAAAGGATTTGCACATCTGAAAAGTGCCTGGACTTCATTCTTAGCCTCACTTGACAGTTTGTTTAAGTTATGATTAATTTCCCCTCCAAGTTGCTAAGTTATTATTCTATCCCAGCATTTAGAGCTACTTACCAGCGGCTTAGTGACATTCTGTTTTTCATCTCTGTTTTCTGGAAGATTTGAGCATTTTCTTTTTGTTTCCAAGTTTCTGAGAGTTCATGGTAAAGTATGCAACACTCTGGGGTTTTTATTCTTTGTCCTAATGTCTTCCAAAGTAGAAAGTCAAGTCTTTTCAAATACGAGAATTTTTAAATGTACCTATTCCTTCTCTGGATTGGTTGATATTCTCTTTTTTGGATATAATATAGAAACTGAAATGTAAAAGTTGAATAGGTGAAGGATCAGTTTTTCCACCTGAAGATAGATTTTAAATCATGGGTATTTTCAGCTTTCAGCTTTCTGCCTTCTTCTTCTCCTTCTCCTTCTTCTTCTTCATCTTCTCCTTCCTCTTCCTCCTCTCCCTCTTTTTCCTCTTCTTGCTATTCCTCTTCCACTTTTTCCTCCTCCTCTTCTACTTCCTCTTCCTTTTCTTCTTTAGAACACACATCAAAGGTCAGAAATTATCCCCAGAGGAATTTCCTCTACTATATTTTTTGATATTTAGTTTTGTTTTTAACTTTGGTCAGTTATTTTCTAATTTCCTTTATAATTTTTTTCTTGAGCAGTGGATTATTTAAGAATATATTTCTTTTGTTCTTGAATTTGGAAATATTTATGGGGTACATTATCATAACTCAATACATGTATACAATATATAATAAATCATGGTTAAAAACATTTCTGTCTCATCAACTGTTAATAATTTTATATGTTGAGAATTTAACATTTTTCTAGTAATTTTGAAATAGGTCATACATTGTTTTAATCAGTAGTTTCTTTACTGAGTCCAGGAGGAATTAGATATGACTTATCCATTCTGGTTTGGATGCTCCTCACTGAGTCCCTCTCTGCCCTTACCAGACTTTTGCGACCATCATTCAATTGTGTTGCTCCAAAGAAATTGTAAATGGATGAGAACACATAGCTTTTGTTGTCTGGCTTGTTTCAATAACTTACTGACTTCAAGTTCCCTCTGTGCTGCTGCAAATGGCAGCATTTCATTTTTTAAAGAATGGCTGTGTGACTGTGTTACCTTGCTGAGGATGATATTTTCAAGTTCCATCCATTTGTCTGAGAATTTTATGAAGTCATTGTTTTAAATAGCTGAGTAGTATTCCATTGTGCAAATGTACCACATTTTCTGTATCCATTCCTCTGTGGAGAGACATCTGGGTTGTTTCCAGTTTCTAGCTATTATAAATATGGCTGCTATGAACATAGTGGAACATGTATCTTTATTACATATTGGAGCATCTTCTGGGTATATGCCCAGGAGTGGAATAGCTGGGTCCTCAGGTAGTATTATGTTCATTTTTCTGAGGGTCCACCAAACTGATTTCCAGAGAGGTTGTATCAGCTTGCATTCCCACCAGCAGTGGAGGAGTGTTCCTCTTTCTCCACATCCTCGCCAACATCTGCTGTCACCTGAGTTTTTGATCATAGCCATTCTGACTGGTGTGAGGTGGAATCTCAGGGTTGTTTTGATTTGCATTTCCCTGATGACTAAGGATGTTGAACATTTCTTTAAGTGCTTTCGGCCATTCGAGTTTCCTCAGTTGAGAATTCTCTGTTTAGGTCTCTTCCCCATTTTTTGATAGGGTTATTTGGATTTCTGGAGTCCAGCTTCTTGAGTTCTTTGTATACATTGGATATTAGCCCTCTATTGGATGTAGGATTGGTAAAGATCTTTTCCCAATCTGTAGGTTGCCGTTTTGCCCTATTTACAGTGTCCTTTGCCTTACAGAAGCTTTGTAATTTTATGAGGTCCCATCTGTCAATTCTTGATCTTAGAGCATAAGCCATTGGTGTTCTGTTCAAGAACACTTCCCCACTTTCTCTTCTATTAGATTCAGTGTATCTGGTTTTATGTGGAGGTCCTTGATCCACTTGGACTTGACAGCTTTGTACAGGGAGATAGGAATGAATCAATTCATAATCTTCTACATGTAGACTGCCAGTTGAACCAGCACCATTTGTTGAAGATGCTGTCTTTTTTTGGTATGGTTTTAGCTATTTGTCAAAGATCAAGTGACCATAAGTGTGTGGGTTCATTTCTGGGTCTTCAATTTTATTCCATTGATCTATCTGCCTGTCACTGTACCAATACCATGCAGTTTTTATCACTCCTGCTCTATAGTATAGCTTGAAGTCAGGGAGGCTGATTCCCCCAGAAGTCCTTTTATTGTTGAGAAGTCACAAAAAGAATGAACATGGTATATACTCACTGTTAAGTGGTTATTAGCCCAAAAGTTCAAAATATCTAAGAGTCACTTAGCAGCAACAGTAGGGCTGAGTGTGAGGTCCCAGATGGAAGACTTGGAGAAGGGACTGAAAGAGCTGAGGGAGTTTGCATCCCCAGGGAGGCAGCAACAGTGGCAACTGGCCTGATCCCTCGATACTCCTGGAGACTGATCCACCAACCGAAGAATACACATGGAGTGACCCATGGTGCTGGCCACCTGTGTGGCAGAGGAGGGTCTTGTTAGCCATCAGGGGGAGGAGAGGCCCTTGGGCCTGAGGGTGTTAGATCCCCCAATATAGGAGAATGCCAAGGAGGGAAGACGAGAGTGGGTGGGTGGGAGAATACCCCCATAGTGGCAGGGGGAGGAAATGGGGAGGAAATGGGGAGGTCCCAAAGGGGAGATATGGAAAGGGGGAAACATTTGAATTGTAAATAAAGTATGAAAAATAAAAAAATAAAAAAGAATGACTATGTAGTAGATTCTTTATATAAATATATGACATTTTTGTTATCCATTCATCCAATGGCGTTCGTCATGATTGATGTGATGCTTCAGCTATTGTGAAGTTGAGCACATATTTCTATTTTCTATATGCATAAAGGCATTTTGTTTGGTCACATGTCTAATTTATTGCTTAATTTATAGCCCTTGTGAGTAGGAACATTTGATTTCTTGGCTTAGCATATGGAGAGATTTTATAAGTGCTTTCTGTATTTGGAAGTAATCTGCATCTTTCATTTTCAGGGTTCTGTAGTCATCACTCCACACTGTTCATCATGGCATTATACCTTTCCTCATTTGGGTCTTTGCTTGTTTCTTCTCTCAGTCACTACGAGAGCTGTCTATTTTTCCTGAATTCTTATAGCAGCTGTGCTAATAACTTGAGATGGTTTCCTTGGGTTCATATAAATGATTTGATTATGCATCTTGTTAGAATATTTCATATATCTTACTTATTTCTTTTGAACTACATCCCAGCATGTAACCCTCCTACATTAAACTTGAGATCTTTCTACTTGGACACTCAAGTGCTGGGATGGCAGGCATGTGCACTGGTTTGCCAATTATTTCAATAGGAGGTATTTGTTTTCTTTTGTTAGTTCTCCCCTGAGTTTTGTTAATATTTCTTTCAGGCATTGCTTGTTTATTCATTCTATTAGAGTATTTACTGAGTAGACAAAATTTTAATCATGATGAAATCCAGTTTCTTTTATAAATTAAGATTTCACATCTGAGAAACTATGTCCCAATCTAAGGTGCAAATTTTTCTGTCTATGCGCTAACATTCCTATCCTGGGTGATACATACGCCATGTCTAAGGGCCTTTGAAAGATTTGTCAATAAACTAAGGTAGGATTCTACCAAAATTCACTCAGGGCACCAAATAATGTATTAAGTTTCCTTACAGAGCAATGGGTGAGCAGTAATGAGCAGAAGTGTGGGTGACCTTAAAGTAGCCCCACGGGAAGTTTTGCACCCAACAATGATGATGGCTTTTCCATGGCTGCATAGATGGGGTGCCCCTCCCCTCATCGTTTCCTATCTATATCTTCTAGCTTCTTCCCTGGTCCCCAAGGCCACAGGCAATTAGGGCAGAATTGCATACAACATATTGGGAAGGGTGTCTGAGGACTTAGCTAAGTGTCCCATGATCCTAGTCATCCCCCTCTTTTAGGAAGGAAGAGAAATAGTCACCAGGCCCAGCTATAATGAGCTACTTGAGCAGGTACAGTAGAACTCCTGAACTAGGTAGCAATTTAGGCCCATCTGATCTAGGGCACAATGGGAGCCTGGCATTTCCCTGTTAATCTTTTGTCTGGCTGTAATACACAGTGTTGGAAGTGTGGGATTGACGCCATCTACTAATCTGTCTTTTCACATCCATTAATACTTGATGTATGTATTTAGATGTTTTGGTTGGGTTATCATGTTCTGTGGATACCCCCACCCCTTAGAATACAACAACATCCTTTGTCTTCTGCTTTATCTGATGTAGGTGTAGCCGACCCTGCTCCCTTTTGCTTGCAATCACACAGAGTATCTTCAATCCCTCTGCCTGCAGAAGTCTGTCCACAAAGCTAAAGTGGGTGTGTCATAAGCTAGAGCCTTATTATTCGCTCCTTTTCTTCCTTTCCTTTAAAATCTACTCTGTGTGTTCTGATCGGAGAATGAAATCAACTTGTATAAGGGTCAGCGGGGAAGGCCTTATGCACACTGTTTGTTAATAAACCATTTTTTTTCCTCTTCTTAGGAACAAGATGAGGGGTGCCGTAGTCTGTACTAGGGCAAGAGGGAAAGTGCCTTGTCAGGTAGGCAAGACTCCATCCACTTCAAATTCTAGCTTGTAAAGATGAAATTCATTTGAGAGAGCGTGAACAGAGAATGGCACCACAGTTTTCCACTCAAAATAACCAACTAGGAAAGTGTTTTTCCAGCCACAAAAGCAGAGACCACAGTAAGTATGGCAGAAGGGAGCCAGCCTACATCATAACTGTCAGTAGCACTTGGAGAGAGTATCCACATGGGGCTGGTTCTATAGGAAGCAAGATACAAGAGTAAGGGAGGAGTCATGGAAACTTGTGCCAAGCCCCAGAAAGCTCCTAAGGTCAGACAATGTGTGACATTGTCCTTGCAAGGAGACCCCAAGAAACAATCACACACAACTGTGAAGGTGAAGCCTAAGCCGTGGCAGAGATACTGGGATGATAGCAATGCTGAAATGTTAGGTGCTTGCTTAGGAAAGCTGCAGGGAGCCAATTCAAGAGAGGGGTCATAGGCACCACAGATAAGATAGAGGAGTGGGGCTCCCCAAGGCCAATGGAGGACAGGTGATGCCAGATAGAGAAGTGCAGCATTTTTCCTGAGCAGCTTTGATACTGCTTTTGCACAATCATTCTCACTCCTCCATCATTCTTCCCTTGAGGAAGGAGACATTTGTGCCATTATATGTTGGATGTATGCAACTACTGTTTAATTTTATAGGGGCTCAAAGTCTTAAGAGATTTTGAACTGTGGACGTTGAGGAATTCTGGAAGTATATGACCAGGACAACCTTTGTGGTTGAACAGAATACATTATTGCATTAGGAGATAGCCATTTTCTATGGGAGCTATGGGCAGAATTTCATGGCATGAATATACACTATCCTCTTGGGCTGATGTCTCTGAATACTTGGTACCTAGCTGGTGGTACTATCTTAGGAGGTAGAACCTGCAAGAAATGAGGCCTGGCTGTTTTAAGTAAGTGGCTGAAGATGAACTTACAAGCCACAGCCTCTGCTTGACTCTGGCCTGTGCCTTTCCCTGCTCCTGTCTTTTCAGTGTGATGACTAGCCTCAAGCTTCTTCATCAAGCCCAGGCCTCAACCACCATGTATTCTTTCATGGGGAAACCATGCACTAAAATAAATCTGTACTTCTGGAAGTTGTTCACTGTCCAGGATTTGGTCCTTATGATAAATGTACTGTGCTTTCAACTCTGCAGGTGGCATTCCTTAAAGCGTTTATTGTGAGCCAGGTCTAATGGTGACAAAGGACCTCAGTATTGCTTGTCTTTAAAGGACAATTTCTCCATTATTACAGGACAGCACTGCCAGGTAAACTCTTCTTGGTTAATTTTTTTTTCACTGATTGAAATTTATCACCCTTGTCTTAGCATACAAGACTTCTTTTGAGAAGTCCCTGGAGTCCAGTGAGGATTTCCTTGTATTTGATACATTGGCTTGGATCAGCGGTTAGTGGACCTTTGAGATTCATGCATAGAAGTGTAAGAAGACTTGGCATGTTTTCCATACTCATTTCACCGAATATTTTCTTCTCCTGTATCCATCTTCTCAAGCTAGAACTGAGATTATGTAAAACTTTGTTCATTAAATGTATCCTATAACTCCACAAGCTTTAATTTCATTGGTTTTTCTTTTTCCTCTGTGTAATTTAAAAGGACTTGTCTTCAAACACACAGTTCTTTTTCTGCTTTCTATAATCTGTCAGTTCTCTAATTTTAATTTTTTGGTGCTAACATTTGTTAGTTCCTTTAAAGCTCATATTTGTACTTGTCCACTCTGTGGAGATTCGAAGTCATCCCTCTGCTCTCACCAAATGCTCTCCTTGTGCTCTCTTGAATCTCACCAGATTTCTGTAAGGTGATCATTTGTACCTCCTTCTCTGGCAATATATAACTAGTTTTTCAGGATCCAGTTACTAGAGAATCACTCTGTTCCTTCAGTGGTGTCATGTTTCCTTCCTTTCCTACACATCTGTCACCCTTCATTGATGCCTCTTCTGGCAGAGCAGTAATGCCACTACTCACCGGGGATGTGGAGTGCCTTAAAACTTCAGACTTTGAGGGCACTACTCTAGCTCTAAAGGGGTGGGGGATCTGCAACTGTTTTGCCTGGAGAGTGGGTGGCATAGTTTATAGGCAAGGATTTGATTCTTGGGAAGCATGGTACTGGCTGACCTTGGACTCAGAACTTCTGACTTCTGTGGTTAGCTAACATTCCTGAGAGGTGGTTAACATGGGCATGGGCACCAGGAAGCACTATTGCATTAGTAACCAATTCTCTTCATTGCTAGGAAACTGATTACGAGCTCAGGTTCTCAAAGGCTGTGTGTACCACTGACTGGGAGGGCAGTTTGGAGTGACTCTGCAGCAGTCCTAGAATTATGTTCTAGCAGGACTTATTGCTCAGGTCTTACTGCACAGCACAGTGATAGAAAAACCTGGGATTGTAGAGATAGAATGCTTAGGTATGCCCATAGAGGACCACGTACTGCAAGGTATAGCCCTATAGGCCCGTGTACCACAGCATTGGCCTGGGTCATGATGTCACAGGATAGCAGCAGTTTAGGGAATTGAGATCCCAGGGTGTGTGTGGGAGCAATAGCCCTGGTACAACTTTGGTAATAGTGTGTGATTCAGGGTACATATGAATACACAGAGATGAGGCCTGGAGTGTACACGTGTGAAGAACTATATACCTAAGATCCAGGTTATGGGTGCACTCTGTGTGACACTGCCTCTGGAGTTTGCCCTAAGATTTGGATTCCAGATCACATGGCTATAAAGATTTATCGCTTCTACGAAGCCTGGATTGCAGATGCATTTGCTATTTATTATTAGCAGTGGCTCTGGTACCCACACCACCAGCTAACTCAGGCATGTGTACAGTAACAGTGGCTCTAAGATACAATGTGGTTTCCTCTATAGTTGTGTCTGTTATGTCTGAAGTATATGGAAGCACACTGCTGGCATAACTGGAGTCTGGTGCAATGGTGAGCACATAGAGGCAGCATCCCAATTTCTAGGGTATGTATGAGTTTGGGAAGGTATGTCCAGGGACAGCACACTAGTGTCTCTTTCGAAATGGCAGCTTAACACAAGTCTCTCTGGAAAGTCTTCAGTATCAACATGTACATCGATGGCACAAGTCACTAATGTGTCTGTGCAAGAGGCTACTGAGGTCTGTGTTGGTTAGTACTAAAGGAACATCTAGGAGAGCTGCTGGGAATATACGGCTGCTATTGAGGTGCTGGCAGCAGAAGGTGCTCTAGTCCACTGCCAATCAGGTCACTGGGGACCACAGTATTACCTGCCACAGAATGGTTCTGAAGGCTTCCGACTTCTCATTGGTTCTTAGTACTCTATATGTTTTACATATGCTGGCCCCTCAGGCTACTGATTCCTTTCTCCTCTTCCTCCTCCTTCTCCTCCTCCCTTCCCTCTTTGTTTCTCTCTGTTTTACTGCAGGTTCTAATGTGACTCTTGAACATCTCCTCAGGAAGACGTTGTTTATGACTACATAACTGAGCTAGTTTGTGGTGTTAGATGACAGCACTGTTTCCTTCCCTACAATCTTGCTGGCATCATTTCTACCCTGCCTCCTCACACAGTTAAATGTCACTTTTAAGGAAATTCTGTTTTCTATAATAACTCCACCACTTGTAAATGATTTGGCTTGCCAGGTCTGGTGGTGTATACCTTTGATCCCACAGGCAGATCTCTGTGAGTTCTAGGCCAGCTTGGTTTACATAGCAGCTCCAGGATTGTCAGAGCTATGTAGAGAGACCCCATCTCAAACAAAACAAAACAAAACAAAAAATGATTTGGCTTATAATGTTAATAAACAATTTTGACAATGAAAATTTAAGAACGAAGTAACGATTACTTAAAAACAGACATTGGTACGGCATGCTTTGTATGTCACCAATGTTTTGGTTGGAGCAAATACTGCAATCTAAAAATTTATAATCAAATGATCCACACTCAAATGACATACACATACCTGACAACCAAAGAAAAATAGTAGTGCCTAGGTCTTCTTTGAAGTTATCATTGAAGAGGCTGCTGGATTCTGGAAATGACTCCTGGAAGGCTGTGTAGACAGCTTGAGCCAAGCAGTCAGGATACATCTGCCCAAAGGAGCCATGTTAGTGGAGATACACACACACACATAACAAATGTAACAAGATCAAAGAATGATTAGTTTGTGACATATATGTATTCTCTGTTTTTCTTATGGCTTTCCTTTAGCCATTTTATTGCTTATTTTGTGACTCTAATTGAGGAACATGAGCAAAAATCAGTTACAAACTATCTGGTAGCACTTTGCAGACATTCCTGACTAAAGGGTAAGGTTAGCTGGGCAGAGTTTGACTAGCTACTTCTTTTTTAAAAATGTAAATTTCAACATTTTTTTCTAGAATATCACCAGAATAACATATTTGCATAATCTTCATCCCTGTTTCTTCTCCTCCAACTCTTTCTGTGTCCCTTCCATTCCCTCTCAAATATACATGTTACCTATGGAGTCTGTTTAGTGCTGCTCATACATACTTGTGTTCAAGACTAATCACTTGGGATTGGATAACCTATCAGGGGATTCATCCTTAAGGAAACTGGTTCTCCATCTCAGCAGTCATTGATTATTTGTTCCTAGGGGTAAAGCCTTGTAAGAATGTCCCTGTCCATACTGGTATGTCTACTTGTATCCTTAATGCGCAGGCCATGTTTAGGAAACCCCATCATTTCCCCTTCTCTGTCATGTCTAGAGGACACTGTCTCTCAGCAGGTATCCTGATCTTCTTCTGGGTTTTACAGACTTTCCCTGTGCCTTAGGTACAGGGGTTGCATTGCAGATGTAGCAATTAGGGGTAGATACTACATGGTCACTTATTGTCTGTTTTTGATCAGTTGTTTATCTCTATAATTGTCTCTGTTTGCTGCAAAAAGAAACTAATTTGATGAGCAATGAGAGCTGCATTTATCTGTGGGTATAAGGTATATTTAGAATACAGTTAGAAATTATATGGATTTAGGAGGATTTAGTAGGTTTGGGATCTATGAGCACTCCAGACATAAGTAATTGTCTTCACTAGCTATTGATTTCATTTAATCTCATGAGCATAATAAAAAGCATATTTTAAAATATTTGTTACTGATTTATGTAAGCTATGTTATAACAATATTAAATATCATAGCTATAATCAGATATCAACAAAATCACAGCACTATCACATTTCCATGGTTACAGGGAGGCCTCTATCTTCTTCTAGTCTCAACCCTGGCATCACTCTTAGTTCTTGTGCTCTGGAAGAAGTCAGAAGGGACATGGTAGTAAACCAGTCAAGATTTGATTGGAGCAAACAAGAAACCAGAGTGCACTCTTCATAAGAAGAGCAGGCTTTGCTGAGCCCAGCAGTTCCACCTGATCCTAGCAAGCATGGGATTTGTGGGTTTCTTCTCCCTATTATTCCCTCCCTAGTGCCTCCTCTAGAGTAGGCACTTCTAGGGAAGGGCTATGATTTGCTTGGAAGCCCATTTTACCCAGAATTAAATTTGCTATAGGTGTATGTACAATATGCAAGAATAATTGATTAGTGAGATAGGTTAGTGGGTAAAATCCTGAAAACCTGCAGTTGACCCATGGAAGCCATGGTAAGAGGGAAGGAGCGCTGATTTCTGGAAGACAGCCTCTCACTTCTGCATAAGCCATATGCACCCACACTCTAACACACATCTAGAAACAAGGCAGTAATAATATATGTTTTAAAGAATGTGAGAATGTTATAAAGGCTTAGACACCTCTCAAGATGAAAAGCTCCTTAGGAGGAAGGATAGCACCAATCCACACATGCTTCTCTGCAATGAAAGTCTATAATGATTTGATCTGACCTAGCCAGCATAGAGTGTTATGAGCGATTGTGTCTTTTTCCTGCAGCTGGAGTACTACCGTTCTGTTTTTATATCTTGCCCATCAGCACTGTTCCCCACCACCTAGTTTAGATGGTCCATTGGCCAGCCCCTCTCACGCTAGCTCCTACTTGACCTTCAGAGACTCCAGTTATTACGTTTTTTTCCTTGAGGGGTAAACATCAAGAGAGACCATACTTTATATTAAAGACACATGATATCACTATTGTGGTACACTGAATTCAGGTAACTATTGATGATCATAAACTAAGACTCCGTTTGATTATAAAGCTTTAGAAGTCTAAAAGGCCTTAGCGATCACCTTCGTGTACCAACTAATGAACCAAAAGATGCACATGTTCTATTCCCTGGCCTGTAAATGTCAGTCAGTACAAGCTGAAGATGCTGGGCAGATTAGAGCTTTCTAGATTACCTTGTGGATTCTAACTGTAATTACTAGTATCATTCTGAGGGGAGCTGAGCAGACTAACTCCAGACGAAGAGAAGGCAGTGTGATAGTAGCAGTAAGCAGGCAGTGATGGATCTGTAGGTCAGAGAGTGTGGTCATGTCCTGACACCAGAAACAAAAAGAAATCGAGGATCAACTCCCTGGGGTTTCTAAAGAAAACAGCATTGCTGATACCTTCATTTTAGACTCATATTCTATTCATCTTGAATTGCTGGCCTCTGTAACTAAGAAAATGAATTTCTATTGCTTTCAATAACTAAGTTTATTATAATACATAATAGCTCATAGGAAACTAATATGCTTATTTTAATCAAATACTGCTCAAGTTTGCTGGAACACATTCCTTTTAGGGCATCCTTGACGTGGGTCGTGGTAGCAGGAAGGTGAATCTGTGAAACGAAGAATTCTGGAACATATTGGTGCATCTAGTCTTCTGCAGTGAGCCATGAATATCTTCATTACTCAAATGATCACATATTATCAGTGGAACATAAGTTTTATTAATAGTTAAAGTTAAAATGTTAAACAGGTAGACTTATCAAGTCCTTCGTGTGTTTTGTGTGTGTGTATATAAAATTTTGCTACCTCCTAGTGACTACAAAAAATGGCTTTAGTTTCTTTCCCTGTTGCTATGATAAAATACTCTGACAAAAGCAACTTAAAGGAAACTTATGGCATCAGGAGCTTGAGGGAACTGGTCACCTGGCACCCACTGTCAGGAAGCAAAAGATGAATGTTGGTCCTTTTTCCATTTTATGGATTCTAGGATAGCAGCTGTAACGGCTATTCCTGGTTGTCAACTTGCCTATTTCTGGAGTGAACTGCAATCCAGAATTAGAAGACTCACCTGCGATCCAGATCTTGAGGCTAGAAGACACAAATTTCTGACCTGGATCTTAGCATGGAGAATCTTGAGGCATAGTGGCCATGAAAAGCTTATCCCCAGGCAAAGTAGTACACACCCTAAATTCCAGGAGATTGAGGCAAGGAGATCTGAGTTCAAGGTCAGCCTAGGGCAAAGCAAGTCCCGGATCCAGGTGTGGTGCACACACCTTTAACCTGGGCCACACATTCTGTTGGAGACCTACTTAAGGACATTGGAAGAAGGAAGATTCGTTCTTCTTCCCCTGCGTGCCTTGTGGGACTGAGCAACTGCTAGATCCTTGGCATTCACAGCTGCTGCTGACCATTGTTGGGGAGTTGGACTACAGGCTGTAAGTCATCAACAAATTCCCTTACTATATAGAGACTACCTATAAGTTCTGTGACTTTAGAGAACCATGACTAATACAGAAGTCAGTGGGATGGTGCTTCCAGTAGTGGGCAAGTCTTTCAAATTCAGTTCCCTTTCCACTATAGTTTTCCCCTGCCACAATTTATGGACATGTAAGATATGGACATGTAAATTGAATGTAAATATTTGAAAAATCCTTAAATTTAGAGTTATTTGCATTTTTATTAATGATATTTTGTGCTCTGTCCAACAATGTGAAAACATTTATAAACTCTAAAATGTTTATACACTTCTGATTTACAGACTGCTAAAGCAATAAGATGCTTGAATATTGCTTGCATTTTGAAATACTAGGTATTAATATTTAAAATATTTTTTAAAATTCCCTATATTTTCTCAATTTACCAAAACAACATTATCTTGATGAACTTTACTTATTAATTAATTAATTAATATAACATAAAATAAATGTTTATTTCATAGCTTATTCATTATGTATAATATAACCTAGTTGGTTTATCTTAAATGGACTAAAAGATTTATTATAAAGTAAAAGAAATGGTATTTTTATAGGTAAATAGAACAAAACCAAGAAAGAAGTCACCAGTGTTCTAACGAAGTAATTGTAGAGCTACTGTGGTTCTAAGGCTCCCAGTCAAGAGAACACAGTATTCAGGGTAATGGTCATGGTGGTAAAACTTAAAAATATTTCCATTATTTACATTAGACAAATTTTTGTTGAAAGGTAATCAAAATATGCTCATATGTTTAAACAAAATATATTTTTCATACACTATGAAGATAATTATTGTATCTGTTAAGTTTTTACATTTACCTGAAAGAATGCATCCTTTCTCCTTAGCGGTATTTTTATGAAAAGTGTGACATAACTTTCTGCGATTCTGTCAAACAAGTAATCTTGATCTCTTTTGTCAGGCTTAAAAAAGACACATGTATGAAATTAGCGCCAATTACAATTTATATTAGAAAGTTATGTATATAATATTATTATATGTAATACAGTCTGTATATAATATTACGAGAATATAGTCTGTTCTTAAAGGGTACTTAAACTATTATAATGCGAGGGGTCATTTGTTTCAGCATAACAGTGGAGTTTTAATGGCAGCTTTGTCATTTATTAGTTGCACTACATTGGACAGGATTATAGCCTAAGTTCCTAGATGACAGTCTTATATGTTTGTCATATCTAAAAAAGAGTAATAAAATTAAACTAGGGCCAAGACCACATTTTACATCATTCTGTATTTCAAACCCTTAGCATAGTGTCTAGAACACAGAAAGCATGCAGACATCTGTAGAATGAGTGAAGACTGTAGCTACCATGCTAGAAACAATCAACAACTCAGTTACTGTCCATAAAAACGTAAACTCTGCTTATCAGTAACAAGAGCATAATTAAAGTGATTTAATATCAGCAATACCATAATAAAATTCCAATATAGCAGCCTAGCTTCTTGTCTATGAAGTAATGACAATTATCAGAATCTAAATTCATTGTACAGGAAGATGAGTTAGAGTTTAAACTCACAATACAAGCTATAAAAACAACAGTATAAAGTTTAAAAAATGGGGGATCTAACACTTTCAGGCCCAAGGGCCTCTCCTACCCCTGATGGCCAACAAGACCCTCCTCTGACACACATGTGGCCAGCACCATGGGTCCGTCCATGTGTATTCCTTGGTTGGTGGATCAGTCTCCAGGAGTATCGGGGGTGGGTTGGGGAGGGGGGTCAGGCCAGTTGCCACTGTTGCTGCCTCCCTGGGGATGCAAACTCCCTCAGCTCCTTCAGTCCCTTCTCCAACTCCTCCATCTGGGAACTCACACTCAGCCCCATGGTGGCTGTGAAGTGACTCTTGGGTATTTCAAACTTTTGGGCTAATAACAATTTAACAGTGAGTACATACCATGTTCATTCTTTTGTGACTGCGTTACCTCGCTCAGGATGATATTTTCAAGTTCCATCCATTTGTCTGCGAATTTCATGAAGTCATTGTTTTTAATTGCTGAGTAGTACTCCATTGTGTAAATGTACCACATTTTCTGTATCCATTCCTCTGTGGAGGGACATCTGGGTTGTTTCCAGCTTCTGGCTATTATAAATATGGCTGCTATGAACATAGTGGAACATGTGTCTTTATTACATGTTGGAGTATCTTCTGGGTATATGTCCAGAAGTGGAATAGCTGGGTCCTCAGGTAGTATTATGTTCATTTTTCTGAGGGTCTGCTAAACTGATTTCCAGAGAGGTTGTATCAACTTGCATTCCCACCAGCAATGGAGGAGTGTTCCTCTTTCTCCACATCCTTGCCAACATCTGCTGTCACCTGAGTTTTTGATCTTAGCCATTCTGACTGGTGTGAGGTGGAATCTCAGGGTTGTTTTGATTTGCATTTCCCTGATGACTAAGGATGTTGAACATTTCTTTAGGTGCTTCTCGGCCATTCGAGTTTCCTCAGTTGAGAATTCTCTGTTTAGCTCTCTTCCCCATTTTTTGATAGGGTTCTTTGGATCTCTGGAGTCTAGCTTCTTGAGTTCTTTGTATACATTGGATATTAGCCCTCTATTGGATGTAGGATTGGTAAAGATCTTTTCCCAATCTGTAGGTTACTGTTTTGTCCTATTTACAGTGTCCTTTGCCTTTCAGAAGCTTTGTAATTTTATGAACCTTTTGATTCTTGATCTTAGAGCACAAGCCATTGGTGTTCTGTTCAGGAACTTTTCCCCTGTGCACATGTGTTCGAGACTTTCCCCCACTTTCTCTTCTATTAGATTCAGTGGCCTCTGGGGCTTCTTTTCCCTGATTCTTAGATAGCTGGTTCTCTGTCTTCTATAGCTCTCATGTTTGTATTCTCTTTCTTCCTTCTGCCATGGTGATTCTCTTTCTCTTTGTCCTGTGTTTTCTCTCTGGGAATCCTCAAAGTCTTAGGCCTGTCTCCCTGCCCGGACTTTGGATTCTGGCTCTTTATTGACCAGTCAAAAACCCAACTGTTGGCAGGAACCCACAGAGAACGTGCAAATTCCCATGTAAGCACAAATCAAATCTCCAACATCTCACCCTTTTCGTCCACTAAAAATGCCTGTTCTCTCATATATACATTGAACATAGTCAACAGTTATGTAACCTCTAAAGTATGCTATATGCTGATAATGTCCAGTCCATCAATTTTGTCAATTCATATACATTACTTTAACATCTATACTAACGTAAAGAGCTTACAATTGTATGCCTGAATTATATTTTGATTTTAACTTGCATTATTATCTGAAAACCATCCTTTCAAATCAATATCATCTTCCTTAATGATAAACAACTTAAGTTTGGTTATGAGACTATAACTAGTCTTCAAGCTCATCAGAAATCTGAGAACGAGCTAAATATTACCTGAATATATAGGAAGCACAAAAACATAGCTTCTAAAACTTAACCAAATTGTAAAGAAAGTTGACTACTTGGACAGTCTCCTATTCCTCAAAATGTTGGAGCATCTGTCTTCAGCCTTCTTTCCCAGAACCATCTAGCATACCTTAAATAAAACAGGAATTATGAAGGACTAGCTTAATTATGAAGGCAGAGGGAAGCTGTCAACTATCCTTCATTATATGTTCTTTCTTGGACAGTATTTTTTGTCTGTACATGAATTAGGGCAATTCTTGTCCAGTGGCTACCTTGCCATAACTGGAGGAACTCCATATGGAGGTTACATTGCTCAATATCTTCTTTGTATGATGAAGAGGGTACTGTCAGGAGCAGACATGTCTCTAGTCAAATGATCTTTAATAATGAATTAATATTAAATGTCATATTCTGTGGATTTCTGATGTTTTTGAAGATTATCTATATAAAGTGTATCTGAACTGTTAAGCCTTGACTACTCTTAGCTATTTCTATTTGAATAATATTGAAAACATTTTATTATAATTAAATCAGAATCTAATATAACCATGATTTTACAAAAAAATAAAGTTTAAAAAATGCAAAATTGCTAATTTTCATGGTAATAGAAAACAAATAGAGATTTATAGATACATAGGATCTCAAACCTAAAATGAATTTTTAAATCATCTGCCTTAAGGCTATCTAGTTCAGTGAAACATTAGTGCCTAGCTTGATTTTGTACATGCAGTCACACTTCTCTGAATTCATATGTGCAGTGGATCTGTCATGTCTAGAAAACACTGTTTCATGGCAGTCACTGACTGCCTTTGACTCTAGCAATTTTTTCACAAGCTCTTGTGTAGTATGATTGAGCCTTGAGGGGGAGGTGTATACTACAGATGCCCCATTTAGGACTGAGAATTCCAGAGTCTTATTCTTTGTATATGACCAATTGTCAATCTCTGCATTAGTCATCACTTTTCTATTGCTGTGATAAGACTCCCTGACCTAGGCAACTTATAAAAGAAACTGCTTAATTTGGGATTCACAGTTTGAGAGGATTAGAGTTCATGATCATAATGGTGGGGAGCATGGCAGCAGGTAGTAGCCGAAAGCTCACATACTGAAACTCACCCATAAGGAAGAGAGAACACTGGGAACAGCACCAGTCTTTTGAAACCCCAAAACAAAACCCAGTGACACACCTCCTCCAACAAGGCCACACCTCCTAATCCTTTCCAAACAGTTCGAGCAACTGGCAACCAAGTATACTAGCATATGAACCTATGGGACCACTCCATTCAAAATACCAGTCACCTACTCTAAAAAGAAGCTTTTCTGCTGACATTTGAAGGCTTCACTAATTTATGGGTATAAAGATATGCATTATTGAGCAGTTTAATACTGTGCCCATTTAGCAAAGTAATGGTATTAAGTTCTCTTCTAGGGTCTATGACATACTCAGGCATGGGTACTTGGCCTAGTTAATGGTACCAGGCATGATTTCCATTTTGTGGAATGGATTAATTTTTTCCTATGATTTTTTCCTATGATACTTGCTGTGCCTTTGACCTAGATTTATTTTACTTCCTGTCTATCTATAGTTCATAATCTTGGTCCTTTTATGTTTCAGAGTACCTGAGTGCCCCTTTCATAGGGTTTTGAAAGATTTTTCATTTTCTTTTGATTGAGTAATCTAATTCTTCTACCTTGTCTTCAAGCCCTGATATTCTCTCTTCCACTCAATTTATACCTTTGGTGGGGTGTTCCTCTGAGCTTCTTAGATTTAATGAATTGTTCCTTTCAAATTTCATTTTGGTTTTCTTCAGGATTTCTACATCTTTATTGTGTTCTATTTTCATATCTTGTTTTGTCTTAATTATTTCACTCAACCATTTGCTTGTGTTTTCTAGGTCATCATTTTGGCACTAACTCATATCCTCCTTTGAGTTCCTTGAACATACCTAAGATTGCTATTTTCAGTTCCTGATATTGTGTGTCATCTAAGTTGTTTCCCTAGGGAACATTATTGTGGGATATTTTTTTTTTTTTGAAGAGACACATTGTTTTTGTTTCTCATAATTTTTTTGTGTGTGTTGGGATTGTATATATGGAGTAGTATTATTGGTTTGAATATCTGATTCACTTTTGTTGAGTACGCATTAGAATTTCTATTTGTTTTTTAACTAAGCCTGGCTCATCTTTGGACTTGCTAGGTGGTGCCTGAGGTTCAGTCTTGGGGATACATGAGGATATGTAATTGCAATATCAGGAGTGGTCCAGGCTTAGTTAGGGAAAGCTGCAGCTTGATAGGAGTTCTTTTTGTGTAACACATGCTGTACATATGGTACTTAGCTGTAATTTGGGTTCCCAGGGTGGGGTTAGATGGGGATGATGGTGCAACCTGTGGAGGGTGCTGAGCAGGGTACTATGCACAGTCCTCTGATGTGAACTTTGGTCCTGGAAGTGGGGTGGTGTTACCAGTGAAGGGCTTGTACTGTCATGTACACTGTCCTCAGATGACAGTGGCTTGAAGTCACAGTGTAGTCACAGTGTAGTGCCTGGTAGTCTAGCTTTATGCATTGTTTTGGGGAACCAAGCTTTAAGACAATGTTAGGGTTTTATTCTTACTGAAATTCTGCTGGTCAAACAGTGCTCCTTGTGCTACTACAGGAAGTTTCCTTTCCTCTTAGATTCAGATCTTCACCTTTTTTAATCAGGTAAAGGCTCTCTGTCTATCTGACCACCAAGTTCTCTTCTAAATCCTCAATGTTACTGATTTGTAGTAGATGTTATGTTCAGGTTACCAACATATAATACCATGTAAAGCTCCAAAATTATTCACTATGGTATTGGATATCCCTCATCTTTTCTGATTAATGAAGAACCAAGTCCTTTGAAATCTTTATTGGAATCTTAACTACTGTGAAAGAAGAAACTTTAAATAGGATTTTTAGTCTATGAGGATTGCTAAAAAATCATCTGTGTAAAAAAATTGTATTAACATTACCTGTACTAAAAAAATAATTGTGCTACAAATTAATGTCTTACATAGTTTTAAAATGCCATTTACCTTGAATTTATGTAGAAACCACCACCAAAAGGAGTCATGCAAAAGAGCAATGGAGGAGTCTGAGAGAATGTGGGTTCTCCAGACTTTAAATACTTTTTCCTATGGATAATAAATTAAAATATGTTACTACTGATAAAGTATTATTAAATATTTTGTATCATTAGGTCTAAAATTTGAAAATAATGGAACATACTTTTAACTTAAGATAAATATTCACTTAGTCAGGAATTTTAACTCAGTAAATCCTTTTATGAATTTATTTAAACATTTTCCATTAGCAGATAATTCACCAAAGCTAGTACCTAAAGTTAAGTGTATTTACCATAAATACTAGAAACTATAAATATTTACTTCATTAAGTAGATTCAATAGACCATTTTATGCTCTTATTCACAAGTATTATAAAATTAATTTCTTAGATTATATACAAAAATGCTAGATTTCATCAATGTTTCCTTATAGACATGTCTTGTACATATTCACCCATACTGTTTTCCCTCTATCAATTCTCTCCCATACCATTGTTCCCTTTTCTTTTTCCAAATAAATCTATATTCTGCATATGAGAGAAAACAAGTAATATTTTATCTGGATCTCTCTTAATACCTTCCCCTGTTGCCCCCTTCTCTTCCATTTAGAACACCTCTCAATTCAGTCACCCTTTCTTCACACACACACACACACATACACACACATACACACATGCACATACACACACACCACATACATGTGCACACACCACATATGAGAAACAAATATGAATGAAAACCTGACTTGAATTTTTCCTGATTTTGGTTTTATTTACTTAGCTTAACCTGATGACCTCTGTAGTACAGCTTGAAGTCAGGGAGGCTGGTTCCCCCAGAAGACCTTTTATCGTTGAGGATAGTTTTTGCTATCCTGGGTTTTTTGTTATTCCATATGAATTTGAGAATTGCTCTTTCTAGGTCTACGAAGAATTGAGTTGGGATTTTGATGGGGATTGCATTGAATCTGTAGATTGCTTTCGGTAGGATGGCCATTTTAACTATGTTAATCCTGCCGATCCATGAGCATGGGAGATCTTTCCATCTTCTGAGGTTTTCTTCAATTTCTTTCTTCAGAGACTTGAAGTTCTTGTCATGCAGATCTTTCACTTGTTTGGTTAGAGTCACACCAAGATATTTTATATTGTTTGTGACAATTGTGAAGGGTGTTATTTCCCTAATTTCTTTCTCAGCCTGTTTATCCTTCGAGTATAGGAAGGCTACTGATTTGCTTGAGTTAATTTTGTATCCAGCCACTTTGCTGAAGTTGCTTATCAGCTGTAGCAGATCTCTGGTCGAGTTTTTCGGGTCACTTAAGTATACAATCATGTCATCTGCAAATAGTGATATTTTGATTTCTTCCTTTCCAATTTGTATTCATTTGACCTCCTTTTGTTGTCTAATTGCTCTAGCTAGAACTTCAAGTACTATATTGAATAGGTAGGGAGAGAGAGGGCAGCCTTGTCTAGTCCCTGATTTTAGTGGGATTGCTTTGAGTTTCTCTCCATTTAGTTTGATGTTGGCCACTGGTTTGCTGTATATTGCTTTTACTATGTTTAAGTATGCTCCTTGAATTCCTGATCTTTCCAAGACTTTTATCATGAAGGGATGTTGAATTTTGCCAAATGCATTTTCAGCATCTAACGAAATGACTATGTGGTTTTTTTTTCTTTGAGTTTGTTTATGTAGTGGATTACATTGATGGATTTCCGGGTATTGAACCATCCTGCATCCCTGGGATGAAGCCTACTTGATCATGGTGATCGTTTTGATGTGTTCTTGGATTCAGTTTGCAAGAATTTTATTGAGTATTTTTGCATTGATATTCATAAGGGAAATTGGTATGAAGTTTTCTTTTATTGTTGGGTCTTTGTGGGGCTTTGGTATCAGTGTAACTGTGGCCTCATAGAATGAATTGGGTAGTATTCCTTCCATTTCTATTTTGTGGAATAGACTGAAGAATATTAATATTAGGTCTTCTTGGAAGGTCTGACAGAATTCTGCACTGAACCCATCTGGTCCTGGGCTTTTTTTGATTGGGAGACTGTTAATGACTGCTTCTATTTCTTTGGGGGTTATGGGACTGTTTAGATGGTTTATCTGATCCTGATTTAACTTTGGTAATTGGTATCTGCCTAGAAACTTGTCCATTTCCTCCCGCTTTTCCTATTTTGTTGCATATAGGCTTTTGTAGTAGGATCTGATGATTTTTTTTAATTTCCTCAGAGTCTGTTGTTATATCTCCATTTTCATTTCTAATTTTGTTTATTTGGATACTGTCTCTGTGCCCTCTGGTTAGTCTGGCTAAGGGCTTATCTATCTTGTTGATTTTATCAAAGAACCAGCTGTTGGTTTTGTTGATTCTTTGTATAGTTCTTTTAGTTTCCACTTGGTTGATTTCAGCCCTTAATTTGATTATTTCCTGCCTTCTACTCCTCTTGTGTGTATTAGTTTCTTTTTGTTCTAGAACTTTCAGATGTGCTGTTAAGCTGTTAGTGTATGCTCTCTCCAGTTTCCTTTTGGAGGCATTCAGAGCTATGAGTTTTCCTCTTAACACTGCTTTCATTGTGTCCCATACGTTTGGGTAACTTGTACTTTCATTTTCATTAAATTCTAGGAAGTCTTTAATTTCTTTCTTTATTTCTTCCTTGACCAAGTTATCATTAAGCAGAGCATTGTTCAGCTTCCATGTGTATGTGGGCTTTCTGTTGTTGTTGTTGCCATTGAAGACCAACTTTAATCCGTAGTGATCTGATAGGAGGCATGGGATTATTTCAATCTTCTTATATCTGTTGAGGTTTGTTTTGTGACCAATTATATGATCAATTTTGGAGAAGGTACCATGAGGTGCTGAGAAGAAGGTATATTCTTTTGATGCAGGATGAAATGTTCTATAGATACCTGTTAAACCCATTTGGTTCATAGCATCAGTTAGTTTCACCGTGTCTCTGTTTAGTTTATGTTTCCAAGATCTGTCCATTGTTGATAGTGGTGTGTTGAAGTCTCCCACTATTATTGTGTGAGATGCAATGTGTGCTTTGAGCTTTAGTAGAGTTTCTTTTATGAAAGTGGGAGCTCTTGCATTTGGGGCATAGATGTTCAGAATTGAGAGTTCTTCTTGGTAGATTTTTCCTTTGATGAGTATGAAGTGTCCTTCCTCATCCTTTTTGATGACTTGAGGTTGAAAGTCAATTTTATCTGATATTAGAATGGCTACTCCAGCCTGTTTCTTGGGGCCATTTACTTGGAAAATTGTTTTCCAGCCCTTTACTCTGAGGTAGTGTTTGTCTTTAACATGGAGGTGCGTTTCCTGGATGCAGCAAAATGCTGGGTCTTGTTTATGGATCCAGTCTGTCAGTCTATGTCTTTTTATTGGGGAGTTGAGACCATTGATGTTAAGAGATATTAAAGAATAGTGATTGTTATTTTTTATGTTGTTTTTTATGTTATTTTTTATGTTGTTTATATTGTTTGTGTGGTTATCTTCTTTTGAGTTTGTTGAAAGATTACTTTCTTGCTTTTTCTAGGTGTAGTTTCCCTCCTTGAGTTGGAGTTTTCCATATATTATTCTTTGTAGGGCTGGGTTTGTGGAAACATACTGTGCAAATTTGGATTTGTCATAGAATATTTTGGTTTCACCATCTATGATTATTGAGAGTTTTGCTGGGTATAGCAGCCTGGGCTGGCATTTGTGTTCTTTTAGAGTCTGTATGAGATCTGCCCAGGATCTTCTAGCTTTCATAGTCTCTGGTGAAAAGTCTGGTGTAATTCTGATAGGTCTGCCTTTATATGTTACTTACCCATTTTCCCTTACTGCTTTTAATATTCTTTCCTTGTTTTGTGTATTTGGTGTTTTGACTATAATGTGACGGGAGGAATTTCTTTTCTGGTCCCGTCTGTTTGGCGTTCTGTAGGCTTCCTGTATATTTATGTTCATCTCTTTCTTTAGGTTAGGGAAGTTTTCTTCTATAATTTTGTTGAAGATATTTACTGGTCCTTTAAGTTGGGAGTCTTCACTCTCTTCTATACCTATTATCCTCAGGTTCTGTCTTCTCATTGCATCCTGGATATCTTGGGTGTTTTGGGTTAGGAGCTTTTTGGATTTTGTGTTTTCTTTGACTGTTGTGTCCATGTTTTCTATGGTATATTCCACAGCTGAGATTCTCTCTTCCATCTCTTGTATTCTGTTGGTGATGCTTGCATCTATGACTCCTGATGTCTTTCCTATATTATCTAACTCCAGGGTTGTCTCCCTTTGTGATTTCTTTATTGTTTCTATTTCTGTTTTTAATTCCTGAATGGTTTTGTTCATTTGTTTGATTGTGTTTTCCTGTAATTCTGCCTGTTTAATAAAAGGTCTTCTAGGGGAATCAGCCTCCCGGACTTCAAGCTGTACTACAGAGCAGTAGTGATAAAAGCTGCATGGTATTGGTACAGTGACAGGCAGGTAGATCAAAGGAATAGAATCGAAGGCCCAGAAATGAACCCACACACTTATGGTCACTTGATCTTTGACAAAGGAGCTAAAACCATACAGTGGAAAAAAGACAGCATCTTCACAAATGGAGCTGGTTCAACTGGCAGTCTACATGTAGAAGATTGTGAATTGATCCATTCCTATCTCCCTGTACAAAGCTCAAGTCCAAGTGGATCAAGGACCTTCACATAAAACCAGATACACTGAATCTAATAGAAGAGAATGTGGGGAAGAGTCTCGAACACTTGGGCACAGGGGAAATGTTCTTAAACAGAACACCAATGGCTTGTGCTCTAAGATCAAAAATTGACAGATGGGACCTCATAAAATTACAAAGCTTCTGTAAGGCAAAGGACACTGTAAATAGGGCAAAACAGCAACCTACAGATGGGGAAAAGATCTTTACCAATCCTACATCTGATAGAGGGCTAATATCCAATGTATACAAAAAACTCAAGAAGCTAGACTCCAGAGATCCAAAGAACCCTATCAAAAAATGGGGAAGAGAGCTAAACAGAGAATTCTCAATTGAGGAAACTTGAATGGCCGAGAAGCACCTAAAGAAATGTTCAACATCCTTAGTCATCAGGGAAATGCAAATCAAAACAACCCTGAGATTCCACCTCACACCAGTCAGAATGGCTAAGATCAAAAACTCAGGTGACAGCAGATGTTGGCAAGGATGTGGAGAAAGAGGAACACTCCTCCATTGCTGGTGGGAATGCAAGTTGATACAACCTCTCTGGAAATCAGTTTGGCGGACCCTCAGAAAAATGAACATAATACTACCTGAGGACCCAGCTACTCCACTCCTGGGCATATACCCAGAAGATGCTCCAACATGTAATAAAGACACATGTTCCACTATGTTCATAGCAGTCATATTTATAATAGCTAGAAGCTGGAAACAACCCAGATGTCCCTCCACAGAGGAATGGATACAGAAAATGTGGTACATTTACACAATGGAGTACTACTCAGCAATTAAAAACAATGACTTCATGAAATTCGCAGACAAATGGATGGACCTTGAAAATATCATCCTGAGCGTGGTAACACAGTCACAAAAGAATGAACATGGTATGTACTCACTGTTAAGTGGTTATTAGCCCAAAAGTTTGAAATACCAAGAGTCACTTCGCAGCAACAATAGGGCTGAGTGTGAGGTCTCAGATGGAGGAATTGGAGAAGGGACTGAAGGAGCTGAGGGAGTGTGCAGCCCCAGGGAGGTAGCAACAGTGGCAACTGGCCTGACCCCCGATACTTCTGGAGACTGATCCACCAACCAAAGGATACATATGGAGTGACCCATGGTGCTGGCCACATATGCGGCAGAGGAGGGTCTTGTTAGCCATCAGGGGGAGAGGCCCTTGGGTCTGAGAGTGTTAGATCCCCCAGTATAGGAGAATGACAAGGAGGGAAGACGAGAGTGGGTGGGTGGGTGGGTTGGAGAATATCCCCATAGCAGCAGGGGAAGGGTGGAGGGAATGGGGAGGTTCCAAAGGGGAGATCTGGAAAGGGGGAAACATTTGAAATGCAAATAAAATATGAAAAAAATAAATAAATAGAAAAAAGAAAAAAATACTCCAAACACACACACACACAAAATTCTTAATATGTCATAAAATACAAATTATAGGGTGTATCTTAGAAAATTCTGTCCTAAGTAAGTTCTACCAATATCATGTAAATCCAGGGAGCTCAAAAGTCTCCAACATTTTTTAGATAGATGACTCTTATGCCACAATGTCTAATAAAAAGCTTCCACAAAAACAAATAACAAACAAACAAACAAAAAAACCCATGATGACCTCTAATTCTATCCATTTTCATACAAATAACTTAAATTCAGTCTTTCTTTATTATTGGATAAAATCCCATAGTGTGTGTTATATGTGCATCTATAATATTTTATTTATTAATTCATCTCTTGGTAGGCATCTAGAGTGGTTTTATCTTGGATAGTTTGGATAGTACAGTCATAAACATGCATGGCAAGTATCTGTGTAGTAATGTAATTACATCCTTTTGGGATAGACCCAGCAGTGGCATAGATAGTTTATATGGAAGTTTTATTTTTATATTTTTGAAGAATACCCATACTAATTTTCACAGTGTCTACTCTAGCCTACATTCTCACCAAGAGCATGTAAGTGTTCTTACTTCCCTCATCCTTGACTGTATATGCTGGTGTCATTTGCTTTATTTGATAATCATTCTGAATGAAAGGTAATGAAACATCAAAGTAATTTTAATTTGCATTTTCCTGGTGACTAAGGATACTGTACATTTTCTCAAATATGTATTGACCATGTATATTTCTTCTTTTGAGACATATATATTTAATTAATTTGTTTCTTTATTGATTGGATGACTTGAAGATTTTATGTTTAATTTTTGGAGCTAATTATTGATCTTAGATATTAATCTGTTTCAGATGTTTAACTGGCAAATATTTTTTTACTATCCTTGTACACTATCTTCTGATTCTACTAATTGTGTCTTTTGCTATGCAGAAGCTTTTCAATGTCATCCAAACCTATTTACCAATTCTCACAAGAATTTTTAAATACTAGACTCAATATAATTCAACATTTCCATTGGGTGAAATCCATAAATACTGTGTTTTTTTGTTCCTCAAATGCAAGTCAATAACAAGGAAATCTTGTAAAGTTTTTAACAAAAAAATATTTATCATTATTTCTATGGGTGAACTTCTTTTCCACAGGGAAGTAATCATATTTCACTGGTAATAGCTTCAATTTATAATTTGCACTTTTTAATTACAAAGAACATATATAGTATATATAAACATGAAAAAGAGAAATTTAGACAAAAGGGCGATAATGATCAGCTTTACCAATAACTACTCTCTAAGTGCATCCCATCCCTGATGATTACTGGCCAATGAACTAGTCCCACTCCTATACTTTCTGTTTTATACTTAATTATACTACAGGACATAACACAAAAGTATGCCAGGACATTTTTCAGGCTTTAAAAGAACATACAAGTCACATGTGTTAGAGCTCTCATAAGTTATTTCAGAGTAAAAACAGCATGCTAAGGTACTTGAGTTAATAAGAGTGGAAACAGAGAAGAAAAACCTTCTATAGTCACATTCCCAGCCAATAGACACTAGCATCAAGACCCTAGAGACGCCACCACACCAATTGTGGTGGTTTGAATGAGAATGGTCCCCATAGGCCCTTATGCTCGAAACATGGTCCCCAGCTGGTGGAACTGTTTGCGAAGGATTAAGAGGTGTGGCCTTATTGGAGAAGTGTGTCACTGGGAGTGGGTTTTGGGTTCAAAAGTTTGGTACCATTCCCAATTAGCTCTCTCTGCCTTCTACTTGGAAATCAAGGCATGGAAATCAAGCAGGAAAAGACTCTCAACTTTTCCTGCTGCCACGCCTTTGCTCTGTCATATGGACTCTAAACTTCTGAAACCATAAGCTCAATTAAACACTTGTATAAGTTGTCTTGGTTATAGTGTTTTGTTACAGAAGTAGAAAAGTAACTAAGACACTAACCCATTTTCTTCTGGGAAACAGGGTTAGACATCACTAATGTTCCCTTCCAAATTTAATGTTCAAAGAATCAAGTTTTGCTTAACATCTAACATCTAATAGTTTTAATTAAAGGTCTGATTCATTAAAATCACATACTTAAGTTCTACTATAGGATCAAAATAAATAATGCTTATATACCTCAAGATTATAGGTTCTTAAAACAAAAAGATAAATCTGCTTAGCATCCAGATGTCTGGGTAGTTGTGTCAGTTCATTTTGTTTGAATAAAAAGGTGCAACCCTAGGAAAAAAATTAAAATGTTGTTTAACAAAAATTAATTCTGTTTTTAGTATAGTAGTTTCATATACTTTCGAAGACAAATAAATACTTAACTATTATTTAAGCAACATAATTATGCTATTTTATGTTATTACATTAAAAATCATGTATTTCTCCTAGGAAAAAGTTATTTTAATACATTTTGTTTCTGAGAATTAAATGCCTTTGCATATTCATGAGCCAATTTTTTTTAAACAAAATGGAATCATATTTCAGAATCTATTTTGGCATATAATCAAAAGATCAAGTATTTTAGATTGTCCATGCATAAAGAAACAAGAACAGGGAAGCACAGAAAGGTTTCTAAGTCTATTCCTAACTCTCTTTCTTAAAGCACAATTTATAGTTCTATCTATATCTATAACATTCTAATCATTCTCCTGGTCCTACATAGTATACCTGATATATAATTCAGCAGTATAGAAAACTGAAATACCTCTATATTCTTCTCTGTCTCCATTTGATCTGAAAGCTGGAAAAATTCAAAACAAATTATTTAAAATTATAAATTAAAGAATTTTACAAAATCCTGATAAATAAACCCAATAAAATATGCATATTTCAAAATATTTAATAAAGCATTGGTTCACATATTTCATTCATTAAATAACAAAAGGAAGGAACATATAGACACATTAAAACCTATCTCAAATGACTTATGATATGACAGTATCAAAACTCTAATATTGAGTGTCAAAAATACATTTCTTGGTTTTCAAGACAGAAATGTTACTCATAAAAGATTAAAAGGACATTTATAAAAACATTATCAGCTCTTATCTATAAACTATATTTTTATGACAATACATTTTTGAAGATCGTAAAAACACAAAGCTCATACCACTATCTTCTTTTGCCTATAGTGTTCTTTTAGAAATGCCTTGTAGTGTTCCAGGTTTGTAGGTGACCCTTTAAGAAAAAGGAATTGACAACAATGAAAAGAACAGACAAAACCCAAGAACATTCTAGATAGTTTAAATAAATTATATACAAAACTATTCACTGAAAATGAACTAGAAATGTTGACAAGCCACACACCCTTAATAAGTAATGACCCTTAATAAGTAATGAAACTATTATCATGTTTCCTTTTGTTTTTCCAAAATATCCAGCTCTACCTTACATGTCTGTGATACTTCTGTGTCTAATGTTTTACCTCAACTGATATCTAACAAACAAGTCACAGTTTTTCAAATATTTCAGCTAGTTAGATTTAGTACTTAAAACAAAACAAAACAAAACAAAGAGATGAGTGAAATCATTCCAAGACAAGAATACAGAATTTAATAAAGAGGACACTGCTGATGAAAACTCCAGTTGAAGTGATGCTGCAAGTGAAAAGCTCAGTAAGGCACATTCAAACATCTGGGACAGCCTCCCCAGGAAAACCTAGACAGAGAAACACTGGGGTTAAATGACATAGTGAATAACGTGGACCCCACGGACATCTACAAACCAACTCAACCAAACACTAGGGAACACTCATTCTCCTTAGCAGCCCGCAAGCTTGAGGAATGTTAAAATAACATCCTGTATTTATCTGCCTGTAGTGGAATAAAGCCAGATATCAACAGCAAGAGCAACTAAAGAAAGTACACAAACTCAAGAAAACTTCAAAAAATACTACTGAACGGTAATTAGACAAGGAAAGGATCACAAAGGGAAAAGAAATCCTAGATATGAATGAATTGAAAAGAAAACATGCCAAAATCTATGGGACACAATGAAGACAGTCCTAAGAGGAAAAGTAATGCTAAATGGAGAAAAACTCCTTCCTGTTAAAATCAGGAATAAGACAAGTGTTTCCACTCTCTCTACTCAATATAGTGTTTGAAGTGCAATGCAGACTGAGACAAAAATAAAAGTAATAGAAATAGAAAAAAGAGAAATAAAAAAATACTTATTTTTAATTCAATAGGGAAAATGTTATACAAATACTAATGTTGAAAAAATCCTCACTGCTTGAGGATGCGCATCTAACAGTTCATTTCTTCCACACCGAACACTAAATATACCCACGGGTTAACCTCCACCATGTGGATCAGCCCTCGGTTAGTACACTGAACACTAAATATACCCAAGGGTTAACCTCCACCATGTGGATCAGCTCTCGGTACCTACACTGAACACTAAATATACCCACGGGTTAACCTCCACCATGTGGATCAGCCCTCGGTTACTCTGGTTTCTACATTTGCTATTGATTGAGGCTTGCTTCTGACATCATTGATTGGTACATCTTGCTTCTCTGAACCCCCACGTTTTGCCACTTCTTTTCCAGTTTAACAAAGTTTTTAACTGTCTTAGGCTTGTTCTAGTAATGCTTTCTTTCAAACCTCATATTCAGGTCTATCTAAAAATATTTACTAGGTCCTGTTGGATGATGAGAGTTTCAAACATTTAGTTTAAAAGTATTTAAACTTTTGAATTTCATTCTTTATGAGAATACACAGAGGAAGCACACATAGACAGGCAGGCAGACACACACACACACACCACACACACACACACATGCACACACACACACACCACTGACCATTTACCTTATTCCACATTAAAAATAAATCTTACTTTTCTTGGAAATCGTTCTGTCACTTTCAAATAATCTGGAAGCATGGTGTTGCAAAAGACAAGAACTTTCCTTTAATTTTGACTCCATGCTGTCGATGATTTCATACAGTCGAGGAACGTTGGTCCACAGATAAGAATAAATAGAGGTATATGAAAAAGCCTCTTCTAGTTTTTTCAGAGTGTCTTCCCACATATCAATATCTCTAAAACAAACATCCCTGGGCCAATAATCCTGCAGAAATACACATTTTACATCATCTTGCACAAATTCAAATCAAGGGGTTTAATGATCTAAAATTGAAATTTATTCTACAGCATTATTTTCATTAAATGTTTAAAAAATAAATTTCAAATAATCAAAAACCTCACAAAATTTGCAAGAAATTTCTAAAAACATTGTTTTGGGGGATCATTTGCATATAAGTTACTGCTTTGATGGCTTTGATGCTTTGATTGAAAGATAACAATCTTTCAATACTTTAGTATCTGTGAAAAAAACTGAAAGCATTCTCCTACAAAATAGCTTTGTGAAAATTAGAAAACTAGTCTTAATGTAATCTCCCTATCTAAATTAAACCCTATTGAAATTTCACCAATTGATCTAATAATACCTTTTATAGAAAAAAATAACAAAATTTAGAATCATAAATATTCACAATTCAATTATTTTAGTATGAGTCCACTGCAGTTTAAGACAGTTCCTCAGTGTTTGGCCAGGGGAAAGAAAAATAGAAGGCATGGTAGTTATTTTTTACTTCTATTTTTCCAGCCTTACTCAAATATAATAAGCAAAATTATACATATTTATGATAAATAACATGCTGTCTTAATATCTGTATATACTATGAAATGACCAGCCAAGTATAAAGTTAAGAACATATTATCTCACATAGGTTTTGCTTGTTTTTTTTTATGATGAGAAATCTAATAGATATTGTCTTGGCAATTCTAAAATACATATTAACTAGAGTTACCATATTGTCTACTAGATCGCCAGAGTATATTCATGTCATATAATAGAAACTTTGTATTTTTCAATCCATTTCTTCTCTTCTTACAAGTCTCTGGAAACCATTAGGGTTATCTCTGCTACTGAGTCCCGCTGTTTTAGATTCCTTGTGCGAGTTGAAAATGTAGCAATGTGATCTTTCTGGGTCTGGTTTATTCATTTAGCATTTTTCTAGGTTTATACACATAATTGCATATGTTTTGCATGATTTGGGGGATATCTAAAAAATGCCATAAGGAATTGTACTACTAATTATCTACCTAATATCCCTACAGTACACATACATCTGTGTATAAATATCCATGTATAGTTCAAATGAAAACGCTCCCTCCAAGAGCCAAATACCATCGACTGAAACTCCAACATAGGCATGAGGAGCCCTCTTTTGAGTTGTTGGCCAGGGCTGTCCAAGAGACTTCTAAAACACACAGCCTGTTGCTATTGCCCTTGGTTCTCCTCTAGAAGAGGAAGATAAGTCTCTATTGCTGAAGACAGCATGCACATCAGAGACATGACCCAGAGGCCCCAGAACTATAATGGTCTGAAAGCCTTCTCTCTGAGTAGTAGTTTTCATGGTTTTAGAAGGTACCATGCAAGCTTCTACAAAAGAGAGGTAACCAATAGACTTACTCAGCTGTGATGCCTATGAACGATAACAGCCTGCATGGCAAAATAACCCTAAGGGTTCAGTAGTGGCACACATACTTTGGTGGTATCTAACAGCTCACTAATCTCACTTAAGATCTGCTTAACAAGAGGGAAATCATGCCTGGTACTGCAAACCTAGCCATCTACCCAGGGCTAGTAGTCATGGATCTTGGGGCAGAATCTACATCTTCCACTTTATTAAACCAGCAAAATCCCTAATTACATTCTAAATGTTATTTCTTATACCCACAAATAAGTGTAGTCTTCACTCTTCATCAAGGAAGCTTCTCTTTGCAACAAGATAGAGATCATGACAGAAAACCATAGCCAGTCAAAACATACAGTTGTGGAGACCATTTCTAATGGATAAGTCTCCAAAACAGCTCCCTTACCTAAGGCTTAGGGAAAAATGAAGAAGAGGGGATGGGAAAACTGTAAGAGCCAGAGATCATGACATTTGCAGTGAGATTGTGTCCTAAGACTGTCAGAAGCTACATGCAAAGTCACACTAAACATGAGCTGAACAAGGACAATAGGCATGCTAAAGTGGACAATAACCTAACTGGACATTATTTGCCACCATGTGAAACCTCCAGTGCCAGGAATGGGTTTTATCTAGTTGAGTGTTTGGTCAAGGAGTCCCAGACATCTCAGCCTAGTCCCATGGCTATTGGTTGCTCTTTATAAACTGATGGTAAGGCCCTATTGCAGAAGACAACACTTATGTATCTCATCAAATAGGGAGAAGTCAAGCTAGAGCTTAACTAGAGCCTTTACCACTGCTGACTAGGGTTCACATTACTCACATTACTAGAAGGTATTCTGCACTCTACTAGAGGAGAAAGGTAACCGTCAACGCAATCTCCAACAGTGACCTTTCTACAAGATATGCTGGTACAATAGGGGCACAAGTATTGTAGGAATAACCTGTAGGCTTAAATTTTTTTCTCAACCCTACTTTTAATGATGGTTCTTAAATGCTTTAACCTCCCTTCTAGCCCATCACCCACCAGAGGTCGTGGAAAAGAAAGGTTATTAGTATACGGGGGAAGTGGGCCTGTTTAGAAAGTGTTCTTTGGAGCAAATCCCATCTGCATTGTCAGGAAATCAGCACTTCAGTTCACAGGTCAGCAGTGGCAGCTCGATCCACTTGCAAACACTTCACGGATATACTAGCAGTGCAGTTAGGTAGTGTCAGGAGAGCAGCAGCAGTGGCAGGACCTAGCAGAGACAGCCAGGTCTCAGCCAAATCAGCATGAGTCAGCAGGAGGAACCAGGAGCAACAGGGATGCCAGGAGAAGTTCTTTGCCTCTCTCACTGAAGCAAAGATCAGCAAAGACACCATAAGACCAAGAAGCATTGCACAGCTAGCTCTATAACAAGTCCTCCTCATAGCCCACTGAGTCCTACTTACACTCCCTCCAAACATCATGTGTCCTCCATAAGTCTTGCTTTACCATGTATCTTGCCTCAACATGTGAGTCTGTATCAACTGACATCACTCTGCCAATCAGTCCGAGTCTGAGGAATCAGCCAGAAACTGCTAGCACATCACCAGAAGTTTTTTGATTCATTTCTCTCTATGGAGTCACGACAAACGGAGCTCAACAATGTGTAACGTGGACCAATTCATGAATGTAGTTAGTGAAGAATCCTTCATCGCATGTCCTTTCCCGTGCTTGCTTTAGCAGAACACCCTTTCACCTGTGTCTGCTTCAGCTAAATGTTTCTTCATGAGTGTGCCTTAGTGAAACACCCTTTCACCTGTGTCTGCTTCAGCCAAATGTTTCTTCATGAGTGTGCCTTAGTGAAACACCCTTTCACCTGTGTCTGCTTCAGCAAAATGTTTCTTCAGGAGTCTGCCTTAGTGAAACACCCTTTCACCTGTGTCTGCTTTGGGAAAACACTCCTTTAAGTCTTTGCCCCAGCAAAATACCATCTGACACAACTGACTTTCCAAAGAAGCCTTAAGTTTCCACTTCAGTAACCAACCACTGTCTGATTAGATTTAAAGCCCTCTCCACGATCCACCCACGCCTAACATTGTTGCTGGGGTAGCTATGAACCTCAAACTGGGTAGGTCATGGGCCTATGGGAAAACCAAATACTATTGTTCTGCTAAAGGAATATAGGGGTAAAATGACTCCTAAAGGAATTCTGCTGTGCCCATAGACCAGTGCTTCACAGCCATTATCAGAGAAGCTTCATCTTGCTGCAGATGGGAACTACCACAGAGACTCGCAACTGAACAATATTCAGAGACATATTTTGGAACATTAAGTCTGAAATGGGATGCCTTAATGAAACCCCTCCCCTCAAAGCTCAGGAATCTATGCAAAAGAGGAGGAAAGATTATACCAGCCAGAGGGGTTGGATGATTCCAAAGAAATGGTGTCTTCCAGATACAATAGGACTGATGCACATAAGAACTCACAAGTTCAAGTCCATCTGGATCTCAGTGCTGAAAATGGGAACTGGACACAGGCTCCCACCCCTAACCAAGAAGCTATCTGTGATTGACATCCACTTACAGAAGAAAAATTTGTTTTCTCCTACGGTGACTCATTGGGCATATTAACAACATGTAGAGGTAGTCCTCATGTCTACCAGTAAATAAACAAAACAAACTCAAAGGCATTTTTGTAGGCTTTTTGACTTAAATTGCTTTGTTTGGGCATTTTTCTGCCTTACAATATTTTACTTACATATTATAGTTTCCAATTTTGTTTTTATGAGATGTATGTATGGTATGTGTATGGTGTGTGAAATGGTGTGGGGTGTGTGTGTGTGTGTGTGTTCTTTGTGTTTTAAACTGTGTTTTGGTTCTTTGCTTGCTTGTTCACTTTCTAAAGAGAAAGAGAAGGGAAGAGTATGGAGTTGGGTGGATGGGGAGGTGGGAGGGAACTGGGAGGAGCTGGGAGGAGCGGTGGGAGGTGGGAGGAGCTGGGGGAGGTGAGTACCTTGACTAGAATATTTTGCATGAAAAAAATTGTTTTCAGTGAACCAAAAAAGAAAAAAAATAAACTTTTAGAAATTGATTTTATTCTATTTTATTTTGCTGGTAAATGAAATTCTCAACACACACACACACATACACATATGAAATTTCATTGCCTATACTTTAGACATAAAAAATTCTAGTTATATTTTACATAAGTGGAAATAAATTATTTATATTTCAATTTACTAAATTCCAACACACCTCATTAAAAAGTCACCTTTCCTATCTTTTAAACTATCATCTTTATTCCAACCTTTATCAGTCATACCTTAAAGTACAACAAATCTTAGCTTCATATTTGCAAATGAATGAAAAATTTTTTACAGACTTTGAAACAGCAATTTTCAACTTAATATGGAAAAACAAAAACCCAGGACAGTCAAAACAATCCTGAACAATAAAGTACCTCAAACTGTACTACAGAGCAATAGTGATAAAAACTGCATAGTATTGGTATAGAAACAGACAGGTTTATCAATGGAATAGAATTGAAGACTCAGAAATAAACCCATGTACCTACAGACACCTGAATAAGCCAAAACCATACAATGGAAAAAAGAAAGTTTCTTCAACAAATGATGCTCATTTAACTGGATGTCTACATGTAGAGGAATGAAAATAGATCCATATTTATCACCCTAGACAAAACTCAAGCAAAAACCTGATACACTAAATCTCATGGAAGAGAAAGTGGGAAATATCCTTCAAGACATTGGTACAGGCACAGTTTTCTGAATAGAACACAATGGCTCAGGCTCTAAGATTAACTATTGATAAATGGAACTTCATGAAACTGCAGAGCTTTCTGTAAGGCAAAGGATACTGTCAATAAAATAAAATGCAACCTACAGAATGGGAAAAGATCTTCACCAACCCTACATCTGACAGAGGGCTAATATCCAACATTTATAAAGAATTCAAGAAGTTAAACATCAATGATCCAAATAACCTAATTAAAAAATGGGGCACAGAACAAACCAGAATTCTCAATAGAAGAATCTCAAATAGCCAAGAAGCACTTAAAGAAATGTTCAAAGACCTTAACCATCAGGGAAATGCACATCAAAACAACTCTGAGATTCCATTTTACACCAGTCAGCAATGCCTAAGATCAAAACCACAAAAGATAGCACATGCTGGTGAGGATGTGGAGCAAGGGGAACATTCCCCCTTTGCTGGTGGGAGTGCAAAATTGTACAGCTACTTTGGAAATCAATTTGGCAGTTCCTCAGAAAACCTGGAATAGTTCTCTCTCAAGACCCAGCTATACCACTCCTGTACATATATCCAAAATATGT
Organism: Rhynchomys soricoides; assembly: GCA_019843965.1. Classification (NCBI taxonomy): domain Eukaryota; kingdom Metazoa; phylum Chordata; class Mammalia; order Rodentia; family Muridae; genus Rhynchomys; species Rhynchomys soricoides. The sequence continues at coordinate 2,239,292 of JADRCH010000045.1, forward strand.
TCCACCATCCCACAAAGACACTTGCTCAATTATATTCATAGCAGCTTTATTTGTAATAGCCCAAAACTGGAAACAACCTAGATGTCCCTCAACTGAAAAATGGATAAAGAAAATGTGGTACATTTACACAATGGAATACTATTCAGCTATTAAAAACAAAGACATCATGAATTTTGCAGGCAAATGGATGGATCCTGGTTGAGGTAACCCAGCCCCAGAGGGACATACATGGTATGTATTCACTTATAAGTGGATATTAGCCTTAAAATGCAGGATGCCCATGATACACTCCACAAACCCAAGGAGACTGGACAGGAAGGATACAAGCAAGGATACTTGAGCCTCACTTGGAAGTGGGAATGGAATGGTCCTGGAAGGCAGATGGAGAGAGGGAACTGGGTGGGAGAGGGGATGGAGAAGGGGAGGTATGGGAAGGGTTAGGGGGAATGTCCAGATGGCCATTAGAATGAATGGAAATCTGCAACCAATGGGGGAGAAGTTGGGGGCTCCTGAAAGAAATGGAGACCTGGGATGGGGAGGCACCTAAGAATCAATGAGGATGTCCTTAGCTGTGACTCACAACACTGGGGATATGGAGCCAGGGGAGGCTGCCTCCTGTGGCCAGACAGGAACTCTAGTGTAGTAGTAGGGACACCAACCCACTCACAAAACTTTTGACCCAAAACTTATCCTGTCTACAAGAAATGTAGGTATAGGGGATGGAACAGAGAGTGAGGGAACGGCCAACCAATAACCAGTCCTACTAGAGATCCATCCCATGGGCAAGCACTAATCTCTGACACAGTTAATGATACTGTGTTATGCTTTCACACAGGAATCTAGCATAACTGTCCACTGAGACGCCACACTCACCAACTGACTCAGACAGATGCAGACACCCACAGCCAAACAGTGGATGGAGCTTGAGGACTCTTATGGAAGAATAGAAGGAAGGATTGCAGCCCCTAAGGGGATAGGAACTCCACAGGAAGACCAACAGATTAACTATCCAGGACTCTCGGAGCTCTCAGAGACTAAACCACCAACCAAAGAACATTCACGGGGAAGGTCCTAGGCCTCCCCGCACATATGTAGCTGACGTGCAGCTTGTCTTCACGTGGGTCTGAACAACTGGAACAGGGGCTATCCCAAAAGCTGTGGTGTGAACCTGGGATATGTTCTACTAGCTGGGCTGCCTTGTCTGGCCTCAGTGGGAGACAAAAAGCCTAGCCTTGAAGAGACTTGAAGTGCCAGGTTAGGGGGATGGGGGGGGGAGGGGAGGCTGTGAGATGGGAGGGTACCCGATCAGAAGGAAAGGGGAGGGGAGATTCAGGAAGGATTGTGAGAGCGGGTGACCAGGAGGGGGGCAGTGAGCAGGATGTAAAGTGAATAAGTAAAAATAATAATAAATTAAGTCAAATCACCCCCCACCCAAATCCTGCAATTAACTCAAACAAATCAGTAGCCTTCCTATACTCAAAGGATAAACAGGCTGAGTAAGAAATTAGGGAAACTACACCTGTCACAGTAGTCACAAACAATATAAAGTATCTTGGTGTGACTCTAACCAGACAAGTAAAAGATCTGTATGACAAGAACTTCAAGTCTCTGAAGAAAGAAATTGAAGAAGACCTCAGAAGATGGAAAGATCTCTCATGCTCATGGGTTGGCAGGATTAACATTAGTAAAAATGGCCATCTGGCCGAAAGCAATCTACAGATTCAATGCAATCCCCATCAAAATTCTAACTCAATTCTTCATAGACTTAGAAAAAGCAATTCTCAAATTCATATGGAATAACAAAAATCCCAGGATAGCAAAAACTATTCTCAACAATAAAAGGACTTCTGGGGGAATCAGCCTCCCTGACCTCAAGTTGTACTACAGAGCAGTAGTGATAAAAACTGCATGGCATTGGTACAGTGACAGACAGGTAGATCAGTGGAATAGAAATGAAGACCCACACACCTATGGACACTTGATCTTCGACAAAGGAGCTAAAACCATCCAGTGGAAAAAAGGACAGCATCTTCAACAAATGGTGCTGGATCAACTGGCGGTCTACATGTAGAAGATTGCGAATTGATCCATTCCTATCTCCCTGTACAAGTCCAAGTGGATCAAAGACCTCCACATAAAACCAGATACACTGAATCTAATAGAAGAGAAAGTGGGAAAAGGTCTAGAACACATGGGCACATGGGAAAAGTTCCTGAACATTACACCAGTGGCTTATGCTCTAAGATCAAGAATCAACAAATGGCACCTCATAAAACTGCAAAGCTTCTGTAAGGCAAAGGACACTGACAATAGGACAAAATGACAACCAACAGATTGGGAAAAGATCTTTATCAATCCTACATCCGAGAGAGGGCTAATATCCAATATACACAAAGAACTCAAGAAGTTAGACTCCAGAGAACCAAATAACCCTATTTAAAAAATGGGGAACAGAGCTAAACAGAGAATTCTCAACTGAGGAAACTTGAAGGGCTGAGAAGCACCTAAAGAAATGTTCAACATTCTTAGTCATCAGGGAAATGCAAATCAAAACAACCCTGAGATTCCACCTCACACCAGTCAGAATGGCTAAGATCAAAAACTCAGATGACAGCAGATGCTGGCGAGGATGTGGAGAAAGAGGAACACTCCTCCATTGCTGATGGGATTGCAAGCTGGTTCAACCACTCTGGAAATCAGTTTGGCAGACCCTCAGAAAAATGAACATAATACTATCTGAGGACCCAGCTATACCACTTCTGGGCATATAACCAGAAGATGCTTCAACGTGTAATAAGGACACATGCTCCACTATGTTCATAGCAGCCATATTTATAATAGCCAGAAGCTGGAAACAACCCAGATGTCCCTCAACAGAGGAATGAATACAGAAAATGTGGTACATTTGCACAATGGAATACTACTCAGCTATTAAAAACAAAGACTTCATGAAATTCACAGGCAAATGGATAGAATTTGAAAATATCCTGAGTAAGGTAACTCAGTCACAAAAGAACGAACATGGTATGTACTCACTGATAAGTGGATATTAGCCCAAAATTTCAGAATACCCAAGATTCAATCCACAGTCCATATGAAGCCTAAGAAGAAGGAAGACCAAAATGTGGATGCTTCAGTGTTTCTTAGAAGGGGAACAAAATACTCACAGGAGGAAATATGGAGACAAAGTGTGGAGTAGAGACTGAAGGAAAGGCCATCCAGTGACTGCCCCACCTGGGGATACATCCCATATACAGTCACCAAACCTGGACATTATTGTGGATGCTGGGAAGTGCTTGCTGATGGAAGCCTGATAAGCTGTCTCTTGAGAGGATCAGGCAAAGCCTGACAAATGCTTGAAGCCAACTATTGGACTGAGCGTGGAGTCTCAGATGGAGGAGTTGGAGAAGGGACTGAAGAAGCTGAGGGAGTTTGCAGCCCCATGGAGGGAGCAACAATGTCAACTGGCCAGACTCACCAAAGCCCCCAGAGACTGTACCACCAACCAAAGAATACACATGGAGGGACCCATGGTGCTGACCACATATGTGGTAAAGGAGGGCCTTGTTAGACAACAGTGGGAGGAGAGGTCCTTGAGCCCGAGGGTGTTAGATGTGCCAGTGTAGGGGAATGCCAGGAAGGGAAGACAGGAGTGGGTGGGTAGACTCTCATAGAGGCAGGAAGAGGGAGATGGGATAGGGGTTCCCAAAGGGGAGACCTGGAAAGGGGAAAACATTTGAAATTTAAATAAAGTAAATATCCAATAAAAAATAATAATAAATTAAATTACCCCCCAAATTCCTGCCATAGAACATTGTTTCTATTAAGTGAATTAATTTAAATTTACAACCAGATACTAGTTTGTTTTTGTATATTAAACATTTAATAAAGGCTAAAAAATGTTTTCAAAAAGTTACCTTTCCTATCTTTTAAACTGTCATCTTTATTCCAACCTTTATCAGACATACCTTAAAGTTCAACAAATCTTAGCTTCACATTTGCAAATGAATGAACTCACCCAATTCTCAGGGGAAACTCCTAAGTGATCCCAGTAACACCAGAAAGGCTCATTATACAGAACAATGGAAACTAGAGTTTTCAATATGAAAACATACTTCAAATATTTGTTTGATTCAATAATGAAGGAATACTATGTACATTCTCTGCAAAGTCTGTGAGAATAGTAGTTATGACGAGTGGCTAACTAAGTAATTGTCAGATTTTCTTCAGGTATAAATAAGACAGAAATCTTAGGGAAGTTCACAGAACTGTATGCACAGGGCTAACAGGATTAAATGTCAAACACTGCTGTTGAGATGAACTGGACATGGCGCACAGTCCACTGAAAGGAAATAAACATGTGCAAACATTCTCTGTATGAAACACTGCCCAGAATCCCATTCTTCTTTCCATATCTGATGTTTTTAAAAGACGTGTCAGCAGAGAAACGAGGATAGAGAGTCCTACTCACCCAGTTCTGAGACTTTAAGAATTCTTCAAAGCTCGTTGGGGGCTCCTGGACTTTCTAATGAACCAATAAGTCAATTGCATTAATTCTGATTGTACTTAATACACATAACCCACTAAAGCAAAATATGGTATTTAAGTTAAAACTTTTAGAATTGCAAGATATTCTAAAACATTCCCTTGTGTGCTTTGTAAAATCCACACACTTTGAAAAGGGATAAAGTTAAGTGTCTAGACAGTGCCTCTACAAGAAACCCCAACATGAATTTTGCTGAATTCTCTGATTTAAAGTTCTAATAAGAGTTGCAAGATATTTTTGAGTTGTTGTGGAATATATCTATAATAAACCCAGAACCTGAAATGTAATAAATATTTACCTTGGTGGCAGAAAGCAGCAGTAGTGAAATCGTGAGTATATGCTGGAGGTTCCAGGCTAACAACTCACAATCCCACTTGTATTGTGTAGTAGTTTCTCTGAGCACTGAAAATGAACTTAACCACAGAGGAATTTTATCAAGCTAAAACTTGAGTACTCATGGAGACTGTGTACACATTCCTCCTTCAGCTTAGATATTTCCTTGTTTAAACTCTTTCCAAGTCCTTCTTGGCCTATTTAGCTCTCAAAAGTATCAAATTAAAGGCCACTTTTAATTGGAAGATTGAAAATTCAAGAACAAACTAACTACCCAGAAAGACCTGTTTTAAAACAAAGCATCCACAAAGACAAAAATAGGCACTTTTATTTCCTAAAAAGGCTTCAACCTCCAAACTTACAATATTCATGGTAATATTGAGCAAATTCATGTCTCTAGGGAGATAGAGACTAGTACATCAGAACTGCATATATGTACAGCAGCTGCCCCGAGTCTGTACTTGTTGTATTCATCACTTGATGAATAGGTGAGTAGACAAATGGGAGAACCAGCTAGGTATTTGAAAAATAGTAACATGTCCAGATAATGAAAATTCAGTGAGGAAGAGCCAAAGAGAGGAAAAGAGAGAAAAAAATTTGGAAGTCCTTAATATACCTTAATAACTAACCTCAATAATGGCTGAAAAGAATGAAATCATATTTTAGTTTACTAAAACACTTATTGTATATTTACCTATTAAATGGTCCAGTTTATAAAACTCTATAAACTAATTACACATTTGGAGTTAAATAGAATGTGTTTTTCTCTTATCAAAAATATATGAATATCATTAAACATGCATTTAACAATGATAGTAAAACATATAAAATATCAAGAACAGATGAAGTCAAGTATAAGGAAACATGGGACTCTGGGGCTAAGCAGATAGAGGAAGAGACATGAGGGGTAGAGTATACAAAGGGCTTAGAAATAAAATAAATGAAATACATTTAAATGCTTTATTTTATTTTAATGGTTACCAAACTATTTCAATTAAAGTTCTGGTTGTGATCCTAGCCTTTGACAGCTGAGCCATCTCTCCAACCCATTATTTCAATTATAACCTAAGAATAATATCACATTTTACTGGAGGAAAGAGAAAATGAATTAAAGGTGCAAAACGTGCATAGGGAACTTTTAGCCAACTTCAATATGAAATTCAGAGTCTGGAATAACATGGAAAGGACTTAAGAAATGAGAGGTAAACACACATCTGTTCTCACAGAGGCAGAGACCTGCTCTGTGGAAATAATAGGGAAAAGTCAGGTCATAGAGAAAGTATTCTTTTCTAGGTGTTAATCAAAGCATCAGATCCTGATAACAATCATTGTCATGGTTATAACGCTTCATTCCAAGCTTATCAACGCTCTAAACTCCATGCAGGGCTTCTCAGCACCAGGCTCAGATCAACAGCAGGGCAAGCCCATGAAGCAAGCCCCGCTGATGACATGAAATCTAGAAAGAAACATACTCTATAAATAAGCACAAATCCACAACAGCTTCCTTACCTGAGGGACAGGTGTCTCCATCCCCTGAATCTTCCCTTGGCCTGCAATGGCGAAATAAATGTGGAGATGAAGAAAGAGCCGCTGTGCCTTAGATTTAAGTGTGTTTTTAGGGAGCAAACTGGAAAGATACCCAAATGCAAAGGCAGATGACTTAAATAACCCCTCCATGTCACCTTCAAGCCTTACTTATAAATTTTGTCAACAAAGCCAAAGTGGAGGAGAGTGTACACAGAGAAAAACTAGATGGACTGACTGATTCTTACAGTTTTGAATTCCAGAACCTGAGCAGAATTTCTTAAAAAAATCAAACTTCACCTAGCTCAAATATCAAAAAAAACTGTAATTAGAAGAGGTTGGAGGTTGAGTAAATCCCAAATAAACAACCAATCCAATTAAAGTTACAGCTAGCCCTAAGACTCAACTCAATGAAAATTCTAGAGTAGCCTTTCATTCTAAGAAAATTTCAGACCAGCCCTTTACTCTAAAAGCCAAAGAAAGAAACAGGCTGGTGCTTTCCAAAACTAAAACCTATTAAATCTCAGTGTTCCACAATGACTGTTATATAATGTTCAATGGTACAACAATTACAGAATAACCCAAGGAAAGAGAATAGGATCTATAATCCAGGGGAAATGCTGACAATATAAATTAGGTATCTAAGAAAACAAACAAGGGTGTAAAAACTACTGTAAATATATTAAAGATGTTACAGTGTAGGCTGAATAACTGAGTGAAGAAATGGAGTGGTTCAGATAGACCTGGTAGTAAAGAACAGTAATCCCAGCTACTCAGCAGACTGAAGCATGAAGATTCCACATTTGACGTCTTCCTAGGCAATTTAGCAAGATACTGTCTCGGAACAGAAAGTGGACAGCCTTTGCTCAGGACTATGACTTTATTTCTTAGGTTAGGCTTTGTTGGATTAGAACAAGAGATTAAAGCTCTTCTGAATAATTCAGGCCCTGTTCTTGGGCAAATGACACAGAGTTAGCCTTTCTTCTTTTACACAGCATGGTCACACTAATTCCTACCATCCTGAGTAAGCTTTTCCTCGCAGATTCATGGAACTGGAGTAACCAAAACAGTCTTGGGCTTCTGAACTTGACATTATAACTGTAAGATCCACCCATGCTGTCTCATGTAATGAAAGAATGTGATTCTTGTGTAATACTCTAGTGTACAATACTTTCAAAGTTTATTTGTCTGTTTAACTTTTGAGGAACTCAAGTCAATTCCCACTCGTGTTACTCCTCATGTCGACATGAATGTTCTTGTTAATGTCTTCTGGCAGACAATCTCTAACTCATAGTAGGATGGCTAGGTCAGCTGTCGTGAGCACGGCCAAAGAGACTTCCAAAACGGTTGTGTACTGATTTTCATTTTCAACAGAAGTGAATAAAGGCTTCACAAACTACATTCTTGCTAAGAATCTAACATTTAAAAATATCTCTGTAGATTCAGTAATGCCTTTTGCCTTTTTGATTTTTGTTTGTTTTTGGCTTTTGATTTTTTGGTTGGTTGGTCCATTGTTTTTGTTTGTTTGTTGTTTTGTATTGTTTGAAACAAGGACTTACTATGTTGCCTAAACTGGTCTTCAATTCATGATCCTCCTGCCTCAGCCTCCTGAGTAGCTGGGATTACAGGTATGCATCACCACATGAAAGGGCCAGGCATCAATTATTAGTCACTTAGTTATGGGGCTACATTGTGTGAAATGCACCAGTAAGTAATTTGTAACGCCAATAGCAGCATGTGCTTACCTGAAGCTAGATAGGATAGCACTTAGCACCATTAATTGCTACACACTTAGCATACATTACTGACTGGGTAAGGGGCACGGCTGGTCCATCATCACCACAAATGTGAGTAATGCTTGTACACGGAATCACAAGTAAATAGCCTTTCAGCCTGACTTCCTTCAGCTAATAATGTGTATTAGAGTCCCCTCAGGCCTTGACAGCTCATTTTTAAGTATAGCACTTTAACTACTTTGATTTCATACAATGCATTTTGATCATATTCATCTCCTTTCCCAGCTCCTCTGAGACACACCCTCTTCATCCTCAACTTCCTACTCACCCAACTTTGAGTTTTCACCACCTTAAAAACAAACAATCAGAAACAAAAACCTCATCCAGTCCAATTTGTGTTGCCCGCAATTCCTAGGAGGTGTTCAAGAGACTGAAGATAAGAAGCCTACGAACCAGAGCCTACTATTTGCTCTAACTAGGGACAGTTATGTGGATTTCTTATCAGAAAGGTTAGCCATAGTAAGCCATTGATATCTTGTGGTTTCCTGGGATAGCTGAAAGTTCACTATGCTAGTTTGTCTTACATGCAACACGTTCTTGGATAATCCTTTTGGAAGTGTGAACCATGTTCCTTTCCCTAATATCTGAACAGGCCTAAAATCTCATTTGCAAGCAAAAGAACAGGAGAGAGGTAACACTGTTATTTTTTGAGGATAAGCCAAAAAGGACATGCAACTTCAGCCTGGAGTCTGTCCTGGTTGGGGTTGTTGTCTTTTCTTTGATTGTTTGGGGGTTTTTTGGTTGTTGTTGCTGTTTTGTGTTGTTTTTTGGGATTTTTTTGTTGTTGTTGTTGTTTTTGGTTTTTTTTTTTTTTTTGGTTGGTTTGATTTTGTCAGCTTGATACAATTAGAGCTATCTGGGAGGAGGATCATCAACTGAGAAAATGTCTCAATCAGATTGTCTATAGTGCACTTTATTGACTGTTGATTGATGTGGGCAGGCACAGGTGACACTGCCGCCCCTAGACAGGCAGTCCTTGACTGTATAAGAAAGCAGGCTGAGTAAGCAATGGGGAGCAAGCTAGGAAGCAGTACCCCTCCACAGCTTCTGTCTTAGTTCCTGCTTTGGTTTCCACCAATGGACTATATGACCTGGAATGTAAGCTAAATAAATTATTTTCCTCCCCAAGTTGCTCTTAGTAATTGTTTTATCACAGCAACAGAACCTCTAAGGCAGACTCCCAGCCTAAGCTAATAAGTCTGCTACTCTCCTGCCTCACTTTGAGGAAGTTAAGGTCACATAGTGAATTTATCTATAGGCATCCTGATAGCATGCTCAGTCTTTCCATTTGAGTTACAAGAGAAAAAGCCAATCCACTATGCACTAGACCACATGGTTGTTTCAAACTACTGTACTTTGGAGTAACTAGTTACACAGACATAGAAACCTAGAACATTGATAAACAGGAATGCTTGGCATATATATGTATATATGCACATATGTATGTATGTACATACATGCAACTGGAAGTTCTATTAGGTAGTACTTTACTAAGTATAATGTACTAAGCATAATGACTTTTTGCTCTGGATAATTTCATTATTTAAAAAGTGTGGGGTTTTGTTGGTTTTAGACAGTGTCTTCCCCAGTGCAGACTGGCCTTAAACTTACTATGTATGGATGGTCTCAATCTCTTGATTCTCCTGGTTCCCCAGTACAGATCTGAGGTATCACTGCTAGCTCTAAAGTATAGTTTTGACTTAAGTTTTTATTGTTGTTTATAAATAGGTCAAGATATGAAACAACATATCCTATGCAACACCCTGTCCAGTTGGAAATTCTTCCTTATACACCAACCACTCATGAGGATGTGGCTTCATGGACTCCCCCAGGCTTTTGAGGTTCCTATAATTTGTCCTAATGCTTCCTGTATTACCCATACTTGACATGGAAGCACTTCCAGGGCAAGCTGTAAAGGCAACAACAACAGCCAAAAATCAAAAGAGCTAACAATTAAAAGTAAAATACCCTATTTTCTGACGTTCAGGCCCTCAATGCTTAGTGCCTAACTTGGTGACTTGTGATGTTGTGCATAAAGAACTAAAGCTTAATTCCTAAGGCAGGCAGACATGTCAGTGTGGTTCTCAAAGTAGACTCTCAACTGTTTTAGCATTCAAAACACATGAATACCATTCTGGTGGCTCTTATGGTGTATCTAAAAAGTTGGTAACTTTTTTCTCTCTCTGTTTTGATAAGGGAAGATATAAGGTGGACTGGCTGATATTTAGAATGACTTTTGTTCTGCATGCTTCTTTTTTGCAACCTTTTTTGCGTACAGTCTAAATTCAAATATCCACTATACAATTTCTACCTCACTCTCACTAGTTCTAGTTCTGAAATTCCTTTTCTGAATATAAATCAGGAATACCGGTTTGGCTTGAGTTGAGGTCTCCAAAACATTAAGGGAACTATTCAGACTGCTCTCTCTCTCTCTCTCTCTCTCTCTCTCTCTCTCTCTCTCTTTCTCTGTGTGTGTGTGTGTAGGGGGCATTGCATTCGCATGTCCCCTTTCTGCTGATGCTAATAGCCTCTGGCACCTCACCCTCCCCCCCCAAAAAAAGCAGTCTAAAAGAGGGGAAGTGTTGTTATAAGTCTCCCCTCCAGACCCCTTTAAGCTCTATTCAAAGATGAGCTACCATTCATGGCCAGGCAACTTCTTTTAACCTCTGGAAATGGGCCCTACTCCCACTTAAGGGTGTGATCCTGAGAATTCATATTGACTATTGTTGTCTACTGTTCTGTCAAACTTTTATATAAATTCTGGTGTGGTAAATATCAGTGTCCTGGCTTGTCATTCGTGATTGCACACAAGGCTGTTCTTTTTCTCCCATTGGCTAATTTCATAATTCTCCACTCATTAAACAAATTGCTTTACATATGACAGTTTTGTTTCTAATTTAATAACTATTGTTTAGTTTTTTTTTTTTTTGAGGTGAGGCATAGAAAAATAATTTAATCATTTATCTACATATATTAGACTTCAAAACAGAAAAATACAGTAGGTGCCAACTCTGTGTGTTGTATGCAAAGCAAATAATGTGTAAACAGTTTTCCTAAGAAGTCTACCAAGCATGAACTACCAACCACCTAAAGCTACAAGTCTGAGATCTCTTTAATATTTGGGGAGGTTAAGTGCCTCACTAACTCACAGAAACTACAAGTTCCCAGTTCCGCCGGGGGCCCACGACGGGCAGCACAGCAGGAAGCCGACGGTTCCTTTGGGACAATTCATAGAGGAAGCAAAGGCAGGACTTCCGAACGGTTCTTCCCCATCGCCCAAGGGATTCTCCCTCTGAGCATGCGCCGCAGTCAGCTTCACCGTGGCCCTGGCAACCGCCAGGCCCCGCCCTCTGGTGTCCTGCGGAAAGCGCTCCGGGCGGGGCGCGTGCGGCGGAGGCGGAAGGGACCGAGAGTTCAGCGTGGTGCAGGTTGGCCTTTCCTCGGGTCGGGTGGCCGAGGCCGGGGACCAGAGGGGCCCAACGGAGGTCTTAACTGCCGGCGAACGCTGCGTATGGCGTGCCTGTGGGGAAGACTCAAATGGTCTGGGCCTAAATGAAGCTTTATTAGGCTTCCCCCAAGTTGGCGTTGCACACTCCTGGCACAGCCAGCTCCCTGTGAGCGCCGATCTGCAATTCAGGCGTTGGAGTGGTTTCGGGGTGACCGCGGAAGAAGGAAGACAGATGTGTGCTGTTACCGTCAGCGGATAAGCAGAAGCCTTCCTTGTGTCTATTTCTTGGGAATGTGAGACAAGTATAATAACCCTTTGCGTTGCTAGTTCCACGAGGTGGTACAATGGTGATGCCTAAGATTGTAGCAAGCGTTTCAGGGCTGTTTATGATTGAACTCCAAATGCAAAATTTTACAAGACATACAATATGTTCTTTGGAAAGGGATTCTAGTACTGTATTTAAAAAATGGCGGTGGTATCTTGGATAGTTTTTTTTTTTAAAGGATATTGTACCTCATCAAATTACATGATCAGTTCTTAGTACTTCACAAATATTGAACACAGTCTTATCTGGTCTTGAATTAGTCCACAATTTAAGACAGGAGAAATTTAAGGAATGTTCCCTTGGGAGGCAAATCAGCTTAGTGTAGTGGAAAAGGTAGCCTTGTGCTGGGCTGTGTAGAGCCCCAAAGTTGAATAGAGAGATAAATCCTGGATGCCTTTTACAGAATGGTTTCAATTTAGTTGACAAGTATTTGAATCTAAAAAAAATCAGGAATAGGTAAATCGGAAAGAATTGTACTTTTGCCAGAGGAAAGCCTCATTGAAAAGTGCCTCTAAATGAACACGTTTGTCCATATCAAATATGTGGACCCAGTTATAAGTAGTCAGAAGTGTAAAAGACTGTCTTTGTGTGAGTTAATAAGGAACTGAGTTAGAATCTTGACTTTGAGCCTAAAAATACATGTTATGTGCAAAGTAGACAGGATGAAACTGCATGAATATAAGTTTTAGAGAAATTGAGTGGAAAAAAAATCTTTTTTCAGCCCAAGTTGCAGAATAGACCATCAAGATGCTAGTTATTTGTCAGTTCCCCAGGAATCGCTGTTGTTTTCTAATTCTTTCCAAGGCCCGGCCCCCAACTCTACCTGCATCACCCGGCATGTCTTTGATGTTAAGTATAGGTCTACTTACATGCTCCCATGTCCTCGTTTTTCATTGGTTGTTATACACACATGCATATATATAACCTGTACAGAAAATATTAAGTGCGATATTTTATCTTTATGAAAGAATCTAAAGAGTATATACTTTGGAATCATTTAGAAGTCTACGAGCAAATATTTCACCGTATGGGATATTTTACAAATGTAATTGTCAGTAGCTTTCTCAGTATTTCCAGATGTGTTATGGTTGACTATTGGTTCAAGCTGGAGAGGAATATACCCTGTGGAACATATCTATGTTAGGAGAAACAGAATGTCTTGATTTTCTTCTACTCTCATTTCGTAATCATAAAGAATACTTGTGAGGAGATTTTTTCCCCCAGCAGGAAGTAAGCAGGTAGTTTTATGGTGGATACCAGCTGATGTCCTCTAATTAAATTCAGTGCTGGCACTACTGGAGATAGAGTCAGAATCCACATGCTAACAATTCAGTCACTAAGATTGTCCCAGCCTCTTCCCAGTTAAAAGCTGAGCCTTCAGAATTCCCTTCCAACTAGCTACAAGCTGAGATTCCTTCATCCCCTCTTCAGATGCATTTGATTTGCTTGTGTTGCCCACAGATCTCAGGGAACACTATGCTTGCATTTGATGGTTATTATAAAGGATATTTTAACAGATTTAGATATACAGACAGACAGAAGTAGGGAAGGGACTCTAGCACAGTTGCTTCCTCCCTGTGCAGCTGAGGTGTGCTTCCTTACAATGTGTGGATGAGTTCCTCTTTGTGGGAGCCCCTGCATAGTCAACTGTCCAGAAGCTCTGGGAAGCCCTGCTTTGGGTTTTTATAGCGCGCTTTATAAGTTTACATGCTAGCCGAGTGAAGGGGAATCATCAGGGCCTGTCAGGTTCTTTGGCTTCCTTCCCTCCAAGGTATTTGTTCATATTCTATTGTAGTGGAACAGTTTAAAGTTGAACTTTCTACTACACCTCGTGGGAACGGGGTTTTAAGTCAGAAATCAGGGGAAAAAAGAAAAGGTGTGTGTGCGTGTGTGTGTGCGCGTGTGTGCGTGCGTGTGTGTGTGTGCGCGCGCGCGCGCGCGTTCATAATAGCCAATTGATTTTACTCACACCCCTGTAGCCTTTTATTTTTTATTTAGAGTCACCATGAGAGTTGGTGTCATAGAATGCCAATTCAAAGCTAGAGTCTACACAGTTGAATATATTTCTGTATAATAATAACAGAAAGTCTTGTATTCTTAATATTTTTAAATCAAAATTGTTATATTTGGGACAAAATAGGTACTATCAAAATGGGTTCTATCAGTGTCTAAATTTTACTTTGAAATAATTTATAGACATTTCTATTTTTTAATGAAAGAGTAACTGAAATTGCTCTTTTGAGTTGGCAGTTTTTAATTTTGTATTTTTAAGCATATCAATTGAGTGGGTTTTGAACTTAGTAATATCTGTTGATAAATACTAAACCTAACAGTGCAACTTATATTGGACAATTTTATTTGTAATGACAGTAAAATGTTGACATTTCATTCTTTCTCATTTTAATTTTTTGCAGTGTGCCTATGATACATTCTTTAGAAACAGAAAGTTTTGGTTCAAAGAAAAAATGGCTCTCAGTCCATCTGTAGTTCCTCAAGAAAGTGAAGAGAATAATGCAAACTGTGTAGAAACAAAACAGTCACAAATTGCTCCCATTGCTTCAGAAGACCCCCTTCGGAACTTACGCTTAGCGTCTCAGGAAGTGCTTCATAAGGCTCAGCAAAGTGGGAGGTCGCGGTGTCTCCAATGTGGTGGCTCAAGGATGTTCTACTGCTACACGTGCTATGTCCCAGTGGGAAATGTGCCCACTGAGCAGATCCCATTTGTGCAGGTAAGAGGCTCATTTGAAAGTAGAAAAATGCATTTTAAAAAAAGAATACACACACTACACACACACACACACACACACACTACACACACACACACTACACACA
>JADRCH010000045.1:2254495-2284105 GCA_019843965.1 Rhynchomys soricoides
ACACACACACACAACACACACACACTACATACACACACACACACACACACACACACACACACACTGTTCCATGTCTGCTCTTATATTCCCTGCTATGATGGTCACAGACTCTAATGCTCTGAAAAAAGGAATGTAGATCAGAAAGAAAAAAGTTGTATTTATAGAACTACTATTTTGGTAGAAATCTAACAACAGGATTATTTTCCAAATCAGTGGCAATGCCTGCCGTTTGTTAGAAGTACTTAAGAAAGGGTTTGAGCAACTGTATAGTTTTCTCAAGTGGATTTTAGTGCCTGCATGTAAAATTTGATATGTTAATATGTATTAAGAGAAATGGAAAATCTAGACAATGTTGTTTCTAAATTCTACTTCAGTTTTAAATAAACTTTCAGCATTTGCTTTCAGACTGCCTGCTTGGGAGTAAGGAGTAAGTCCCTCTTAATCCTAAAATTGTCTGGAACTTTGTGATGATTTGAATGAAAATGGCCCCATCAACTCATATATTTGAATACTTGGTTCCCAGTTGGTGGAACATTTTGGGAAGAATTAGGAGGTGTGGTCTCATCAGAGGAAATGTGTCACTGAGGTGGAGGTGGGCTCTGAGGTTTCAGAAGAACAATTACCAGTGCTCTCTTTCAGAATCATGGTTGTGTCTCAGGATGTAAGCACTCAATTACTGCTCTAGCACCATGCCTGCCTGCCTGCTGCCATGCTTGCTGCTATGATTGTCCCAGGGTCTAATGCTCTGAAACTGTTATCCCCAAATAAACTTTTTCTATAAGTTACAAGTCATGGTGTTTTGCCACAGCAATAAAAAAGTAACTAAGACAAGAATAAGTCAGATATATCTTTATTTGATGCAGAGTTTGAAAACTGTAAGACTTGAATAAAGATAAAAAGAAAACATCAGAAGGGGAAAGAAAATGTCAGCCTCAGCAGCCCTGTTTGAAAGGCTTTGCTTTAGGGCAAGCACTGTGCCTTCCTGCTGGTGGTGTTTTAGTGAAGCTGAGTCTCCTGTCAGAAACATGGCCATTAAAAGACAAATGGTCATCCTGTTGTATATTTCAAAGTAGAGCATCTTCCCTCTAGGCTAGTCAGTATTGTAGTGTTTACTCTCCCATGTCAGTATTTAATGTGATTTTTCTGCCAATTGTATATGAACCAGTGTACAAATGTAAATTCCCATTGTTTGGTGTGCCTTGGTATCACACTGCCAGAAGCCTCAGACTTACTCGTTGAGAACTGGTGATATTCTAGGTTGGATCCTAAGGTCATGGGTTTTTGTGTAATTATCTTATAGTTGGAAATTTTAGTCCATAAAACTTCTTTTTTATTACACTTTAAATTAGTCTATATGATTTTAAAAATTCATTAATAACATTTGATTCTGTGTTTTTTGATCTTGTTTGTTTTTTTCTTTTTTAAATCAATTCTGTGTTCTTGATGTAAAGTTGATCAGAAGTATTAATGTTAGCCTTTAACACTACTCATCAACTTGTTAGATAGTCAGTTATTTTAGGAGTAGAAGTCTTTGTCCTGATCGTTGTCATTCCTCTTTCCTGCTTCCCAAGGACTTAGATAAAGCTGACCTGGTATTGAGAGGCCCTGGGGAAAGGGAAGAGAATGACAGCTGGGACAGTGCTGTGAGGAAAGGCTAGGGGCAGCCCTGAGTAAAATAATACCCAAACTGCCTACTTAAATGGTAAATTTCCTACAGTTAGAAATTGTCATGTTGGTTTCATGTAGTTGGCCTTATGACCTAAATAATGACTGGGTAAGTGGAGATGAAAGGGGAATAGTGGTGCTTGCAGACCTCATGGGGCTGTTGGTGTGCATTTGTGCCTGCATCTCTCTGAGGTGGACTGTCTATAACATCTTGTCCTCTCATCATTGTCCAGAAAGAAAAAGAAAAGAAACTTGGTTTACTTTGTAGTGTGCAGCCTCTGCTCTTTTAATGAATACCCTTGGGGTACCTGAAGGGTCAGTCTCTCCCTTTAGGCCCTCTGTCATTCTCCTCAGGGCCATCTCTCTCTCTCTCTCTCTCTCTCTCTCTCTCTCTCTCTCTCCTAATACAGTTCCTCTCTGAGTTCTGATGGGAAGGCTCTCCCTTCAAGACCTCACCATGCTGCCTCTTGTGTGGTGCTCTATCTCTGCTAATGCTGCCCCACTTTAGAGGCCCAGTCATGGCCTCTGTTACCTTGAGGCTGCCTATCCAAATAATCTCATCTTCAAGGGGTGTGGTGAACTGTAGAACAAATGATAAGCATTATCTTTATGCATTTGAAAGTAATTATTTTTAGCTAAAGACACTAGTGGATATTTTATTATTCCATTTGTATAAGACTCCAGAAAAGGTAACTTGAAGTGACAGCCGGCCTGTGGAAAAGAAGAGGATGGGCTGCTAGAAGACCTTTGGCTAGTGGAGGATCATTATCTTGATGTGGTAGCTAGTTCACAGGCATAATATATACTCAACCCTATTAGAATGTAGACTAAGCACATGTGAGGTTTAAAACAAGAAAAACAGTTTTATGTTTCAGAGTAAAATGGCTGCCTTCTAGGATCTGGTCGTAGAGATCTTGCCTTCTTTGTAGGAAGTGTGGGTTTTGGGCATGGTAGATGTACTTACCAAACAGCAGAGTCTGAAATGAAGAAACTGAAATTGTAAAAACATTTTAGCTCAAGAAATCTAAGATAATTGTTATTTTTGAACATAAGTAAGACATAATATATAAGGAAAATGCTTGGGCAAATATTTTCAAGTTACAGCTTGTATCAAATATAACTCGAGTGGAGTTATTTGTGATAAAGCCCTTTAAGGCTTGTTTTGTGCTGGCTTTTCTATTGACAACTGAATTTTTGCTGTGAAAATGTATTGCCAAAGATCACAAAATTTCAGATAACTTTGACTTGAAAAAAATGTATGAGGAACAGGATTTAAATTTGAATTTTAAGTCTGAAGTATCATTTAAGCTTTAGGAATTATTTTTTAAAATGCCTTGGCATGGATGCTGAGATGTGAGGAACTGAGTACATGTCTGACTTAAGCAAAGCAATCCTGGATCATTGCTTTGAGAACGGTTACATGCTGTGTGAGTGAATTCGTACCTCAGGTCCATGATTCACATTGAGGGAGCGATCGGCATTTGATGGATGACTTACCATCTTTGGCAATCTGCTCGACACAGTATGGCCTTCAACTGTAAGTGTGCTCATAGGAACTCAGGGTGAGCTTGGTGTGTTTGCTTCAGAGGTTATATTGACACAAAATATTATAATTGTATACTTACTTTGTTTTTTTGCCTTTTTGTTTTTCTTTAGCTTCCACTGAAGATTGATATTATTAAGCATCCGAATGAAACAGACGGCAAAAGCACTGCTGTGCACGCAAAGCTCTTAGCCCCGGACTCTGTGAACATTTACACATATCCGTGCATTCCGGAGTATGAAGGGAAGGACCACGAGGTGGGCACCTTGGCACTTCCATCCTCATGGGAGCTTACTTAAACATGGTTTACTGTCTTCTTAGCAGTCCAGTGTTGTGTGTCTTTAATGGTATTTACCTTTAAATAGGTTTTTCTTCTTTGCCAGCATCCTGCTTTTCCTGTTTCCCCCTCAGAATTCTCCTATTTATATTGCTTGTAGATGGTCTAATTTGATACACACTGGAAAACTGAATTTACTGTCATTGGAATGTCTGCAAAGAAGAAAAAGACTGCCTCAGAGAAGTTTTTAGAAATTCTCACCAAATTAAGAGTTTTAGTATATAAATATTGAGATATTTCTTATAGCTGCTTACATGCCTTCCTTGGACATACCTAGATTCCTAATTCATATTCTAGTTAAAATTGCCATTTTGGTGGGATGTCAGTAGCCTTCTTATCAAAATAAGTAACTTTGTAATAGATCTCAAAAAAATAGTCTTTACTTTTTTTGATATATATATATATAAAATTTACATATAATTTAATATTTTAATACATAATATATATACATATATGTTGAGATGTATATTACTTTATATCTCTATATAATTTAAATTTATTTAGAAAGTTATATTTACAAGTAATATCTGAGTTTGATCTAGTAATATGTTTGTGTATCCTCTGGTCAGTTAAATACCATTTATTTAATTAAATAGAACACACTGTTATTCTTGTGTAATTTAGACAGTTTCCCTGTGTGGTCCACACTAGTTGTCTCAGCCTTACAGATGTTGTTAGGCCATCAAGCGTGCTCACAGCCCCCCTGCCCACTCCAGTGTCCTATTTTATTCTCCCGTCACGAGTGGCTGGGAAAGCAGTCACAGTGTTTCCTCTCCTGCCTATTCATTTTATTTTTCTTTATACAAGTGGAAATGGCATTTTTCATTGAGCAGTTTTCAGTGGTTGTTTTGTAAAAGTACCGTGTATTTTGTCTTTTGTCTATTTGGCTGACTCTTAGCTCTTAGGAAGCCCAGGCTGTCCCTGATCCCATGTCCCTACGTCTCTAGTGCTGGAATTACAGGAGTGTAGCACCACATCAGAGAAAGGAGTGTTAGTTTTTTGGTTTTTTTGTTTTTAATTTTGGTGTACTGTTTACTTGGCTTTGTCAGTTAGTGAGAAACTTGTTTGCAGTAACTTCTCCAGGTGGTATAAGATGATTATATGCTATTAGGAGTGAGCTGAGGCTTTACCATAGCTATAAGAAAACAAATACTCAAGCCAACCTAATGCTCATTTCTTTAGACACTCAGCATCTCTTTTTCTTAGAGTTTTAAGCCAGAGTTTGTTGAAGACCACAGTAGCATGTAACTAACTTGAGTTTCTTTGTTTTAGGTTGTGCTTGTTTTCCCTGGGCCTCAGTCTATCTCAATAGACGATGTCTCTTCCCATCTACAAAAAAGGATTGAAAGTAACGGTAGAAACAAGGCTGACGACCTTGATGTGCCACCTCATAAACTCAAGAGGACTAAGACCGAGGAAGGCTGTAGTTTGAGTGAGAGCACGTGCAAAGGCCCTGAGTTGAAAAGAGTTGTCTTTATTGACAGCACCTGGAGCCAGACAAACCAGATTGCCTCTGACGAGAGGCTTCGGGGTAAGGATGGTGTTTGGGGACCTTCTTCCCCCGCCAACCTTTATTTAGAAAAACTTCACATCTATGGATCAGTCAAAGGAAAAGTTCTATTCAATGCTTGCATTTGCTCCATTTCTCTTCTCCCTTTCTGTATTGTGTGTGTGGTTATGCATCTATGTACATCGCTGGTGGAGCCCTTTTAAAGTGAGCAGTAGGTTTTGCAAAACAGCTCTCAAAATACTATAGATCTGTTAGAAATAAGGGCACTCCTACGTAATAAATACAGTGCCATTGGCGCTCCTAAGAGAATTAGCTGGACTTGTACAATATCTAACATCTTCACATCTCTCCAATAAATACAATAATGGCTTTTGTGGCACTTTCCCCTCTGACACAGCATTTAAACTCAGATTTTTCCATGCTTGTATATTTTTAGTTTCTTAATCTAGAGCAGTTTCTTTCTTCTTCTTTTTTTTTAATTTAGATTTTGGTAAAGTAGTCAGACTGTTTGACTGAATGTCTTGTCATGAGAAACTCAGTCTGGATAGTTTGGTTCATATACTTTTTGGATTATTTAAAATGTACATGTATGTATGTGTGTCTGTGTGCACATGTGCATGTAGAAGCCCATGGAGGCCAGAGGGCATTGGATCCCTTGGAACTAGAGTTACAGGCAGTTGTGAGCTTTCTAATGTGGGTGCTGGAAACCAAACTTGGGTCCCGCACACCAGCAGGAAGTGCTGTTAGCTACTATGCCATTTCCTCAGCCTCACAGTTAGGATCCTTTAAAGTCAGAGTGAATCCAGGCTTGTGTGTAGCTGGTCCACTTTGTATCTGCTGTTTGTTGTCATCATTGCTAGTAGGTCCTTCCCTGTCTGTTCATTAATTGTTTGGTTGAGCATGGCATGCATGTTGAATTCAAGTTTATACTTACTGATGATGCATTAAGTCAGGAGACATAGAAAACTAGGACTATCTGATTTAATAAGAACTACTTGATTAGTGTGATGATTGTGCTTCCAGGCTATAGGTTTTCTCAACAGAGCTTAGTATTTATGGATCATTGCTTCAATCAATCATTACATTGAGAAGCAAAGAGTGGTGACAGTTTAGTCGTGATACTTCTTCATGTGCTAATTGGCCCTTTTAATACTGGCCTCAGGAGTCTGTGGTAGTACTGGCCTCAATAGACGCAGCAGAATATCTCAAACCTACTTTGACTTTCTTCCTGCCACAAACTTGGGTTCATCATTTTCTTAAAGACCCATGGTTCATTTTACTAGGATCTGATATTAGAAGCTGAGTTCTGTCAGTTAATTACTACATGCCCTATCTTCAGTAGACAGAGCCAAGGAAATAAATAGGTGTGCACATTGTGAATTCACAATGGTAGTCTCAACTGTCTTTAATATTACAGGGATTTCATTTGTTTTACTTCCATTTCTGTGTCTTTTATAAGAAAAAATTCCACATGCCTATGTGTTTATATGTGTATGTGATGCAGGTGCATATGTGTATGTATGTGTGTTTGTGTGTTTATATGTATATTTGATGCAGGTGCATATGTGTATGTATGTGTGTTTGTGTGTATGCAGGTACATGCATGCCACTGACTGTATGTGGCACTCAGAGAATAATGTTGACTGTCATTCCTTGCCTCCCACCCTGCTTCAGACAGAGCTTGTTGCTCATTGCACCAGACTAGCAGACTCACAGCTTCTGAGTGTCCTCCAGTCTCAACCTCCATCTCACCAAAGGGGTAGGGAGTGTAGCTGTGCTTCTGCCTCTGCCTTTACCTGGATTCTGGGATCGACTCAGGTCCTCAGGCTGTTGTGAGGCAAGTGCGCTGCTTGCTGGGCCATCTCCTAGCCCTGGATGCCATTTCCACTTGAGTGACATGCTGAGCTCCCAATAACAGTTTAAGTTACTTTACTTGCCTGAGTAACACAGCTAGTAATGTGTAGTCCAGGAGCTCATGCTGTTTCTATTGGTTCTTTGTACCTTCCTCAGTGCTTCAAGAGTTCTCAGTGGCTCCTCTAAAAGCTTTAAGATTTTTCCAGTTATTGAACAGCTTTGTGATCAGAAGGCAAGAGTACTGCTCAGCTGGTACTGCATGGTTGCCAAAAGGTCCCTCAAGAAAAGGCATGCTACAGTCTGCTAATCAATTCCAAGCTAAAGGAAGTACAAGTACATTTTACTGACTTAATTTGTTAGCTAATTAATTAGTTTGTGCCTGTGGGCTATAAAACTTTGAAGAATTCATTGTTGCTGTGTACTAGATGATCCATGTTGCCTTCTGCTTTGGATGAGTGAGAAGTCATAATCATAGCTGGGTAGGGCTGATGGTTGATTCCCTCTTTTGGAAGCTTGCATGGTGCCTTCTAGTACCATGAGAGCTAGTCCTCAGGGAGGAGGCTTTTAGGCCTGCTCTGGGCCCTAGGTCTGAAGTGCACGGTGTCTTCAGCAGTATTGCCTTAGACAACATTTGCCAACAACAACTCAAAACAGGGCTTCTCATGCCTGATGTTGGTGGTTTTGTTGGATCTTTGGCTCTTGGGGGGAGCATTATCAACATAGATGAGAAAGTTTCATATCAAGTATGTATGTATATTTACACACCTGTGTGTTAGAGCGTGAGTCCTTATGACTTGTTCAGACATCCTTACAGTCATTTCACCTTCCTCCCTCCCCCGTCTGCCTTTGTCTCCCTCCTTCTCTCTGGCAAGAGCCTGTAACAAAATATGTTTTTAAAAAGTGTGAATAAAAATGGCAACTATTTCAGGAATAAATTAATTTTATCCAATAAATTAAATCCTTTGTGCAAATAGATAATGAAGTTCTGTCAACAAGTCAAAACTTGAAAAGAAACTGTTACATAGAAAATAGCAGGAGAGACAGTGAGATAGAAGCCTCTCTGGACTGGTCAGTTTTCAATGTCATATAAGATCTGAGACTCAGGGAGATTATGTATGCACCCGATCCCATTCTGTGCCATGCATGTGTCATTTCTATATGTACCTCCGTGCATTTAAAATAATACTGTTTAGAGCTGAAATAGAAGGAACTTACTGTACTTAAAAAAAAATCCTTGAAGCAATTAAATCATCATTGTTTATCAACACGTATTATTGTACCAGTTATTGTTATTGTTCTCAATAATGTGATTGAGAAGTATTTATATGTTCCCTTTTTTGTTTGTTTGGCAGAGTTATTACAAGTTGAACTGAAAACAAGAAAAACTTGCTTTTGGCGCCGTCAAAAAGGGAAGCCAGATACCTTCCTTTCCACCATTGAAGCCATTTATTACTTCCTGGTAGACTACCACAGTGCCGTTCGGAAGGAGCGCTATAGGGGACAGTATGACAACCTTTTGTTCTTCTACTCTTTCATGCGCCAACTGATAAAGGACGCCAGAGGCTCCGGACAGACGGCCACACCGAAACTCATCCCATAGTGCTGCACACCCCGCTTGTCCTGTTCTCTGCTGATGCTCACAAGCTTGCAGCCCAGCCTTGTTTACCCTGCGGTAGTAATCCTGCGTGATGCCCGTGAGGGGACTCGGGGAAGATTCCTGCCTTGTTCATTTTATCATATATTTTTAAAGGGAGATTTGAATTTTGGCAATTTTTAAGAGATGATCCTGATTGAAAGACATAGGTCAGAAGCTATTTGCTCAGTTTGGGCATATCTCATTATATAGTACATTTTAATATGCTATGTTACATTTATGTGACTGTAATTATATGTGATTAAAGAGTGTCTTTTCTTCTCACTTATACTCACTCTTACCTTTGGATTTAAATGAGATTAGAATCCTTTGAGAAAAAGAAACGCAATTTGCTTGAGGTTGGTGACAGAATTGGCAGAGGTGAATGTGCTGTCTGTCTCTGGAGGTTCACACTCCCTCCCACTACCTGGCCTCTGCTACAGGAGAGAGCTGTGGTATCATATGGTCCAGCCAGACGGATGTGCACATGACCCATTTTGGCAAGTCACTGGCCCAACTGGGCCAGGTCGTTTTGGTGTATGAGGGATGCTGTAGGAGGTGGAATTTATTTTTCAAGAGTGAGTGATACAGGGTTAAAATAAGTTTCTTCATGTTTAAAACGCATCTAGAGATAAAGGTAAGCTTGAATTGATTGAAGTAAGGCAAAGTCTGGTTTGGGGCAGGTGAGGAGTATGCTAAAGTCAGACTTCCCTGAGCCAAATGTGTTGCCGTTTACCCAGCTCCTCAAACTGTCAGAATGATTGCAAGGTTGAAGGGAAAAGGAGGAAACAGTCTGATCACTCATTTGCCCATCTCTCGGCAGCCATCAGAAAGAAGGCCCACGTACTTCAGATGAGAACAGCCAGATAGTCTCTAGTCCTTGCTGAAAGCAGATACCTGTAAGAACACTGAATTGGCTGTACTTGTCTTACTTCTGTTTGGTGTGATAGACTCCCTGTGTCATGGCCCGTGAGGCCTTCTGTTACTTTGAAGTACCTCTCACTCTGACTCTGCGTCATCAACATTTTCAAGATGCTGTGTTTCTATTTTTGTGATTTGGCTGTTGACATATAAACATACATGGCTATGCTAGCCTGCTGGAGCATACAAGACTGCCTTTACATATCTGCCTCTGGACTTCTGTATAGGTCAGCTGACAAGACAGCCACCTCCCTGATTCCTGACACATGAACAAGGAGTGCATTATGGCACTGACATTTAACTATTTAATAGCATTATTGTGCCAGGAGACAACCCATCTTTGGGCACTGTATCAGATGAAGCTCAAGCATCCAGGAACCCTTTTGGCCCCATTATTTCTTAGGCTCTGTCCTAGCTCCCCTCTTCTGCACTTGTGTGATCTCCACAGCAGGGTTGCAAGATTCCCTGAGGCTGCCTAAAGGGCTTTGGGAAGTAATCTGCAGTGTTAGTGAAACTAACTAGATCAATGGCCTAGAAGTGTCTGGTAAACCCTCCCTTCAGAGGACTGTTTCACCCCCCCCAGCCCCCCCACCTCCCCTCCCCGCACTAAGCCTGCTCATCCTGACATGACCACTTGGTTAGGCAAGGGCACTTGCCAGGAGACCAGCTCTGTCTCCTCTTGGCCTCCATGCCACAGCAGCAGATGCTCTCCGGGAATCTGTCAGTTTGCATTTGGTTTCCATCCTTGCTAGTTTTTTCTTCTTCCAGCTTTACCACCCAGGAGCATTCTAATAAAGTTGCAAATTTAATCTACCCTCAGACTCTTCCAGGCAACCCGACTAGTTTAGGTGGGATTTGATCAGAAAAGCAGACACCATTTAAAGTGTTAGCATAATCTTTAAACAAGTGTAATAAAGGAGCTGGGTTTCCCTAAAGGTGGAGTTACTGGGGGAGTTAGTCCGGTCGGCTGCAGCTAGGAACCCATGACTGGCTGCAGACCTGTGAGTCTTCAGCTCTGTAACCTCTTAATCATTCTTCCCACATGTCTTGGCTTAGTAACAGGTCCTTCTTGACCCATTTGGAAGCCTTGATTGGCTGCTTCTTTGATGCCATGTTAATTTGGTCTTTGTCCCAGGTCTATCTTTAATAATCACATTTTATTTGATGAAAAAGAATTTCATTTTGGATCCCAAATCCTGTCCTGTCCTTCCACCGAGTCACCTCTGTCTGCCACCCATCTCTGTGAGCCTCTGTCCTTATAGTGCCTTATCTGATGGAGTTACATTAGGAAAACTGATGTCTTCCATATTATGGAAGGATGATCTATCAGTGTGTGGTCTCCAGATACTAATGGTTAATTGGCTCCAATGAAAAGTATTGCTAATCATTTGATGAACTTTAATTGAAGACCACAGCTAAAACAATCACTGCCCATTTGTAAGAATCATTTACCACCAGACAATGGATACACATTCCTCCACATGAAAAATGGAAGAAAAAGCATGGAATACAGAGGAAAAAGACAGGCGGCAAACACACGACAGAGACGGCTGGCTGTCTGGCTGCAGAAAGAAGATATTTATTAAAAAATACGGTGTGATAGTATGTAATAAAAAGATCCTAGAAATAAGAAACTGCTGAAGTAATTCAATAGAGTTGGAAAGTAAAATATCAGAATAGAACATTCTAATTTCTGAATATTTAATGTTAGCCTTGTTACAAGTTGTAATTGAGACTGTAGAGTACCTGCACATTACAGAATTAAGCATACACAGCAACTTGAAATGTAAAGATGTCAGTGCTTTGATTAGCTAGACACTTTGTTGGAAAAGGTTGGAGACTACACACACAACAGTAAAGTTCACAAAAATTAAGCAGCCTCAGGTGGTAGGAAAACCCAAATTCTCTGTTAATCAGTTCATACATCCAGGTTATTTGAGTTTCCTGAGATTGTTGAGAGAACCCAAAGCCTTCAAATGGTTTTTAATTAAAAATTTTATGATTATAGTGTGTATATGTATGACTTGTAAGTGTGAGGGTATGTGCCTTAGCATGTGCACTTAGAGGTCAGAGGTTACCCTTGTGGAGTCTGTTCTACTTTTATGTGAATTCTGGAGATCGGCATCAGATCATTGGTTTGAGCTCCAAGCATTTTTACCTATTGAGCTGTATCTCACCAGCCCTCAAAGGATATGAAAATGTTATGATTAAAAACAATCTGGAGGGCTGGTGAGATTCTTTATGATTCTAGCGTATACCAAAGAACAGCTGAGACATCCGGCCTCATGGACTGAGAAACTTCTGTATTCGACTTTCCACTCACTGTCAGCCATCATTAGAGTAATAGGACCACACCCTATAAGTCATTCTAATAAATTCCCTTTGTGTGTATATATACAGAGAGAGATTCACTCTATAAAGTCTGTTACTGTAGGAACACAACTAATAAAACAGGGATGGTTGAACCCTAACACAAGAAGGTTAGAGTCTTGTTCATAATGGGGACAGTAAGAAATTAAGGTCGTACTTACACAGGGATTATAATACTTTGGCATGACAGCCCCTTCCTGAAAAGGGCACGCTAGCCTGACACTCAGGCCTTTGAGGGATGCTGTGAGTTACATGGTAGCCAGCAACAGAAGCTGAAGACAATGAACTAACACTGAGGGGAAAGCAAACAACTGATAAACTGATGGTGTAGTGAGGCACCGACTACCCTGCTGAGCCTGACCGAATCGGTAACGCTGGAATACGCCCTCTACATCCTCTAGTGTGTGCACAATCCTGACTGTAGCCCCCAACATGGAAATCAGTCCCTGGATTCTCCTTTTAAGTCCCCCTCAAAAGAGGAGGGGGGCTTTTAAATTCTTTAGAAACTGCTTCTCAAGCATAAGGAGAAATAAATCTACATTTATGAGGGGTGGATTATGGTAAGCAAAGCTATATTTCCAGATTCATTGTCAAGAAAGGACTCACTCACTGCCCAGCAGCAAGTAATAACATCAACAGCCTGCAACCACCAGCTCCTTCAGAGCCCCACATATATCTTTTTAAGGTTGTGAATGGAGGCACCCTGCATAGGTGCCTTCTCCCGGAATGTCCCTTTCCCAAATGAAGTGTTATTAAATCAGAAATCCCAGTGCTAAGTGTGGGATACCTATCTTTAACTCATTGGTCAAGGAGGTCCAAGAGGCTCCAAAACATGATAAACTATTCTCAGTGCTCCCTGTTACCCGCTCCGGAATGTAAGGATCTTATGGTTGAAGACACTGCACACTTGAGTTTCAAAACATTGAGAAATAAAACCGGATCTGAACTAGAACTCTGTTCCCTGCTTGCCAGTTTTCATGGTGACAAGAAGGTGCCAAGAGAGCTGCTGGGGGTGAAAAATCATCTACACTTCTACCCAGCTGTGCACCTCATGAGCTGCTGCACAATGGTGGCATAACTTGTGGGAATAGCCAAGTGCTTTCTGATGGACTTTGAGATCTGTTCCAGAAAAGCAAACTCATGCCTGGCCAAGATGCTGTGGCTGGGAAGGTCAAAGGTCCTAGGGGAGATGCTACTACCTTTATTATTTTTTAAATGGATATGGTTTCAAACTGTCTAAATATTTACATCTATACCCATAGATTAGTGCCAATATCAACCCTCATCAAAGAAATTTCTTTTTGCAGCAGATGGATGTTAACACAGAGACTTACAGCTAATGGGTGAACGTGGTGAATGAACAAATGGCTGTGGATTTCTTGGCCTTAAGTGGGAAATATATTGAGGAGTTCATTTTTATATCCCATTTTATGTCAACTCAGAAGCAGGCCATGGAGCATTTTTGGTCTATCTTGGGGGAAAGGTATTCTGCTTCTGCAGTTCTGCAGCTGATCTGCCTGACTGTGCTTGAAGGCTGGCTTCTACAGCCTCCAATTAGCACCTCAAAGTGACACAGCCTGAGGCTAGGTAAAGTCTGGCAGGGAAGTTTGCTTCTCTAAGTTGAAAAGGGGAGGGGGACTTATCTCTGTCTTTTGTTCTCAGTACTTGTAGACTCAAAGAGCATGTGTTCACATGGTAAAAACTCACTGCGGGTCTGCACATAAATCAGATCATAAATTGAATAAGGGGTTATAACAGAGAATGCCTACATGCATACACACTAAGAGCAATTATCTGGCTTAATTTTCACCATTTGCTACTAGCTTAAAGGGTCATGGAAAAGTTTAAGATTATAACTAAGCCATCCTTGAAGTTTTGACAAACTTAATCAATATCTTATCTCCTGTTTTTGCACCTAGGGTCTTGTGGTGTATATATTCTTTATGACCTTCAGTTAATGGTTTCTGTAACCCCTTGGAATGTGCCCTACATTTTAGAAGTCTGCTGTTATCTCAGAAGCAATTAAGCAGTCCTGTTATAAAAAGGGACTGCAATGTCTCTGTGGGGTTGCCACTTGGGAACAATGGTAACCCTTGCATGGTAGGTGCTTCTGCAGAACAAACGCTCTTTGTCTTTGCATATTATTTGAGTCTGGGGTCTTCCTTTATGATTTTTGGACCCTTACAATATAATTCCCCATGCTCACACTAAAACTCAGGAAACCCCTTGAAAGGAGTGGGCACAAACAATGTAAGATCCAGAGTTTTGGTAGAAGTGTTGCAAAACTAATCTTTTTATACCATTTATTTTCAGGGGTTTCCCACTCAGTGAGGTGCACATTTATTGTATCATGAAATGTTTGCCGTTGTAACATGTTTCCTCCTTAGTTTCTTTTTATTGTGATTTATTTATGTATATTGTATGTACATAGGAGTGTAGGGATTATGCATTAGTCGTGGTGTGTATGTGGAGATCAGGGGACAACTTTTGGGAATGAGTTCTCTTCTGCCATATACAGGCTTGAGGGTGTGACTGTTTCTTAAGCTTGTGTTAGGCAGCTTTGCACTCAGAACCATTTCTCAGGTCAGTCTCTCAGCTTCTAAAGCAAAATATTCACAGGCATTTTAAGACAGTTTAACTCTAGAGAACTGTTTAGTTTTCAATTCATTAAATTCATTCAATTCATTAGACTGCTTTGTCTGGAGGAAGGGAAGGAGGGAAAGAGGAAGGGAAGGAGGGAAAGAGGAAGGGAAGAATGAAGGAGGGAAGATGGGAGGGAGGGTGAAGAAAATATGGGAAGATGGGAGGAAAGGAAAGAGGGAGAAACAGAGAGGGAATGACAAGCAGGAAATCTACTCACGGGCCGAGCGGCCTGCTGTTCTATAGCCTTAGATGGAAAGGGTTTCTTTGTTTTGTTTGTTTTTTGTTTTTTGTTTTTTTATTGGTTTTCAAAACACATTTCCCTGAAAACATGCTGTTTGGATTTAAAAAACAGAAGTCTTTGTTACTTTTGTTAAATTATTTTATAAAGTTGAAAATGTTCCCAGATTTAAGCCCAGGCACCTTCATTTTTTTTAACAATAGCAGCTAAGAAGCTATTGCCAAAGTAAATTCACTTCAGTTCTGGGATTGATGTAAGCTGGGGCACAGGGTCTTCAGAGCTCCCCCAAGGTTGCTGTCGGGAGAGAGTCTGTGCTGGAGTAGCATGGGCACCCTGGCCTCAGTTCCAGAGCCCGGCAAGCAGATTCCGTCTTCGACTTTACAGTTTAGCATCGGCATGAGGCAAATGCAACCCCAAGGGTTACCCTACCATTTGGATATAATATCCGAATATCATAAAAGCAGCCAGACATAATATCTTTTACTAAATTTAAGAACATTGAATACTTCCCAGTTACTATTTTCTCCTCAGGGTGGCTGATGTGATGTTCAAATGTAATATAGATATACCAACTAACACTGTTCAATAGCATACTGTTCATTAAAGCAGGTTGAAAAGTTGCTTCAAGCCATCATGTATTAACAGTAATAGGGGAGACCCTAACAACCATAGCATGGTACATATTCTCTGTGGAAGGCTTCAATTATAAACTCATAAGCAATTGACTGGTTAGATGAATACCAATCAATCTGTTATAGGCAAGTGAATGAATAAAATGTTACTTCATCTTCATTTTAAACATTAAGGTCTCTTTTTTTTCAAATCTCAATCCATGTACTTATTAGTCTCTGAGTTTTAATTTCTACCATGTTCTTGGTACAAATAACAATCACTGTGTTTATCCAAATTTTCTATTGGTTCATCTCAAGCCCCTAAGTGGCTGTATGTACTGATTGTCTCCTGGACTACTTTCCAGTCACTGCCCACTGTGGGGACAGTTGCTACTCATTATTAATCTTGTTTTTATTTTAAATTGTGTGTCCATATGTCTATGTACATATGTGTATATGAATGTGTGTGTGTGTGTGTGTGTGTGTGTGTGTCTAATGAAGGATAAAAAGTCATTATCCTTTTTGGATTGGTGGCCTTTGGTCACCTGTCTTTTTAAAATTTTGTGTTCCTAAATTGATGAATAAGTTTATATATGCCTGTGGTGTCTTAACAGTTGTTTCAGATTGCATATGCACAGTTAAAAGGATGGATCAAACTAATTGGCAAGAATTATTTCATATGCTTACCTTTTGTGATGAGAACTGTTTAAAACTAATCAAGATTGTCATACATTTTCCCCATATTATATAATAAATTTAATCTGTCTCCTGTCTAACTGAAACTTTGTAAGCTCTAACCAATGTCTCCCTGGACTAGTGTCATCAGCTATGAATCAACTGTTCAAAAATTAACCCTATAGGGGACATTTTATGCCTAAACCATACCATCTAGTACATTGCATTTTCAACTGCATACCCTTCAGACTATTTTAAAAGATAAAAGCTTTGAAAAAGTTCATTTTCTTTAACTATAGGAGGAAAGTTTGAGGCATAAAGAAGGAAAGAAAATTAAATAAAATTTTTAAACAAAATTTTATTTGGCACAGGATCTCAATACATAGCCTAGGCTGACACAGAGCTTGCCATTCCCTATTTGGCCTCCTGGGTATCCAATTCCAGGCACCTGCCACCTCAGCTGGTGCAGCCATAGCTGGTGCCTCCACAGCTGTGGGAAGACATCTGTGCAGCGATTGACCAAGCATCAGTTTGAGCTGTGTCTTCTTGCTGCTCACCCCTCCTCACTTCCTTCTACTCACAGAAAATAAGCAGGCTGGGAATTAGGATAGTGTTTCTTAGTCTTAAGAAAACATACTAAAGCCCACCCTCCCCCTTCACACACACACACACACACACACACACACACACACACACACGCATGCACACACCTTCTTCTCTCCTTCTGAATTTATCTGGGATTTAAAATAATTTTAGATGCTTTCCAAATATTTTATGTTTTCTCTTCTAAATTTTCTCCAAATTCCTTCAGATCAATACTAAATGTTGGAGGAGCAAGTCCCTTCTCTCCACAAGAGTTGCCTGCCTGTTGGGGATCTACTGCTAGTCAGTCTTCTCTTCATGGTTTCCTCCTTTCTAAGTGGTCAGACTGTGGCTTACCTCTGTTCAGAAATGGAGAAGTTTCACCATCATAGATGATCTCTTTCTTTTCCCTTGTAAATACATACCAGAAAAAAACAAACAAAAAACAAAACAGCTAACACAGATAGAACTGTCTAGGGGCATTGCCCATGCACAGCCCACGAGGACTAGTTCCTAGTCATTTTGTCACCTGTATCCAACACTGTACTGAATACAGTGTAGGCTCCTGGCAAATGATGGTTGATACACATCAAACAGCTCAAATAAGAAACCACCCCATAGTTTTCATTGTGTTGACTCACATTGACAGTACTGCTGTGTGGTGACTATTGTGATATTTAGTTTATCGACCCCAAAGGGAAAAATGAGGCAGATAGATGAGTCAAACAGTCACAATCTTTTTTTCCATGAGAATAGGAAAATGTAATGAATGGAAGACTTTTAATCCATCTTTTGTATTTGGAGAAAAGGCTTTGCAACTTTTTCACAAGCTAGTTAGGAAAATTAAGGCTCCCAAGCAATATGATACAATTGGGAAACAATGCCCAGAGGAAGAGTGGTTCTGGAGAGCAGGATCCGAGCATCTTCATTTTGGAACAGCTGCAGTTGTGGCAGCCCATCAGACAATGGAACGCAGCTGAGGGGTTGACATGAGGGAAAGGAAAGGAAACTAGGTTTCCTGCCCTGAGGTGGTTGGTGCACAGACCTAGGTCCCTCCCCTTGCCACATGTCCTCTCTTTGACACTATCATCCTTACCAGGAAATACATAGGTGACAAGAACAAAACCTGTCATCTGGTTTTTGTTTATACACTTGGCAACATTTGGTAAAGGGTCTTTAAAAATCAAAGATGACAGAAATGTTTTGTATCTCCCTAATTCTCTTCAAGTATGGGCAAGCACCAAGCTAAGCCACAAAGAAACACTTTCCTTAAAAAAATTTTTTTTTTTGTAAATGGTATTTTGCAATAGAGCAGAGACAAAAAAGTAACACAATAGTTCTAACTTTGTTAGGCTCTCCTTTCACAAAGATATTATATCCACTGGAGATGACACACTAGGCTCCACTGACAGATGTTCTGTGGAGGATTTCCAGGCCTGTGTTCTGTGACTGTCCTGGCTCCCCTCCTCTCCTGCAGCCTTTATTAAATCATCAACACACACATTTAGTGAAAGCAAATATTTGATCTGTAACAATTTAAGAGCTATTAACCACTGGATAGATGTGGTAGTCCCTGCTAAAGTCAACTCAGGAAAACAAACTGATCTATAATTGGGGAAGTCTGAATAGAGACCACCTTTGGGAGAGAGGATGGGCAGAAATTAGAAGTGTGACTTCCGGCATGCTGCTCATTTTATCCCTTGATCTGCATTTAGCATCTTACAGATAATTATTAAACCCTCATGATTGATGTGTCTTTATGTATATTTTGATTAACACCTTAATCACAGGGATTATGAAAATCAAGGTATCGATAGAAACTAGTTCAACACACCAGTTAAATACTCACCGATCACAAAGAACATCGAGCTATGCTATCAAATCTGAGTCTGCGTGGAAGAATCATGTGGGATATACTTTTAGTAAGCGGTCACATGCTTGCTTTGGAGATAGGCGGCCCAGAAGCCAGCTGAGGAAGCCTGCTGCCCGAGAGAGCAGGCAGGGGTTGGCCAGCTTTATTACCACACTTCTCTCCTTCTTTAATCATGAGCACATTGTCACAGAACAATCCTTTGCTAAGAAAGCGACATGTGATCCGCCCATCTATTCAAAAGAAGAGAGTGAGGCACATATAAATTAAACATCTGTTCAAGACAGTGGACAGCCAATGATGGTGTTACCATGTAAACCCAGGTCTCTGGTTCCCAGCTTACAATGTCGCTTGAGGCAGCAAGGCAGCAAACACTGACTAGTTCCCATTTGGGGGACATCAGAACAAGAACACAAAGGCTGTTGAGACAGCCTCCTTTAAACTCTGCTGGCTTTGTTTGTTTGTTTGGACTTATCCTGCGAAGCCTTCTACTCCGAAGATAAAATCCGTCCCTCCCATGTAGAACTCTTGACGGTAAGGAATACCCAAACAGCACAGAAAACTGACAGGAATGCGAGAGGCATGTTTTATGAAAACAAATGGCAATTTCTGGTGATGCTGCCATTGTGGGGTTCGACATTTACACGAGATCCTGGCAGTGGTTTCCCAAAGCGGCTTGGAGGCAGTAGAGGCTGTGGGGAGTGGGCGGTCCAGGTTCAGACAGAAGAGGCTACAACGGCTGTAAAGAACTTTTGGAAACATAATAAAGCCAACTAAGAGTTGTTGGTCTGTTTCGTATGGTTACCATGCACCTGAAGGTTCCCAGGAGTCCCTGCAGATGGTCACCAGGTCAGACTGGGAGTGCAGCTGTCCTGCTTCCCCGCCATTGCTTCTGTAGCACGTTTTGACACTAACATGTCAGTAAAATGTGCCATAATGGATAGTGCTTTTTAGAGTCGTGGACTGTTCCGTTCTAGGCCTGAAGGGTTAAGGCAAGTCTTTGTGAGGACTGCTTTAAGGGCCTGCTCTGTGCCTGCAGGTGCACCAGAAGGGGCATGTTTCCTTATCTCCTCACAAGTCAGCGCCCACAGTCCTTCAGCCGGAAGTTAATAACCTGTGGGTAGAGTTAGGTTCCAGGACCTATGCCCATCCAGCCTATCAAGTTCAGTCTTTCCAGGGATGCTGCAACCTCTTTCACCCACCGTCAGGTAGTGTCGCCTCCCCACCTCTACTCCTACCCCATCCCCTACATATGCCTTTTCTCTTTGCATAACCAGAAGTGAACTGTTTTTTCCTTCCAGCGTCCATCACTTCACTGAAAAAAAGATAAAAGCTCCAAAACAGAGGAATAAAAACTGTAGCTTGTCACCATGGCTTCTTGGCCGAGGGGACGGAAGACAGGCAAGAAAGGTTTGCAAATGTGTTTCCTCCCAGCTGCGCTCCAGTGTCTGCACCCGGGAGTCGGTTACCTTTACGTGTGTGTCTGTAAAACTTGTCTGAGTAATGGACTCTAATTCTAGTCCTACAAGCTGGAAAAATAAAGGATGGACTGAGTTCAACATAGCAAAGAGATCACTCAAAGAAAGCAAAAGTAATCTTAAAGTAGAATTTTAAAACTATTTCCTTATATTTTAATTACACAGGAATTACACTACAAAAAATGTCTCTCCATGTCACCACCAGCTCTTAACTATGTACAAATCTTCAAGGAGGTCTAGGTCATTGTGAGCCTCTCCCATATGACAAGATGGTGATGGGCCCAACCTTGTACAGAGCTTGTGCAGGTAACCACAGCGGCCACAAGATGAAGAATTTAACGGCCACACCATGTCCAGATGTCAACATGCAGCCCACCACCGAGTCTTCTACCTCTTATGTTCTTCCTTCTGCTTTCTTCCACAGAACTCCTTGAGCTCGGAAAGAGGTGATTTAGATGTTCTATAGATAGCCAAGTGTCCGACAGTCATTTATTCTCAGCAGTCTGAGTACTTATGAGTCTCTGAAAATTACTGCTGACTGATGCAAAGAAGAGGCTAACCACAGCCAACAGGAGCCTTGCACTTTGGGTGTAAACATGGTTATTTAGAAGATAGTTTTATGGACACACGTGTACATTTAGTAACTTACAACGGAAGTTAAAATAGAATTTAAAAAGTCCATTAAATACAGCAAAGTTATAATGAGAGTAAGTTGTCAATGGGCCAGACTCCAACCACACAATGTACACTGCAAATGTGGGTATGGCATGATACATATACAGAAGATCAAACTTCAGGTTCCTCAGGTTGGCCTTTAAACATTCTTTTTAAATATTGATAAACCAAGGAGACAAAATAATTACTGAACATATGAAAAATAATCAATGGCAGATACATCTGCATTATAGAAGGATGGGAGACGCATTCTTGAAATATTTTAAATATTTCACCAGGTGGGCCAAAAGAGAAATCATAATAAATTCACCACAGAAATGATGGTGGTGGTGGTGACAGTTAATAGTGGTCATGAGATCATATTCTCAAACCAGAATGTAATAAGTTCAATTATTTCTGAGGAAAGATAAACCAGAACATTTTCTCTTAAATTTTTAAATAAGAAATTAAAATATTTCCTTGAGATAAAGCCCAAGCCAAAATGTCTATAAAACTATCTATAAATAATATGTGCACATCAAAACATAGTATGCTCCAAATACAGTTGTTATTTTAAAACAAATATATAAAAAATAAGAATTCAACTTAAAAGAATTAAAATATATAAATAACAAAAGATACCAAATGGAGAATTAAGGGAAAAAACTCTAAAGATAATATCCACAATGAATGAACTAAAAATGTCCAAAGAGTAAAGCTGGTCTCCCAAGAGTGCCGATACACCTTAAAGCACAGGAAAACCACCACTTTTGTTCAAATTCCTCAATCAAGAGGGACCCTCGCAGAGCCATCAGAACACAGGAACCAAGGAAGAGCTGGGGACAGGATCCTTCTGGTTTCTCTCTGCACCCCAGAGCTGACCCTGTACCACAGCTCTCCAAACCCAAATTCTTCTCAGAGAGAGCTGGTCTCCAAGGAGTACTGGCACAAAGGCTTGCAGGAGGGACAAGCCACAGTTAGAGAGAGCAAGACCAGCTAACACCAGAGATAACCAGATGGCAAAAGGCAAGGGCAAGAACATAAGCAACAGAAACCAAGGCAACCTGGCATCATCAGAACCCAGTTCTTTCACCACAGTGAGCCCTGGATGAACCAACATAACAGAAAAGCAAGATTCAGATTTAAAATCACATCTCATGATGATGATAGAAGATTTTAAGGAGGAAATAAATAACTCCCTTTAAAAAAAAAAAACAAAAAAAAAAACAAGGGTACACAGGTAAACAGCTATAAGCCTTAAAGAGGAAACACAAAAATCCCTTAAAGAATTACAGGAAAACACAATCAAACAGGAGAAGGAAATGAATAAAACCATCCAGGATCTAAAAATGGAAATAGAAACAATAAAGAAATCACAAAGGGAGACAACCCTGGAGTTAGAGAACCTAGGAAAGAGATCAGGAGTCATAGATACAAGCATCACCAAGAGAATACAAGAGATAGAAGAGAGAATCTCAGGTGCAGAAGATACCATAGAAAACGTTGACACAACAGTGAAAGAAAATGCAAAATGCAAAAAGCTCCTAACCCAAAACATCCAGGAAATCCAGGACACAATGAGAAGACCAAACAAAATTATATTAATTAATTCAACAAAATTATAGAAGAAAACTTCCCTAACCCAAAGAAAGAGATGAACATAGACATTCAAGAAGCCTACCGAACTCCAAATACATTGGACCAGAAA
The DNA here is from genome assembly GCA_019843965.1 of Rhynchomys soricoides. Taxonomy (NCBI): domain Eukaryota; kingdom Metazoa; phylum Chordata; class Mammalia; order Rodentia; family Muridae; genus Rhynchomys; species Rhynchomys soricoides. The sequence continues at coordinate 2,276,788 of JADRCH010000045.1, forward strand.
AGAAATTCCTCCTGTCACATAATAATCAAAACACCAAATGCACTAAACAAAGAAAGAATATTAAAAGCAGTAAAGGACAAAGATCAAGTAACATATAAAGGCAGACCTATCAGAATTACACAAGACTTCTTACCAGAGACTATGAAAACCAGAAGATCCTAGGCAGATGTCATACAGACCTTAAGAGAACACAACTGCCAGCCCAGGCTAGTATACCCAGCAAAACTCTCAATTACAATAGATGATGAAACCAAGATATTCTATGACAAAACCAAATTTACACAGTATCTTTCCACAAACCCAGCCCTACAAAGGATAATAGATGGAAAATGCCAACACAAAAAGGGAAACTACATCCTAGAAAAAGCAAGAAAGTAATCTTTCAGCAAACTCAAAAGAAGATAGCCACGCAAACATAAAAATAACATCAAAAATAACAGCAAGCAACAATCACTATTTATTAATAGTTTTTAACATCAATGAACTCAATTCCCCAATAAAAAGAAATAGACTAACAGACTGGACACATAAACAGGATCCAAACATTTTGCTGCATACAGGAAACACCTTAGTGTTAAAGACAAACACTACCTCAGAGTACAGGGCTGGAAAACAATTTTTTTTTTTTGGGAAAATGGTCCCAAGAAACAGGCTGGAGGAGCCATTCTAATATCGGATAAAATCAACTTTCAACCAAAAGTCATCAAAAAAGATAAGGAAGGATACTTCATACCCACCAAAGGAAAAATCTACCAATAAGAATTCTTAATTCTGAAGATCTAGGCTCCAAATGCAAGGGCACCCACATTCATAAACTTTACTAAAGCTCAAAGAACACATTGCACCTCACACATTAGTAGTGGGAGATTTCAACACCCCACTCTCATCAATGGACAGATCTTGGAAAAACAAACTAAACAGAGACACAGTGAAACTAACAGATGTTATGGACCAAACGGATTTAACAGATATCTATAGAACATTTAATCCTTAATCAAAAGAATATACCTTCTTCTCAGTACCTCATGGTACCTTCTCTAAAACTGAGCATATAATCAGTCCAAAACAAACCTCAACAGATATAAGAAGATTGAAATAATCCCATGCCTCCTATCAGATCACTACAGATGAAGGCTGGTCTTCAATGGCAACAAAAACAACAGAAAGCCCACATATACATGGAAGCTGAACAATGCTCTACTCAATGATAACTTGGTCAAGGAAAAAATAAAGAAAGCATTAAAGACTTCCTAGAATTTAATGAAAATGAAAGTACAACATACTCAAAATTATGGGACACAGTGAAAGCAGTGTGAAGAGGAAAACTCATAGCTCTGAGTGCCTCCAAAAAGAAACTGGAGACAGCATATATTAGCAGCTTAACAGCACACCTGAAAGCTCTAGAACAACAACAAAAAAAGCTAATACACCCAAGAGGAGTAGAAGGCAGGAAATAATCCAACTCAGGGTTGAAATGAACCAAGTGGAAACTAAAAGAACTATACAAAGAATCAACAAAACCAGGAGCTGGTTCTTTGAGAAAATCAACAAGATAGATAAACCCTTAGACAGAATAACCAGAGGGCACAGAGACAGTATCCAAATTAACAGAATCAGAAATGAAAAGGGAGATATAGCAACAGAACCTGAGGAAATTAAAAAATCATCTGATCCTACTACAAAAGCCTATACTCAACAAAATTGGAAAATCTGGATGACATGGACAATTTTCTAGACAGATAACAAATACAAAGTTAAGTCAGGATCAGATAAACCATCTAAAAAGTCCCATAACCCCTAAAGAAATAGAAGCAGTCAATAAAAGTCTCCCAACCAAAAAAAAAGCCCAGGACCAGTTGGGTTTAGTGCAACATTCTATCAGACTTTCAAAGAAGACCTAATACCAATACTCTTCAAACTATTCCACAAAGTAGAAACAGAATGAACACTACCCAATTCATTCTATGAGGCCACAGTTACACTGATACCAAAACCTCACAAAGACCAGACCAAGAAAGAAAACTTCAGACCGATTTCCCTTAAGAATATAGATGTAAACAAATACTCAATAAAATTCTCACAAACCGAATCCTAGAATACATCAAAACGATCATTCACCACGATCAAGTAGGCTTCATCACAGGGATACAGGGATGGTTCAGTACCCAGAAATCCATCAATGTAATCCACTATATATACAAACTCAAATAAAAAAGCCACATGGTCAATTCATTAGATGCTGAAAAAGCATTTGACAAAATTCAACATCCCTTCATGATAAAAGTCTTGGAAAGATCAAGAATTCAAGGCCCATACCTAAACATAATAAAAGCAATATACAGCAAACCAGTGGCCAACAACAAACTAAATGGAGAGAAATTTGAAACAATCCCACTAAAATCAGGGACTAGACAGGGTGTCTTCTCTCTCTGTATCTATTCAATATAGTACTTGAAGTTCTAGCTAGAGCAATTAGACAACAAAAGGAGGTCAATGGGATACAAATTCGAAAGGAAGAAATCAAAATTTCACTATTTGCAGATGATATGATGGTATACTTAAGTGACCAGAAAAACTCCACCAGAGAACTCCTACAGCTGATAAACAACTTCAGCAAAGTGATTGGATATAAAATTAACTCAAACAAATCATTAGCCTTCCTATACTGGAAGGATAAACAGGATGAGAAAGAAATTAGGGAAATGACACTCTTCACAATATAAAGTATCTTGGTGTAACTCTTAACCAAACAAGCGAAATATCTGTATAGCAAGAACTTCAAGTCTCTGAAAAAAAAATCAAAAAAGACCTCAGAAGATGGAAAAATCTCCCATGCTCACGGATTGGCAAGATTAATATAGTAAAAATGGCCATCCTGTCGAAAGCAATCTACAGATTCAATGCAATCCCCATCAAAATTCCAACTCAATTCTTCATAGACTTAGAAAGAACGATTCTCAAATTCATTTGGAATAACAAAAAACCCAGGATAGCAAAAAACTATTCTCAACAATAAAAGGACTTCTGGGGGAATCAGCATTCCTGACCTCAAGCTGTACTACAGAACAGTAGTGATAAAAACTGCATGGTATTGGTACAGTGACAGCCAGGTAGATCAATGGAATAGAATTGAAGACCCAGAAATGAATCTACACACTGATGGTTACTTGATCTTTGACAAAGGAGCTAAAACCATCCAGTGGAAAAAAGACAGCCTTTTCAACAAATGGTGCTGATTCAACTGGAGGTCAACATGTAGAAGAATGCAAATTGATCCATTCCTATCTCTCTGTACAAAGCTCAAGTCCAAGTGGATCAGGGACCTCCACAAAAAACCAGATACACTGAATCTAATAGAAGAGAAAGTAGGGAAAAGTCTCAAACACTTGGGCACAGGGGAAAAGTTCCTGAACATAACACCAATGGCTTATGCTCTAAGATCAAGAATCAACAAATGGCACCTCATGAAATTGCTAAGCCTCTGTAAGGCAAAGGACACAGTCAATAGGACAAAATGGCAACCAACAGATTGGGAAAAGATCTTTACCAGTCCTCCATCCAATAGAGGCCTAATATCCAATATAAACAAAGAACTCAAGAAGTTAGACTCCTGAGAAACAAATAACCCTATCAAAAAATGGGGAACAGAGCTAAACAGAGAATTCTCCAAGGAAACTAGAAGGGCTGAGAAGCACCAAAAAAAATGTTCAACATCCTTATTCATCAGGGAAATGCAAATCAAACAACCCTGAGATTCCACCTCACACCAGTCAGAATGGCTATGATCAAAAACTCAGGTGACAGCAGATACTGGTGAGGATGTGGAGAAAGAAGAACACTCCTCCATTGCTGGTGAGATTGCAAGCTGGTACAACCTCTCTGGAAATCAGTTTGGCAGACTCTCAGAAAAATGGACATAATACTACCTGAGGACCCAGCTATACCACTCTTGGGCATATACCCAGAAGATGTTCCAACATGTAAGAAAGACACATACTCCACTATGTTCATAGCAGCCATATTTATAATAGCCAGGAGCTGGAAACAACCCAGATGTCCCTCAGCAGAGGAATGGATACAGAAAATGTGGTACATTTACACAATGGAATACTACTCCACTATTTAAATCAATTACTTCATGAAATTCGCAGGCAAATGGATGGAACTTGAAAATATCATCCTGAGTGAGGTAACTCAGTCACAAAAGAACGAACATGGTGTGAACTCACCGATAAGTGAATATTAGCCCAAACGTTCGGAATACCCAAGATTCACTTCACAGCAACCACTGGACTGAGCATGGGGTCTTAGATGGAGGAGTTGGAGAAAGGACTGAAGAAGCTGAGGGAGTTTGCAGCCCCATGGAGGGAGCAACTGTGTCATCTGGCCTGACCCCTCTCTGACATTTTCATGTGACAATCTCTCAAATATCATTCACTCTATGGCTCAAATGATTACCAATAAAGCCACTGTGTGTACTAGGATGTAAACTACGATTTCCAGCTATTTAGTCACAAATATTTATTAAAGAAGGAACTTTTTCCTAACTGATATTCAGTTACAGATTAAGTGAAAAGTCAGGAGCGCATTGGAAGAATGAGCTACTCAAAGCACAGAATGAACACTGAGTAGAAAATACATGAACATGAGAGAAAACACCTGCTTTCTTATAAACATTTGACTTAATACACGTCTCAAAAATGTTCCAGTGAAATAACTGTTAGCAAGAAATCCGGATAAAATTAACATGGCATTAGTTTTTCAAAGGTCATGGGGCAGGGGTGGGGAAATCTGCCTTTTTTCTCTCTTGATTAGTTCTGAGCGCCCGCCCTTCCTCTCCAGACTTCCCTGGTAAGGAAGCCAACAGAGTTAGTTCTTTGTTTTTAGGCTTAAGAAAAGGTCACAAATATCTTCAACAGATTAAAAAAGTTTTGACCCATGGTTTCTGAAGCTGGGAAAATTTCATGGATGCAAGAAAAAAGAGTCAAACAGATTTTCTAATTGTGTTCCAAAATTAGTATTGCCAAAGTGGGTTCTGTTTTAATTATGTAGGTGAAAACCAGAGCATAACTCTCTAGATCAGTTGCTGCTGTGGTGGATAACACAGAATTCTGGTTTAAGTGTGATGTTACTGTTTAATAGGGACACCCCCCCTTTTTTCCCTTAACCTAACCCCCACTTTTACACTTAGATTCAGACAAGGTATCATGTGAGGACTTGAACGACTCTGTCCTTTTGACACCGTCTTCATCAAACTCAAATGATGCGATCTTCTACTCTAGGCTCCCTCCGTGTGCTTGAGACAAATTTCATTGCTGTGGATGAAATGCCTTTCTTCTCTAAAGACAGAGGGAGCCTCAGAGATGACCACTCCCCAGTGTGCTAAACTGCAGCTTGGTGAGGTGGGGAATCCCAGGTTGCTGGCTGCGTTGCCAGAAAAGGGTAATGGTACATAGTAGTTGCAGGTGAGGGGCCTCCGTTGTCCAGTGCATCATTAGAAGAGGGTTGTGTGGGTGGCCCATGCCAAGAGGAGGTTGCTAAGCTATCTGCTCTGCTTGGCGGTCTCTGGAGCAAGGCTGTATTTGTATTTGTATTTGGTTGTTTTCTATTGCTTAAAGAAGAACAAACAGTAAGACCTCTTTGAGATATGAATCTTCGAAAATATTTTCTATCATTTTTTTATCTTTCAAAGACTCATGCACCCACTATAATTTTTAAGCTTTAATGTTCCGTAGTAGAGGAGAATTCTGATAATGAAGACATTTATTTGGAATTGTTATTAATAAGACAGCATTCCCTATACCAGCAGGGTCAGGAATTGGTACCTTAAAACATAAACAGTTATGCTTGTGTTCTTTCTCATCTCTGTTCATGTCTAGGACGCAAAGGTGGTAGCTCCTACTGTATCTCCCTGTAACTGTCCAGGTCCTATACTGTTGGTAAGATGCAAAGGGCACAGAAATGGTCCTTGCTAATGATGTGGACAAATCTAGTGGAAGAGAAATTACATACAGCAAGAATGCAAAGAAACAATGGCACACTGTTAAAGATTCCTATTGCACACATAAATGCAATTATTTTAAGAATATCACAGATGGAAAAAATTCTACCACATAACCCTCTGTCCATGCCAAGTGGCAAATTTTTAAAGAGAATTTTATTTTATTATTTTAAATTATGTGAGGGGGTTGGCGGTATATGCACGTGCACATGAATGTCTTTGGAGACTGGAGGCTTCAGACCCTTCCTACCTCAACCTCAGGAGCTAAAGTCACAGGCAGATGGGAGCATCCAACATGGGTGCTGAGAGCTGAACTCAGATCCTTTCTAAAAAGAAAAAAAATATTTATTTTATTTTTATTTGTGGATATGCTTATGTGTCTCTGTAGAAGTATGTATAGGTGCCCACAGAAGCCAGAAGAGGACAGCAGATGCCCTGGAGCTGAAGCTGAAGGCAGCTGTGAGTCTCCATGTCGGTTCTGGAAACTGAACTCAGGTCCTCTGGAAGAGGAACAGCCCCTCTTATCTGTTAAGCCATCTCTCAGCTCCTTTATCAAGTATTTAAAACAATATTTCTCTTGATTATTCCCTCCATACAAACACATTCATTTTTTAATCTTTTGAAATATGGGATTCTAACCTAAACAAAAAAGACTATTGGTTTTTAAGAATCTATTATTTATTATTATTATTATTGTTATTATTAAAATATAACTACATCATTACCCTCATTCTTTTTCCTCCTCCAACTCCTCCCATGCCCCTCCCCCAGCCCTCTCAAATCCCAAGCCTCCTTTCTGATGGTTGTTGCTACACACATGTATAATGAAAACATACTAAGTCTGTTTAGTGTTTCTTACATGTATGTGATTTCAGATCTGACCACTTGGTACTAGATAACCTACTGTGCACATCTCTTATTTGCCTATCGTTCTTTGTCTCAGAGCAGGCACCTTGAGATTCCTCCTTTCACATTAGCATCCTTCGAGGTTGTCTTGTTTAGGCCATCCTTGGCAGCCATATTAAAGTACTTCACAGGCATAGCTTCTCTGACATTTCTAGGAGACACAATCTCACAACGAACTTTCTGGTCCTTTTGCTCTTAATCCCTTCTCCCCTTTTGGCAATGTTCCCTGAACTTTAGGCACAAGAGCTGTGTTGTAGATGTAGACATCCTTAATATGCTTATTTGGCCCATGCAGAAGGCAGACAGACCTTGGAGAATGAGAGTTGATTACTGTAAGCTCCATCAAGTAGTGACTCAAAGTGGTTTTCAGGACGTGATGGCTCCTTCTCCAGGGTCTCTCCATATACAGTT
>JADRCH010000045.1:2284115-2317237 GCA_019843965.1 Rhynchomys soricoides
CCAATCCTTCCTCCTTGGTTGATTTTCTGTGTTTTGTCACAACCATGGGAAGCTACCCTAATAGATTCACCAACTATCCCCAAATCTGATCTTTTCAGGTTTTGAATGGGATCATTATTTCTCAATTTTTCTTGCCAGCCTCACCGAAGATGCTATTTATAAGGAGGTTGTATAAAGGTAAGATGTAAGAGTGGGCTGCACAATAAAGTTAGCACAATAAGCAAAGTAAGCAGTGGGCTGGGATTTAAGCTCTGTGACCTTGGAAGCTTCCATTGACACTGATGCTCTGTGCACTGATGATGCACAACATCTTATTCTGGAGCAAGTGGACACGTGACACTAACATGGGTTAGAGAGCTTGCTGGGGTGTCTTATTTCCCTCTCAGAGTATTGTACTGAAGAGCTGTCTGAAATGGTTGACAAATCCTGGTTGGTTCTGGATGTGGTTTGCTTGAAGGTGGCTACTATGTAATTGAAAAAAGCACATTTCCACACATTTCTCTTTTCAGACTTTTTTTTTTTATATCAGAAAACCAAAACCACCTAAGAACTAATGAATTTCAAATGCTCGAAGTAGAATAATCCATGAAATGATCAAAATGAAAGACAAGTCAGAGATCTTAAAATCAAATAACCCAGTGACTCAGAGTCTTTGTGACTAAACACAGATCCAAACAGGTAGCAAAGGAAGGAAGGGTTTGTCATGCAAAGCTTTCTGTGTGAACGCATGATGCCTCTTGGTTTGATAAGAAGCAGAAGTTTAATGATATAGAGAGTGCTTAGCATAAGTTACACTGATCCTTAAAGTGGGCATTGACTTATTGTGTTTGGAAGTAGAGTCTCAGCATGTTGTCCAGGCTGGACTCATGCATGCTTTGATCCTCCTGTGTTAGCCTGCAAAGCACATAGAGTGTGGCTGAGAGCCACCATGCTCAGCTTTAAGCACTTCTGAAGCATTTGCTTCAGGTGGTCCACATCAACATTTCTCAGAAAAAAAAATGGCTATAGGTGTCATTTAGACATTAGACATTGGATGAGAATCCACAATCTCGACTAAAAATAAAGTTTTGACTCATAATTGCAGAAGCAAGTAAGCTTCTTCAAAGAGACCCAAACTCCACTGTAGGCAGGCTGGGAAACCACAATGTAAATGAGTTTTTCGCTTACAATAACCAGATACTTTTGGTTGAGCACATTGCTTGGCCAAAGCTTTATGGAAAGTTACACAGGAAAATCACAGTAAAAATTCTCTGAACTGTTGTTTTATGAAAAATCCAAAGAACCCAGAGACAAAATAAAAGAGGGTGGCAAGAAAGAAACATTATGACCATTAGATCAATTCCCAGGGGCTTTTTGCATCTTTTACTACTATATTTTTTAAAAAAGAAACATCAGTTTAATAGCTGAATATTATTGAAACAGAAAGACCACACAGACATCTAAATGAGCCCTATGTGGGATTGTCTCCTTCAGCTTATCTTTCTTAGGTTTTGACCTATTTGTTTTTATTCTTACAAGAAAATTGTAAGATCAAACATTTTTCAAGGAAAGAAAATATATATATTTTTTCCTGCATCAATCTCACATGCACTCCCTACAGCTACCCTGGCATCTTTTCTAGACAATGTGCAATAATACTCAGGAAACATAAGGTACAGTCTTTCTCACTGAATTAAAGACAGAAGTTTCAGTGGTTTGAATAAGAAGGGCCCTCATAGGCTCATATGTTTGAATAATTGGGAGGGATTAGGAGGTGTGGTCTTATTAGAGGAGATGTGTCACTTGGGACAGGCTTTGAGGTTTCAAAAGACTCAGAGCATTTTCTCTCTCCCTCCCTCTCCCTCTCTGTATCTCTCCTTTCTCTCTCCCTCTCTCTCTTTTCTTCCCTCCTTCCCTCTTTCCCTCCCTCCTTCCTTCCTTTCCTTCCTCTCTCTCTCCTCTGTCTCACCAACTTGTAGATCAATGTGTAAGCTCTTTTAATTGTTCCTGCTTCCATCCCTTTTCTCTGACATCATGAACTCTGACACCCTGAAAACATAAGCACAAAATTAATTTTTTCATTTATAACTTGTCTTGTGTTTTATCACAGCAATAGAATATATCTAAGGCTGAAGTTTGGGGGCTCCTGAAAATTACCGGCTTCCTTTCTCTGTATTCTATAAGCTGCTGTCTTTTATCATTATAAAAAGTAGTTTGATGACTTTTCTGTGTTGGGCCCAAGAATACTATGCAGTTGAGTAAACAAAATTTGATCCTTTCATGGATAAGCTTAACCAATAAGATAAAATATTTATTCAATGTTAAATTTTATTTCCAAATACTATTTTCTTGTCCCAAAGGATCAGTGGAAAAAGTGAATATTCAGCTTCACCAGCAGAGACAGAAGTCAATGATCTCTCCTTACAGTAGTTCTGTGTGGTGATGTCTCACTATGGAGAAAGTGATACTGTTTTAACAAGTACAGATCAAAGGGAAATTGTCATCTAAAGTTTCTGTTAAATGTACTTCTCAAGATCCTTGAGTTATAAAAATTTGAATATTAATTGTAATTTGTTAAAAATCTTGGAATTAGAAGAGAGAAGGCAGGATTATTTTCTTAAAATTATTGTTAATAACTTCTTAGTTGGTTGACTATTCTTTTTGATGAGCTTGGCCCAGTTGGTGATAGAAAAATTTTAAAGTGAAGTAAAGTTATATATAAATGTAGCTTATCTCTGTCTGAGTTACCATTAACTAGAGAGAAGATATCATTAAGATGGTTCTTTCATGAATGTTCACTAATCAAACATCTGTATGAACTGAAATGTGGAGAAAAATTAGACAGAATCCAATTTTAGAAGAATATAATTATTGACTTTGTCTATAGCTAAAATTGATTTTTATATCTTTGTGGAAATATTCAGCAGAGAGAAAGAAATTTCAAACTGGATTTTGGGATACATGGTGGACTAGAAACATTATTAACCCATCCAAGGGACATGAAGAGAGCATTTTTTCTTCATAGATGATTCTATACAGTAGTAGCTATTGAAGGAACCTACCTACCAATATGATGTTTTGGATGTTTTCAAATAGTAGCCATTGAATGAACTGAACTGAAAGTGTCATCACTAAAATATAAAGCAAGCAAGAATGTGGTTTGGTAAAGAACCATATTTTCAGGGCTGATCAAGTGACTCTCCAAATAATAGAGACTATTGCCTTTGGTTACCTCTCGAAGTTAAAAGTAAGCCTCTATTGCTGAAGACACTGCATACTACCTGAGGATCCAGCTATACCACTCCTGGGCATATACCCAGAAGATGCTCCAACATTTAATAAGGACACATGCTCCACTATGTTCATAACAGCCATATTTATAATAGCCAGAAGCTGGAAACAACCCAGATGTCCCTCCACAGAGGAATGGATACAGAAAATGTGGTACATTTACATAATGGAATACTACTCAGCTACTAAAAACAATGACTTCATGAAATTCGCAGGCAAATGGATGGATCTTGAAAATACCATCCTGAGCAAGGTAATGCAGTCCCAAAAGAACAAACACGGTATGTACTCACTGATAAGTGGATATAGTCCAAAATTTCAGGATACCCAAGATTCAATTCACAGACCATATGAAGCCTAAGAAGGAAGACCAAAATGTGGATGCTTCAGTGTTTCTTAGAAGGGTGAACAAAATACTCACAGAGGAAATATGGAGACAAAGTGTGGAGCAAAGACTGAAGGAAAGGCCATCTAGAGACTGCCCCACCTGGGGATACATTTCATATACAGCCACCAAACCCAGACGTTCTTGTGGATACTAGGAAGTGCTTGCTAATGGAAGTATGATAAGCGGTCTCCAGAGAGACTCCGGCAGAGCCTGACAAATACAGAGGTGGATGCTCGCAGCAAACTGTTGGACTGAGCGTGGGATCCCAGATGGAGGAGTTGGAGAAGGGACTAAAGGAGCTGAGGGAGTTTGCAGCCCCATAGAGGGAGCAACAGTGTCAACTGGCCTGACCCCTGGATGCTCCCGGAGCAAAGAATGCATATGTAGGGACCCATGGTGCTGGCCGAATATGTGGCAGAGGACGGCCTTGTTGGACATCAGTGGGAGGAGTGGCCCTAGGGTGTTAGATGCCCAAGTGTAGGGGAATGCTAGGGAGGGAAGATGGTGGGTGGGGAGCACCCTCATAGAGGCAGGGGGAGGGGGAATGGAATAGGAGGTTTCGAAAGGGGAGAACATTTGAAATGTATATAAAGTAAATATAAAAAAAAAGAAAGAAAAGAAATAGAACCTGAATTATTCTCTCTACATCTAACCTGAAAACCTCCTCTTTGTGATCTAGTTTCCATGTTTTTAGAAAACACTCCGTGAGCTTCCGAGGGAGGGAAGAAAGTAAGAGTCCTACTTAGCTGTAACAGCTGTGAACCACAATAATGACCAGCATGGCCAGGTATCTGTAAAGATCCAATAAATGGTGCTCATGCATTGGTGGCAACCAACAGCTGCTTAATTGGACGGACAGCCCACTAAACAGGAGGGAAGTCATGTCTGATAATGGAACCTAGTCAGCTTCCTTGGGCTAGCGAGATCATGGACTTTAGTCAAGACTGCTATCTTCACCTTGCTAAACCAGCACAACTCCTCACTATATTCCAAAGTCTATTATTATGCCCATAGTTAAGTGTAGCTACCATCCTGCATCAAAGAAGCTTCTCTTTGTAGCAAATGGGGACCACCACAGAAATACACAACTGGTTACAATGCATAGATCCATAGACCATGAGGATCTCAGCTCCACGGATACATCTACACCACAGCTCCTTCATCGATAGCTCAGGGAAAATAGTGGAAAGGAGTAAGTACAGAAAGACTGTAAGAGTCAGAATGCCAGGAAATCTTCAGTGAAGCAGTTTCTCTTAGAAATGGATGCAAAACCAAGATATAGCGATAGAAATGCTAACTGTAAAGGGGGTAAAAAAACAAAACAAAACAAAACAAAAACCTCACAGCATCTCACCCCTACCCAAAGGACTACAGGCAACTAAGGTCTGAATAGAAAGGGAGAATTAGCCTCTCCCAAGGATGAGTCCTGTAATTGGTTACCCAATACTAAGTGGTTGGCCATGAGATTATACACACATAAACAACAAAAACAGATTGGACAGGTTGTATTTGTGTGTGTGTGTGTGTGTGTGTGTGTGTGTGTGTGTGTGTTTCCTTTATGATCACGTAATAGTAAAAGAAAAAGAGGCTACCAATGTGAAGAGAATCAGGTTAGAAGGGAAGGACTTGAGATGGGCTAGCGGGAGGAAAGGAATGGGGAAATGATGTAATTGCATTTTAATTAAAATGTATTTTTAAAAAAGAATTCAGCACACTTTATGGAAAAAAACCCACAGAAACAGAAAACTGTATGTTTGCTTCTCAAAGATTTAGGAGTCATATGATAAATTCAGAGACATTTCCAAAGAACTTGCCATGAACAAAACAACACATTCACATACAAAACAGCTTGTCCCTTCCTGCTCAGTCCCCCAGTTGCATGACATATAAAATGGCAAAACTTACCTATTTGTGGAAAACTGTAATTGAGAAGAATTTATCTCCTCTTCTGGGCCAAGAATATTAAGGAATGGAATTCAATCACCACCAAAGATTCGAAAACTGTTCCAAAAATTTGCTTTATCTTGTACTCTGCTTTAAACCTTGGCAAGTGGAATAAAAACCAACAACCAGCAGCCCACGGAAAGCACTGGCACGGTGGTACATCACAGACCTGATTCCCTCCTCAAAATATTCTTGGTAAATTCAAATGACAGCAATGAAAGTTGAATGTGAGGATTTGGGCAGAATGTTGGCTGAGTTTAATTCTCGTAAACAGATACTATTTTCATTGCCTTGTCTTAACTAAATTAATGTCTTCTAGAGTTTAATCAGTTGATATTCTTGTCACAATAATTCTAAACCCATGACCTTTGGGTTATAACTATTGTTTAGAACATGCTCAGTCAGATGCAAAAATGTGTGTGTCCTTACAAGAGTTGCTTTGGTTATGGTGTCTGTTCACAGCAGTAAAACCCTAACTAAGATGAAAGTTGGTACCAGAAACTGGGGTATTGCTGTGGTAGGTCTGACCATGCTTTTGTTTGGAAGAATGTGGATTTGGGGACTTTGGATTTGGAAAACAGTGGACTCTCTAATTGGGGCTGGCTCACAGGTTCAAAGGTTCAGTTCATTATCATCAAGGCAAGAACACGTCAGCATTCAGGCAGGTATGGTGCAGGAGGAGCTGAGCGTTCTACATCTTCATCTGAATGCTGCTAGTGGAAGACTGACTTCCAGACAGCTAAGATAAGGGTCTTAAAGCCCACACCCACAGTGACACACCTACTCCAACAAGGCCACATCCACTCCAATAGAGCCCCATCTAATAGTGCCACTCCCTGGGCCAAGCATATATAAACCATCACAGTCTGATTTGGGGAGTTGAGTATCAGGAAACAAGGCAATGAGCACATATATCCCACTAGCTTCCCTGGGGGCAACACTTAACTTTAACTTTGCAGACACCCAGTTCCCAGGAAGCTTTAGTTCATTACTGGCATCGACACAGCCCTACCTTTCATAGATATTTTATAAAATATGTGAACTGTGGCTTGCTAAGACTTATTCTTACAATGACACTGGCACTTGTTGAGTAGTTTACATGATTCTACATGCAGACTCGGGTAGATCTTCCTGTAAAGTATAGTAATCAGAACAGTTAGTTATAAAGAATGTATTCAAGACTAATAGTACCTTTAAAAAAAAGTAACCTCACTATTGATAGAACAATGAGACTATAAATAGAAAAAAAGAGTAAGGAGTAGTCTTTTCAAATTTTTTTATTTTATGAAATTAAAATATAATTATATCATTTTCCCTCTTCTCTTTTCTCCTACCAACCCCTCCAATGTACTCTGTTGCTCTCTTGCTTTCTCTCAAATTTATGGCCTCTTTATCTCTCTGTGTATTAATAAATAATATAAATATAAATAGATAAAAATATAAAATACTCAGTTCAGCCCATATAATGTTACTTGTATGTATTTGCTTCTGTGCTAAGTATTCTTCAAATCAAACGGTATCTTCCTGCTGATGGCATTCTTTCTAGGGACTTAGAAAAGTTTGACATCTTCCTTCAGAGGAGAGAGTTTGTATTTGCATGGGCTGCTCTTAGCCTTGGTCAGAGAAGCTTCTTTGTGCTGTGGACAGCAGTCATGGAAAGATTCATAACTGGTCAAAAGTGCAGACAAGAGACTGAACGCTCATCCTTAAATGGGACATGTGTACCAATTCTGTCACCATCACAGCTCCTCCTGTGTCAGAAGAGGCAGAAAGAACCTAGGAGCTGAAGGAGGCGAGGTGCCATGAAATGCTGTATTTTTGACACAATGTGACTCTCACACTCATGAACTCCTAGCAGCTGTGGTTCCATCCACAAGGCCAACACCAAATGGGGAGATGATCTCCAAGCCCTACCCATACTGAGGAGCTGTCCGCAGTAGACAATTGCTGGCGGGAATTCTTTAGTGAGGATGTGGCCGCTGCTGGGTTTCCCGTGCTCCAGTAGATGGCCAAGCACCCGTGCTCATATGGTCACTACTTACTTATGAGTTATCACACAAAAAAGCCATGAAGTTGGAAGGAGTGTGATGGGGGAACATGGGGGCGTAGGAGGGAGAACATGGGGTTAGATATGATTGTAGTTCACTGCATACATGTATAAGGTTCTCAAAAATAAACACAAATTTTAAAATGGAGTCAAGGGTCAATAATTCATCAATAACCCATTGGACCTGACTTTTCTTGACATGACCAGGAGAAATGTTACACCTGTTACACTAGGACGGAAGTATTGATTGTTGATGAATCTCTAAAAGCACAAAATTGAGTGCTATAAGATAGTATAGCTTTGCGCCAACGGTCTGTCGAGGTTCAGTAATCAGCTGCCACCAAACCAATTTCCTGTCTCCTTTTGAACATTCTTCTGGACTTTCTTTAAAAGGCTCCTGACTATGCTTCTCAGAAAAGAGTGCTCTGTATGAAAGGTGCTGCTCCAAAGGAGTTAGAGACCCCTGGCTTTCTTTCCAGGAAGAAAGATGAGTTTCTACTTCCTGTGCTTCCTTGGTGTGCCACTGAAGCCGCTCAGCCCCCACCCCCCACCCCACTCCACCCCCGCCTCTGAATCTGCGGATTTCCTCCTGTCCTCAGTAGTTACAAAACACTTTAACCGAAGTATTCGCTTTCTGAATATTAGTAGAGTGTATTCATTAGTGTATGTCATCCGGTCCAGCTGGTGTGTTTTCCTTTCTTCAGAACTTATTCCAACCTACTACTTGTCTATTCTCTGCGATGAATAAACTGTTTCTAACCAGGCAGTCCTCCATCTCCTCCATCCGCAGCATCTCGGTATCAGTACTTCTTTCTATATCTGCTGATAGTTTCCTTTAGTATTTCAAAGTACAAGTCATTATTCCCAAATGGAACACTTCTTGCTTTTGTGCCTATCACATGTTGACAATCAGATACGGACCCTCCCATCTTAAAAAGAAACCTTTTAGGGCTGTCGAGACAACTTCATGGTGAAGGTGCTCGCTGCCAAGCCTAACAATCTGAGTTTAACCTTCAGGTTAAACCACATGGTGAAGGGATAGAACTAACTCCCAAAAGGGGTCCTCTGACCTCCACATACGTACTGAAGCACACATGCATGTTAGTGGACACACACACACACACACACACACACACACGCACGCGAGCACGCGCGCAGAGACACATACAGAGTCACAAACAAATAAACGTACTTTGAAAAACAAGTTCAATTTTTTTCATGTTTTAATTCCTTAATATTACATTTTTATAGTAAACTCTGGCTATTATCATTATTTCGGATTTATATATAATCTGTATCTATTACGAATGTATAAGTATACAAATAGCATATATATGCATATTTATATAAAGCCAAACACTCATGAAGCTGGATGATATGGTTTAGTATAGTAAAAATTACTAATGTTTTAATAAGTATTACAGTCAAGTGCTACGATGTAGCTATATATTAATTAGTTCATTGAATATTTATAATATGCTTATAGGGAAAATTCAATTTTATTTTATTTGGGGCATTTTTCCTACCTGTTAATTTCCCCCCTTTTATTGAAAATAGATTCTTTTCTGATACAATACAATCCTGATTACAGTTTCCTCTCCCTCTCCTCTTCCTCCCTCTCCCTCCAGAGCCACTCCCTTTCTGTCTCTCATTAGAAAGTTGTTTTTTGTTGTTATCTCTTAGAAATATTTCAAATTTCAACATCGATTTTCTTATTCAGAAACTGTCTTTTTGGTCTCTCAGATCTGAATCGTTGCCTATTTCTTTTGTAACTGACAAACATGGCTGCTAGTTCGATCTCACTTTCCACACCATTTGTGTGGTGTGGTTTTTGATCTGTGATGATTTGATCATATCCCTTAAACTCATCCTCTGGCTCAGTGGGGGGGAAAAACTGTTGCAAAGAGAAAGAGCTTTTAATCAATTCAAGATACATCTAGAATGAAGACTACTGGCTTGAGCAGTCATTGTTCTTGGCAGAGCTCTCTAAGCAATAAACAATGAGCACCACCTCCTGAGAAAGGGGAAAGGTGTGAGAATGGCCATTGTTTTCATATCACATTGTTAAATGCCATTCTGGTCTATTTACATGCCGTGGGAACTGATATATAATATATTAGGCAGAGTTAGATGTTGCTGGAGGTAAATACTACAAATGCTTGCTTTAATAAGCTCTGTACAGTGCATGAAACCGATGCTCACTGCCGAATGTACTGAATAGCAAAACCCGTTATCAATCCTCCAGTAACACAAACGATTGGAAGCTAGTCAACAACTGAGCTTTAGATCCATATGGTATTTATTTGGAGGGAAAGCAGTAAATTCTTTGTAAGCATAAAAACATTTGTAGCTTTCCCGGTACCCCTTACACACAGCTTCAAGCACCTCCTGGTTGTTTTCATTCTGTCATTGGATGGCTCCAGCAAGCAATGGCTTTTATAATAAAACATCACATTCTGGGTAATGCTAAAAATTAGT
Organism: Rhynchomys soricoides; assembly: GCA_019843965.1. Classification (NCBI taxonomy): domain Eukaryota; kingdom Metazoa; phylum Chordata; class Mammalia; order Rodentia; family Muridae; genus Rhynchomys; species Rhynchomys soricoides. The sequence goes on from JADRCH010000045.1 coordinate 2,294,243, forward strand.
ATTTGTGGTTCAGTGAGGTGAGAGATCCATTTCCCCAAGTACTACATGGTGTTATTAGTAAAGGTTTTCTAAAAGAACAGAACTGATAGGATGAATATATACTAATACATACTAACAGGGGGGTTGTTAAAGTGCCATGCGTGTGTGTGTGTGTGTGTGTGTGTGTGTGTGTGTGTGTGAGGCAAGTAGACCAAAAATGGCTATCTCTCAATAGAAAGGTAGAGGATCCAATTCTGTATAGGAGGCTGGATGTCTCTGCTGTTTGGTTCTAGATTCCTGGAGAATTCCTGGAGAGCTGATGCTTTTTGTTCGGTCTACCTTGGAATCTTGAAGAAGTCAGACTTAATACCATGTAGTGCTGAAACATAGGCAAACATGCCGGTCACGGTGAGGGCAAGCAGCCAAAAAGCAGTTCCCTTCCTCCGTGTCCTTTCATCAGGGTGGCCGCCAGAAGGTGTGGCCCAGGTTTAGGGAGGGCTGTCCAGCTTCAAATAATCTGATTAAGAAAATCATTCGCAAGTGTGCCAACAGCTTGGGTCCATATTCATCCCAAAGAAAGTAAAGTTGACAGCCAAGGTCAGCCATCACCCATGGATCTGAACTTTGGAGCCTGTATGTTTACTTCAGAATTCAGTATATTTGTAATTTCAAAATCCATACCTGGGGCCCTTTGATAGTCAACTGCAAACATGAGTGGAACAGTGGGAAATGTGTTACCCAACACACATACTCCTAGTGAGTATAAAATAAAGCAACATTGGCACTTGTTTTAGTTCTCAGACTATAAATAAGAGTTCCCCGTAGTCAGTGCCACATTTCAGTCTTCAGAGCTTATGTGTTGACAATGTTTTTCATGACATAATGGTCTCCACTCACAGTGCTGAGTTCCTGGTTAGTGTTCACAAAGTGGAAGACACTTTGTTCTGGCTTATGGAGAAAATCCATGTGGCAGGTATTTTTAATTCAGGTTGACATATAATGCTGTTGGCCTTGAGTTTGATAATCATAAATCAAAAATACATTTTGAATAAGGAGCCTTAAATAAAACACATGGAAGACAGAATTCTCTCTATATAGCTGGTTGACAAAAATGTTCTGATGAGATACAGGACTTGAATCCATATTCTCAGAAGAAGCCATGCACCATCTTTCACTATTTCAATGTTTCCAGTGACTTAGTGGATTTATTAGTAATTATAAGTCATGAGATGAATGTTTCATATATTTGTACATATACACAAATAAAACTCTCATTTTTTTTTTTTACTTTATGTGCATTGGTGTTTTGCCTGCATGTATGTTTGTGAAGGTGCCAGATTTGGAATTGGAGACACAGACAGTTGTGAGCTGCCACGTGGGTGATGGGAATTGAACCTGGGTTGTATGGAAGAACAGCCAGTGCTCTTGACCTCTGAGCCATCTCTTCAGCTCCTAACTCTGATTATTTTAATATGTTATTGCATTGTGTATCTTTCTATTCGTATATATAATATTATTAGTACTATATGCACTGTGTTCCAGGAAAGGACACATAATTACTAAGGATATTTTTAAAATATAAAACAATTATAGACTGTGTTTTAAGATATTCTGACCCATGGGTCTTGGGAGAGGCTAAAAATGGAGGCTTTGTAAAACTCTCCTGGAAGTATCTGATGAAGAGCTTTGTGAACCATGACAACATGTCCATCTTCATTCTAAACTTTAAGACCATCCATGAAAGTCACGAGTGCAGGTCACCTCAAATTCACCACTTAAAGGAAAGGTGGTCATTGCACTTTCCCTCCGTAACCTTGAACTTGTCATTCAAACTAGGCCCTTCTATTAATAGAGGATAGTCCCTCTGAATTTTAGGAGTATAATTCAGGATTTTTAAATTTTATTCTGTTTGTGCTTTTTCATAACCTTACAGGCATTCAAGACTCTGGGAACCACAGGTAAGCCAGAACAGCAAATAGATTGATTTTTATGTCTCTATACGCTACTGACTGATCTCATTCTTCTCAACTGTTACTGTATCAAATATTAATTAAAACTGATCCTATCTTCCTATAAGATGAAAACACATGCAATCCAAAATTCTAGTTTATCCTACATGCAGGAGGCCATGCTGCTTAGAACCTGGACAATTTCATAGTCTTTTTTCTCTATCTCAGATACTCTTTACTGAACACAGTGACTTTTCTTTTGGACTCAGTTTAACTATCACCAGCTAAGAGGAAAGGTCCCTCACCATCTAATCCAAAGCAGTAATCCTTGTTGCTGTAATCTCGATCTTGCCACATGCTGATATTCCTCTTCCCATGGTAATTAGATTTTTAGAAATCTGATACATTATTAGTAGATGCTTCTACTTCAGTACCAAGGTTCCACCAGGGCAAAGACTCCAAATCATTTGCTTCCTAGTTCTAGCTTCATGCATTGCAGCATCAGGCCCAGCTCCATTCCTCCTCCCTAGGTACCTCTGTACCTGTCTGTGTCTATCACTGGTACCTAGAGTCAACTCACCTAACCATTTGAGTGTGCCAATATTGTCCTTCCTCTAGTTAAAGCAGACTCTATAGGGTGGGGTAGAACCTGTTCAAGCACTTGTGTCCCAGAGCCCTAGTCCAACTTGGTAACCAGACTTTTGGTGCTTGAGTAACCATAGCTGCTTGTTCCTGCCCAAAAGCAGAGCCAGTTCCACTCTCCTCACTTGTCATAGTTTTTGCTTCCTGGAGTTCAATAAATAGGAAGAACTGTGAGACAAGAGACGTGCCCTTTCCTTAGCCCAATTTATCTATCTACCTTCCTTCCTTCCTTCCTATCTATCTATCTATCTATCTATCTATCTATCTATCTATCTATCTTTTTAGGTTGTAGTTTTATTTACTATTTGAGAATTTTATACTTGTAAATGAGGTACTCTGGTCATTCCACCCCTCTCCCGTTCACAACTCCTCCAGATCACCCCATCCATGTTCCCCTTCCTAATTCCAGATCCTCTTCTTTTTCTTTCTATAATTTACTAAATCTAATTAATGCTTGCTATATGCACACGGGTATAGCCCCATCCTCTGGTGCATGAGGAACCAACCAGGGGCCACTCTCTGAAGAAGTCTGACTCTCCCTCTTCTGTTAATGTTGGGGTGCTGATGTCGATGAACTTGTGCAGACAACTGTAGCTGCGGTTGGGTTCATGAGTATAAATACTCTGTCATGCCCTGAAGACACTGCTTCACAGTTGCCCTTTCTAACCCCTGGTTCTTAAAAATCTTTCTACCTGTTCTACAGTGATGTTCCATGAGTCCTGGGAAGGGGCATGCTCCTAGGAAGCAACACTCTTCCAGGATATATTGTCTGGTTTCTCAAAGTAGTGCTGCTGAAAGCTCGTTTACCATTCCAGGGTTGGGGTGCAAAGATATGATTGCTCCTTAACCAGCTCCACCCAGTCTGGTATCTATTTTTTGCTGTCACTCCTTAAACTTCAACTCAACTCCCTTTTTTTGAAGATGGGGAGGAGTTGTTGGTAGTAATGCATCAGGAGAAAAGATGTACATCCATTAACACCACTGTATCAAAGAGCTAGCAGCTTAAAACAATAAAGATTTATTATGGCAGTTTCTAAAAGTCAGGTGTCTGGACAAAGGTTAGCTAGATCATCCAACATAGAAAGCCTCTGGTCTGAAGTCTTAGGTTTAAGAAGGGCTGTAGACTTATATTTTTCAAAACCTACTTTAATAAATGTACTTAAATGCTTTAACCATCCTCCTCATGCACCACCCACCAGAGGCAGTGGGAAGGGAAGGTTAATAGGGCAAAGAGGGATGTGAACCTGCTCAGAATATGTCTTTGGGGAGAATTCAATCTGCTTTGTCAGGATATCAGCAGTTCAGTTCACACTAATCAGCAGCAGTAGCTCCATCCACTTGCAAACACCACTCATGAATCAGCAACAATGCTTTGCCAATTGGCTGAGTCTCGGAAGCAACAAGAAGCCACCAGAACACCACCAGAAATTCTTCTCTAGAAAGTTATGACAAACGATGATCAGCAAAGAAGGCAAGACAAACCAATACCACACAGCATCATCCACTGTCTGTTAGGTTATAACTATACCCTTTCCAAACGCCATGCGTTCTCTCAAGTGCCCACTCTATGAAAACACCACATGCCCTTTTATCCAGGCAACTTCCAGAAAAACACCACATGTCTGTTCTCAGCAAAATATCCTCCCATGTGTCTGCTTCAGCAAAAAATCCTCTCATAAGATAGTTTCCAGAAAAACATCACATGACACAACTGAGTCTCCAAAGAAACCAGAAAATTCCATTTCAAAGGGCATACACCCTCTTTGAAGGGGCTCTTCCAGGATTCTCTTTTCTTAAATCGGAATCAAACTGATCAGACATTTTGATTTTATGTTACTCTGGTTTTTATCATTACAATGAAATACCAGAGGCAGGCATTACCAAAGAGAAAAAATTGATTTACTTCACAGTTTAGGAGGCGGAAAGAATATCTAGCATGAGAATAAAGCTTATAATACATGTTCCATCGGGAAACCAACATTGTAGCCATAGCAAATGTTATCTACAAGGGAGGAATGTGATGCCATTCTTACCATATTCTATTGTTTAGAAGCAAATCACGGGCCTGCCTACAGTCAGGGGAAGGTGATTTCATAAAGGCTATACACCAGAAAGCAGGGACCCTGAGGTCATTTTACCAATGGTGCTCTCATAAAAGATTACTACAAAATGAACAAGTTAATTCAGAGTGATGCAACTGATACTTTACTCAGGGCTACTGCATCATTTCTAATAAGGAATGTTTTATCTTGAGCCTTGCCTAGTGGCTACTATGACCTTAATGTCAAGAGACTTATATAGACAACTAGGAAGCTACTTCAGTTTTCCAAAAGTACATTTAATATTTTTAATTATGCCTACTTATATGCTGGTGCAGGTATGCATACAAGACAGCACACATGTGGAGGTCAGAAGAGAGCCTGTAAAAGTCTGATCTCTCCTTCACCATGTAGACCTCAGGGATCAAGGATTAAACTCAGGTCATCAGATCTGGCAGCAAGCACTTTTACCCACTAAGCCATCTCACTGGCCCACAAACATTTTTTTGGGGGGGATAACTTTAGATAGTGCATTATTCTTCTCAATCCAGTAATTCCATCTGAGTTTTATGAAGATTAGTTTTTTAAAAACACAACACCTTCTATGCAATAGCTAAATATTCATACCACTGAAGTGGTAGCTAGAAGTGGTGGTGGGCCCATTCAATCTGATCTTCCTTCTGCCGAGTTTGTCCTAGAATGCTGGAGGCATTGGTGAGATTGGAGGGAGGGAGGAAAAGCCTGAAAGGGTAAATGAGGGTCTTGGAGACACTGCCTTCTTTTTTTCCTACCTGCTGAAGACCCAGGAACACAGTATTAGGTTAAGGTTTCTGATTCAGAAAATTTGATCTGCTAATGGATTGAAACTGACTGGAAAATGGTAATAAACTCTTTCCAAGTGGAAACTACTGCAGATGCTGGAGAAAGACAGTGGTCCCTCAAGTTGAGTGAGAACAGGAATCGTGTGGTCATTGTGTGAAGCTAAAATTAATGAGCCTCAAGAAAAGTCTGAAACCACCACCAAAGTGCTAAGAACAAAACCAAAGTTCCCAAGTAGAAGGTGACAACAGCCATCCTTGTCACCATCTCTCACTCACCACCTGTAGGGTCAGTGCAGCAGGAGGCTTGACAAGGGAGGAGGTAGCAGTGAGGATAAGGCTGGGACCTAGGCAGCTGCTGTCCTCAACAGCAGTGAACCTGGGACTCAACAGGAACATCACTTGAAACTTCTGAGAACATGTCTCCCTCCAGGTGTACGGAATTAAAAGTTGGGATGCAGCCCAGTAATCTGTATTTTAATATGCTTTCCTGGTGATTTCCATTCACAATCACATTAGAAAATTTCTCTGGACAAAACATTGCAGTTTAAAAAAAAAAAAAAAAAAGACTCATTCATAAAACTCATTCCTAAAACTGGGCAGTCAGGTGAAGGGGCATCTAAAAGGCCAGTTCTAAAGCTGACACGCAATTGGCAGGACATGTGAGAACTCAATAAGGAAATGGCTCACTTTTCACCTCCTGAAAATGCCAAGCAAAACCTTCCAAACGCTTAAAGAAAGGACTGTGTGACGCATGCCCCGGTGGCCAGTGATTCTTGCTCAAAAACATTGTCTAAAAGAAAACATAACAGAAGAAAGTTGGAGAAGACAAGGCCATCCCATTTGCATCACCCTTCTGAACCCAGGCCCTGACGCCTAGCCCTGCCTTCCAGTTACTACTCCATAGCTTCCTCAAAGATCTTGTATCCAGCAGTCCTCTGGTATTTCAGAGTCTACAGAGCAGGACTATAAATAGAGTGAGCTATTCACAAGAACCCCAAACTTTGCCTCTCATATGTTACCGGCCATGTAGTTATACCAGGAAGACAAATGGGGACAGTCATGGTTCCTGATGACTGTAGAAAGGAAAGAGACCAGACCCAGGAAGGCCTGGTCTACTCTGTCCATAGCAGAAGCTTCAGGGTAAGTTTTAATGTTTAGTCCTGTCTCCAAGATCAGCCACTTCATCTTCAAGGCAAACACGTTCATCTAAATGGCCTACCCAGCAGTTCAATTTTGCTTGCTCTTTCATGCTCTACATGTATTGTCAATGGAGTCTTCCAGGTGACAGTGAGCACCACTCAGTTGAGTATAACTGTTCAAGAAAAACCTTTGGAATTTTCAAAACTGGTTTGATTTCCATGAGACAGAACCAAGCCAAACACACATTCTCTTACAGGATTCTCTAAACATTTTTGTTGTTGTTTATCTAGAAGTGCTATTTTTGAGGACAGTAAATGTCATTGACAGAAAGATTTGAGATAAGCCCATGAAAGTGGATTCTCCAGTCTTAGAATTGGGTTGGTGGGGGAGCACCATCTCAGAAACAAAGGGGAGGGGAAAGGGGGTGAAGAACTTATGGGAGGGGACCAGGAAGGGGGCAACCTTTGGAATGTAAATAAATAACAAAAAAGATAATTACTTCTGAAGGAAAGTTACACAACCTCTCAAATGCTGTGGAGGTACAGAGAAAGGCACCTTTTCGAAGCCTTAATACCTTCCACCTCAAAGAGTAGCACTAAATAGTGTGGTGATTTGAATGTGAATGCCCTGCGCAGGCTTATATTTGAATGCTTAGTCCTAAGGGAGTGGAACTATTTGAAAGGGATTAGGAGATGTGGCCTTGTAGGAGGAAGTATGGCTCTGAGAATGGTCTTTCAGGCTTCAGTGTCTCCTTCTGCCTGCTGCCTGAGGAATAAGATGTAAAGCTCTCAGCTACTGCTCTAGCACCATGCCTATCTTCTTCCAACCAGGATGGTTATGGACTAATCCCCTAAAACTGTAAGAAAGATGCCAATTAACTGCTTTTTATTATAAGTTGCCTTGGTCATGGTGTCTCTTCACAATAACAGAACACAAACTAAGACAAATATATTCGATATTTTTTTAAAATAATTTCTTTATGATGTAGTGGCAGCCCAGAGCATCCTCAGCTTCATTTTTGCCTCTGTATAAAATTAGTTCCTTGACTTCTAGTGGTTTCCCTACATTCTTTTCCTTTTTCCATTTGAGCAAAATATTTTGAACCGAACTCAAAGGCAAACCAAGATGTGAATCAGAGGCAGTTTGTTTCTCCAAAATATCTAGATGGCTTCCCTTGGCAGCTTCTGGTGAAGTGGAAAGGTAAGGCTTTCTTCACTGTGTTCATGGCCCATCACTAAGCTGTTAGCTTGAGTTATGGCTCATTTTAGAAGGTTGTACATCCTCTCTGTCCTGCTTCCTGAGAAGTTTGTGAATGAATTCATTTTCAGAATCAAACATAACAAAAACCTTCACATGAAAATTTCTAGAAGAAAAATAATCAGTCTCTTATTTCAAATAATCATAATTGTATCTTATCTCAACTTGACCCAAAATACTGGCTGGCTCTTGAATTAAAATGGACTTCCTGGTTCCCTCTCACACAAAGACTCTTGCATAATTTTACTCCACACATAGTCCTTCTTGTAACTTTGTAGCATCTAAAATGAATTTCCAGATTCACTTTGAAAGTCAAATGATTCCTCATAACAGTTCTAGAAACATACTAGGGCAGGGGTTGTTGTTCAGGCCCAGGTAAAATGTTAAGGCCTAGGTAACTGTTATCTGTCTAGCCTGCTATTTTGTGCTGTTACTCAGAAAACTTTCTCATATGCTGTTACTGCTGTTACTAGGGTGTTCTGTGCTTTGGTGTTCTTGAAAACCAATCACAATAGAAGTCAATTAGAATTTCTTTGTATAGTTAGCCACAATAAGCTTGGTTCCAGGTAGCTGTACCTATGTATTATGTGTTTTGCTGTTATAAACTCCCCCAAGGCTGGACTCCAACATAAGAGAGACATTTGCACCAATATCAGAAGCTATTTGGAATAAGATGTCCGTTTTGAGTCTTAGTTAAGGTTTTACTGCTGTGAACAGATACCATGACCAAGGCAACTCATAAGGACAACATTTAATCATGGCTGGCTTACAGGTCAGAGGTTCAGCCCATTATCATACAGGTAGGAGCATGGCAGCATCCAGACAGACATGGAACTGGAGGAGCTGAGAGTTCCACCTCTTGTTCCAAAGGCAGCTCACAGAAGACTGGCTTCCAGGATGAGGGTCTCAAAGCCCATGCCCATAGTAACACAGCTACTCCAACAAGGTTACACCTTTTAGTAGTGCCATTCCCTAGGCCAAGCATATACAAACCATCACAATAGGGGTCAAATAAAGTTTACATTCCCAAGTCTTCCCTGGGAATTGACATCCTACTTGGTAGAAAAACATATAACTGACATTCTGGTTGGCAAGTTAGGTAAGGCAAGTTCCCACCACAGCTGAATCCCCCAATCAATGGGAGCAGGATAAGTGTACAACAAAGACATGTTTCTAAGGAAATCCCCTGTCCATAAATCCTGATTTGTGGAATAACTTAGCACAGATATTTGTGGATTTTAGGCTTAAAAGCCCTATAGGATCCTAACTCAATATCATAGCCAGCTCCCCAGTTTGGTCTGTGGCCCTGATTGCTCAGTCTTGAGGTATGGCATTCAAGAAACCATCCCTATTTGACTGAGATTGGTGCCTGAATAGTTTGTGTGGCAATTCCCAGCTCCCAACATTTGGAATAATCAGTTTTTAAATAAAAAGAAGCAAATGTTTGTGTGAAGAATTAAGACAATGAAGAAACAAACACTTAGTGATAGTTTCATATTAATCTAGAATTTCATATGTTAAAATATAGCTCTTGTGTTTTGTCTTATCTCCTATATGCCTTTTGAAGGGATAGTTTTTATCTCAGTATTTTCTGATTCTTCCCAACATACTTCTAAAACTTTGATAATCACTCTGACTAGGAGAGTCCTTTCAACTACTTTGCACTCCAAAGCAGTGAAGAATGAAGAGCAGAGGGATGCAAAAATGTTAAGGGAATTCTTGAAGGGGTGTTCTGTAGTAACAAGCATGTAAACAGGTAAGCAGGTTTAAGATCTAGGGCGTGGAGTCCAATTGTCTGGTACCTGGCTCTCTGGTATTTTTTGAGAGCTCTGGTTAAGGAGTTGGTTAGGCCATGACTCTGGTTTGTGTTTTATTCATTAATTCTGTTGCCAGTGTGTCTCAGGCAAAATGTTTGCTCTCTCTAGGAACTGACTAGTTCCAGACTAATGAGGACCTATAGGGTCAGAACAATTGGGGTTTCTGGATTTTCAAGATTAGACTAAGTATCATAATAGTTCTACGAAAAGACTTCCCTTGGTTTTCTGGAGGCATCCTGCCTTGTTCTCCTAAAGCTCAATGTTTCTCCCTCTTGATTCTTAAACAAAATTGGGAGTTCAAAGGAAATTTCCAATGACTGATAATTCTGAAAGTAGGGAACAAACAATTTAGATAGTTTAAGTCCTTTCACAATACAATGGATGAATGCCAAAAAGGCCCATACAAATGACCAGAAGCAAAGGCAAGCCTCTGACATAACTTTCCTTTAATGTGCTTACAGTTTCATTCCCTTGTAGAGACTTTCCCACCACACTTACCACCTTCTGGAGTCTCATTGCATGCATTCTCCAAGCGAGATGCCATGGTTTCCACACTTAGGACTCTTTCTACCTGGGTATCATCTTCAACCCCAGTTGTCATTCTCAACCTACTCAAATTACTAGCTAATAGACTATGGCATGTTCCTGTGGTCTGTGAGCATTATGCTGTCTTACGGACAACACAGCCTTCTTACAGCAATCCAGTAAGCTCTCTGTACATCTGTAATTATAGCAACAGGACATTAGATCAAAAGGGACAAGACCATAATGAAAAGGAATAGGAGGGCAGAGAACTTTGACTGACAATGTCCACTGCCGCTCTCCAGGGCAGGTTAGCAGAAGTCGAGTGTAGACTCCCTTAAGAACATCTTGGGTTTGGAGAGATGGCTCTGTGGTTAACAGTGCTCGCTACTTTTCTACAGGACTTGGGTTCTGTTCCCTACTCCCACATGGTAGCTCACAACTATCTCTAGGTCCAGTTTTAGAGGATCTGATGCCTTCTTCTGGACTCAGAAGAGTCTTGCCTTCTCCTCAGGCTCTGACATGTACTTCATGCATAGACATACTTAGGCACACACATAGACACTTAGAAATGGAATACATTTTAAATAAAATGTTTAAGAAGAGAAATTTTCAAGAGACACTTGGGTCCCTGTGCTTTGGAACATCTTTCTAGGAGGAAATACAGGAAAAGCCACTGGTCTGGACTGTACACAGGCAAGGTACTTTGCACAATGGAAGTTGCCAGATGCCAAAGATCACTCTTACAGAGTAACATTAAACATCAATAGAAGAATGTCCTGGCAAGTTATTTGTCTGACTGAAGCAACAGAATTCTGGTAGATATACACACAGTTATGAGGGTGAAAATAATGGCTTTTGCCATTTTGTTTGATTTTTATAAGACATTTAATTCTGTGGGACTAGTTTCTGAATTTAGACTTGTTCTAGCTTATGACTGACCTTTGGCTGAATCCCCAGTTGTTCCTGTAATTTATACCCTAGGGATTCCCTTTCTGTCCTTACATAATCACTCACCATATCACACACAAATGCAAGGGTAAGCTAACAAGCTTTTAAATTAGTTTCAGAAGGACACATATGCTGGAAACTATTTTAGCTGTATCCATCTTGTATGGTTTTTTTTTTAATCTAATTTAAGCATTCTTTCATAATTTGGCCATCTTGATAAGTTATTACTCAAAATCCTGGAGTTTATTGTGCTCTCTTGACAGTGCTGGTGGCTGCATAACAAGCATTTGCCTGACTGCAGCCTTTCACTCCAAGGTTTGTGAACCCAGCCACACTGGGGATATACGTCATGTGAAAACTCACTGCTGAGATCTGAGTGCCTGAGATGGCGAAATTCCATACCAATGAAATATTGATTTCTGGGATCAGCCAGTATGATTCTACTGGAATTTTTTTTTTTTGAGAGATACAAAATAAAAAGAAGTTATTTCCAGAAAGTGTGGGTGTTTATCTCCTTAGTTGCCTGAATAACAGTTGTGGACAGGATTGTAGTTGGAAAGCAATGCCTGTCAGGATTATCTGCAGCTATCTCTCCTGTGGGCACCAGTTACACTGCACTTAAAATCCGTGGAAGAGAATATGTTAATATGGGCCCAGGATCCATGAGTACGTTACCTTACTGTCTTAGTTAGCACTACTATTGCTGTGATGAAACACAGTGATCAAAGCAACTTGGGAGGAAAGGGTTTATTTGGCTTACACTTCCACATCACTGTTCGTCATCAAAGGAAGTCAAGCAAGGACTCGAACAGGGCAGGAACCTGGGGGCAGGAGCTAATGCAGAAGCAATGGAGGGGTATTACTTACTGACTTGCTCTTTGTGGCTTGCTCAGCCTGCTTTCTTATAGAACCCAGGACCATGTGCCCAGGGATGGCCCTGCTCACAATGGGCTAGGCCCTCCCACATCATTCACTAATTAAAATGCCTTAGAAGTATGCCTATATACAGTTCCATCTCATGGAGGCATTGTCTCAATTGGGGTTCCCTCCTCTCAGATGACTCTAGACTTTGTCAAGATGCCAGCACACTCCCACAGCAAAAGGGTCTTTGTGCATTATGATTAAAGCACAAAACTGTGAGATAGGACACTGGGCGAAAGGCATGGTGCCAGGAAGGGTGGATTTGGAGGACCACAAGACAGTAGCAGTGGGTTAAGCTGTTCGAACCCTCCAAATCACTCCCTTTATCTTAGCATTCTACTGTACCTGATTCTGTTGTCCATCACATTCTCATTCTCCCCTCCCCCACCTCTTCCCCTTTCCTGAGAAAATTTTCTCTGTTTTTAACAATTCATGTAATTCTGTTAGGTCCACCATGCCTTTCGACCAGGGTTCTCCTCTGTTTCTTCTACCTGAAGTGAAGCAACCTGTAACCCATATCCCAACAAGACCAACATCACCCTCAATGTCTTCTGCTCTTTTACTCTCCTGTAATCTATTGCTTTACCAAATTGTATACCTAGCACAGAAATCTTCAAAGTTATTGTGCCAATAATTTCTCTATACTCTTGAAAGTTATCAAAGTCCTCAAGGTATATTTTCTATATGATTTATACCTACAATTACTGACTTTGAAATTAAAATAAATAAATATTAAGTGAGTGCTTATTTTAAACAAGAATATTGAAAATGAACAATTTCTAGGAAACCAGGCTTAGTCTCTGTAAAGTAACGCATGAGTAAAAACCCATTCAAAGCACAAGGGAATTCGGTGGATTTTCGTGGAAACAGCATCAGTTAGACTTCATTTAATTAAAAAATAAGTAATATATTTTAAGAAAAATAAGCTGGATTTGCTAGAACAACAAAGTTTAGTGAGAAGTCTGGCTTTGCTTTAAATTTGCAAATCCCTTTGCCTTCTCAAAATCTGTGTTCTATCTTTTATCTTGTATTGTTTGGGCTGAAGTGTTTGGAAAATAAATCAGTCCTCAAATTGGTTGCAACTGTAAGAGACAAATTATGTTTAAGCTTTCCAGATAATCTTAGTTTTCTTTGGCATCCCTACAAAAACTAAACAAATGCAAGCTTCTTAATTGTTATGTAAAGAGTGGAATCTAGAACTACAGTGAAGGATCAGTTGGTACTCTGTTGCATCAAATCTTTCAGAGTTTGATGGAGTGTATTGATGGGTGATTTTGTAGAATGAATTTTTCAGAAATACTGGTTTTTCAATTACATGAATCTTAAAAATATTGATACAGTTTACTTATTGTTTTTATGCATATATATTTATTTATACATACTTATTAAAATATTTATTTATATTTATACACACATACATATATATATGATGAAGCTTATAAAATATTAGTTTTCCATATATTTTTTTCATTCCTAGTGTTAGTTATCACCCACACTAAATCCTCTGCCCTACCCTCCCTGCTCCTCCCCACTTAAACTTGTGTTCCCATTATTTCTAGTTCCCCTTGAATACCACCTATGTTCTCACTACGGATTATTATAGTCAAATTCATTCCACTCTGTAGAATGATAACCTCAATGAAGAGCACAGCATTGTCATCACTATGGGCAAGACTGATTCCTATTTAGTTCTTTGAACTTGCTTCTACTATAGAAGCATAGTTGAGATTCACCACAAGAGGGCCATTTTGAAGGCAAATTCACGATGTATAGAGATTTAATTTTTCTTTATCCAGAAAAGGATAAGTACAAATAAAGAAGTGATTCTTTTCTTTGTAATTATAGTATTACTCAAGAGCTGTAAGCAGAATAATTGAAGTTTTTTTCTTCTTGATTTTGTTTATGTTTTTACCAGTGGTGGTCATTCTTTCCTACTGAGCTGTGTTCTAATTGGACACATGAGAGGGATTCATAGGACCATTCTTTTGACAACAGAAGCAGAACACAGCATATGAGCACATGTGGTATAATTTGTCTAGAAAAACATATAAATATAAAATTACAATAAAAGATATAATTTCCAATCTGCAAGCAATTCCAAATAACATACACAAGGCTATTGTCATATCATGCCATAGACATAGCTCAGAGGAAGCACAGACAGATGGGCTTGTTAATCTGTCTAGATCCCACTTCAGAAATGTAACAGAGCTGAAAGGGCGTGGTGCTGGCATCAAATAAACTTGATTCGAAAACTTGGCACTGCCTTTTATTTTCTTTCTCTTTTGATAAATTGGGCACTTAAAATTTACTAAGATGGGAGCTTAGAAGATATTTCAGTTGGGAAAGTGTTTGCCATAAAAGCACCAGGACCTAAATACAGATCCTCAGTGCCCATGTAGTATCTGGATATGGTGGTATGCGTCTGTAAGCCCAGTATGGTAGGAGGAGAGGAGCAAAGAGAGCTGGATCCCTGGATCTCACTCAATACTCAATCTGGCTGAAACAGTGAGTTCCAAGTTCAGTGAGAGACTTCTTTTAAAAAAAGGGGGAGGGGGTGAAAATATAGCTCAGATATAGAGCATTGTGGCCCTAGGTTTAAATCCCAGCACTCTGAAGCATTAATTAATTAGCAAGCATAGCCAGAGAAGACATTCTACATTGAGTTTGACCACTACATGCACCATTATGTATACATGTTCAAACACACTTGAACACATGCACCCAAACACACACTGCACACTCACATCACACACACACACACACACACTCTACTAAGATGGTAGTTTTCTCATTTGTAAAAGCAATAATGACAACACCTCCCAGGCAGTTACTATAATAACTTGTAGGATAACAGGTAATAAATCTTTTATAGTGCATGGGAAGACAAATTCTCAACAAATGGCAGTGAGATACATAAATGTTGATTTTTCCTCAGATGAAGTGATGAGATGAGAGTCATACCCAAGCTGTGCAACTACACAGCTTTGGCTGAGCTCAGAATGTTTCCTTCTCTGTTCCATCCCTATGCCTAGGCCTGGAAGCTTCTAGCTTCCTTACAATCTAATCTTCCAAAATGACCGATTCAATCCAGTTTCTCTCAGCTTCTGACTGTATTGCTTTGCCTGGCCACTAACTTTGGCAATATGTTCTAATCTGGCTCTTTCTTATTCTCTAGCTCCTCCTGATTTCACATTTGTCTAGCTTATTCTCTCTGCAACCTGTCTCTGTAAAACTGCAATACCACCACCCTCTCTCAAGTCACCTTTCTTTCTTCTTCTGTTCTCCTATGAGTTGGGTGTATACTATCTCTGACTCATTCTGTCAAATCTTTCTCGGATTTATCGCTTTGTTTGCTCCTCAATCAGATGTCACTTTCTTTCTTTTTTCTAATTATTTTTAATTTAATACTTTGTTTACATTTCAAATGTTTTCCCCTCTCCAGGTCTCTCATTTGGAAACACCCTATCCCATGCCCCCTCCCCTGCCTCTATGAGGGTATTCCCCCACCCATCCACCCACTCCAGTCTTCCCTCTCTGGCATTCCCTTATTCCCTGGCATCTAACACTCTCAGACACAAGGGCCCCTCCTCGCACTGATGGCCAACAGGGCCATCCTCTGCCACATAAGTGGCCAACATCATGGACCCCCTCCATATGCATTCTTTGGTTGGTGGTTCAGTCTCCGGGAGCACCAGGGACCTGACCAGTTGACACTGTTGCTCTCTCCCCATGGGGCTGCAAACCGCCTTCCGTCCCTTCTCCAACTCCTCCATCTGGGACCCCACATGCAGTCCAAAAGTTGCTGTGAATTGAATCATGGGTATTCTGAACATTTGGGCTAATACCTGCTTATCATTGAGTACATACCGTGTTTGTTCTTTTGTGACTGCTTTACCTCACTCAGGATGATATTTTCAAGTTCCATCCATTTGCCTACAAATTTCATGAAGTCATTGTTTTTAATAGCTGAGTAGTATTCCATTATGTAAATGTACGACTTTTTCTGTATCCATTCCTCTGTTGAGGGACATCTGCGTTGTTTCCAGCTTCAGCTATTATAAATATGGCTGCTATGAACATATCAGACCATGTATCCCTATTATATGTTGGAGCATCTTCTGGGTACATGCCCAGGAGTGGAATAGATGGGTCCTCAGGTAGTATTATTTTCATTTTTCTGAGAGTCCTCCAAACTGATTTCCAGAGAGGTTGTATCAGCTTGCAATCCCACCACCAATGGAGGAGTATGCCTCTTTCTCCACATCCTTGCCAACATCTGCTGTCAGCTATGTATTTGATCTTAGCCATTCTTACTGGTATGAGGTGGAATCTCAGGGTTGTTTTGATTTGCATTTCCATGATGACTAAGGATGTTGAACATTTCTTTAGGTGCTTCTCAGCCCTATGAGTTTCCTAAGTTAAGAATTCTCTGTTTAGCTCTGTTCCTCATTTTTTGATAGGGTTATTTGGATCTCTGGAGTCTAGCTTACTGAGTTCTTTGTAAATATTGGATATTAGCCTTTTATCAGACGTAGGATTGGTAAAGATCTTTTCCCCATCTGTAGGTTGCTGTTTTGTCCTATTGACTGTGTCCTTTGCCTTACAGAAGCGTTGTAATTTCATGATGTCCCATTTGTCAATTCTTGATATTAGAGCACAAGCCATTGGTGTTCTGTTCAGGAACTTTTCCCCTGTGCCCATGTCTTCAAGACATTTCCCCACTTTCTCTTCTACTAGATTCAGCATATCTGGTTTTATGTGGAGGTCCTTGATCCACTTTACTTGAGCTTTGTACAGGGAGATAGGAATGGACCAATTTGCATTCTTCTACATGTTGATCACCAGTTGAGCCAGCACCATTTGTTGAAAATGCTGTCTTTTTTCCACTGGATGGTTTTAGCTCTTTTGTCAAAGATCAAGTGACCATAGGCGTGAGGGTCCAATCCTGGGTCTTCAATTCTATTCCATTGATTTACCTGCCTGTCACTGTACCAATACCATGCAGTTTTTATCACTACTGCTTTGTAGTACAGCTTGAGGTCAGGGATGCTGATTCTCCTAGAAGTTCTTTTATTGTTGAGAATAGTTTTTGCTATCCTGGGTTTATTGTAATTCCAAATCAATTTGAGAATTGTTCTATCTAAGTCTATGAAGAATTGAGTTGGAATTTTGATGGGGATTGCATTGAATCTGTAGATTGCTTTCGGTAAGATGGCCATTTTTACTATATTAATCCTGCCATCTTCCATGCATGAAAGATCTTTCCACCTTCTGAGGTCTTCTTTGATTTTTTTCTTCAGAGACTTGAAGTTCTTGTCATACAGATCTTTCATTTGTTTGGTTAGAGTCACACCAAGACACTTCATGTTGTTTGTGACTATTATGAAGGGTGTCATTTCCCTAATTTTTTTCTTAGCCTGTTTATCCTTCCAGTATAGGAAGGCTATTGATTTGTTTGAGTTAATTTTATATCGGGACACTTTGCTGAAGTTGTTTATCAGCTGTAGGAGTTCTCTGGTGGACTTTTTTGGGTCACTTAAGTATATGATCATATCATCTGCAAACAGTGAAATTTCGTTTTCTTCCTTTCCAATTTGTATCCCCTTGACCTCCTTTTGTTTTTTACTTGCTTTAGCTAGAAATTCAAGTACTATATTTCATAGATAGGGAGAGAGGGGGCAGCTTTGCCTAGTCCCTGACTTTAGTGGGATTGCTTCAAGTTTCTCTCCATTTAGTTTGATGTTGGCTACTGGTTTGCTGTATATTGCCTTTGCTGTGTTTAGATATGGGCCTTGAATTCCTGATCTTTTCAAGGCTTTTATCATGAAGGGATGTTGAATTTTGTCAAATGCTTTTTCAGCATCTAATGAAATGACCATGTGGTTTTTCACTTTGAGTTTGTTCATGTAGTGGATTACATTGATGGATTTCTGGGTATTGAACCATCCCTGCATTCCTTGGATGAAGCCTACTTGATCATGATGAATGATCGTTTTGATGTGTTCCTGAATTCGGTTTGTGAGAATTTTATTGAGTATTTTTGTATCGATATTCATAAGTCTGAAGTTTTCTTTCTTTGTTGGGTCTTTATGAGGTTTTGGTATCAGTGTAACTGTGGCGTCATAGAATGAATTGGGTAGTGTTCCTTCTGTTTCTATTTTGTGGAATAGATTGAAGAGTATTGGTATTAGGTCTTCTTTGAAGGTCCGATAGAATGTTGCACTAAACCCAACTGGTCCTGGGCTTTTTTTTGGTTGGGAGACTTTTATTGACTGCTTCTATTTCTTTAGGGGTTATGGGACTTTTTAGATAGTTTATCTGATCCTGACTTAACTTTGTATTTGTTATCTGTCTAGAAAATTGTCCATGTCATCCAGATTTTCCAATTTTGTTGAGTATAGGCTTTTGTAGTAGGATCTGATGATTTTTTAATTTCCTCAGGTTCTGTTGCTATACCTCCCTTTTCATTTCTGATTCTGTTAATTTGGATACTGTCTCTGTGCCCTCTGGTTACTCTGGCTAAGGGTTTAGCTATCTTGTTGATTTTCTCATAGAACCAGCTCCTGGTTTTGTTGATTCTTTGTATAGATCTTTTTGCTTATACTTGTTTGATTTCAGGCCTGAGTTGGACTATTTCTTGCGTTCTACTCCTCTTGGGTGTATTAGCTTTTTTTGTTGTTGTTCTAGAGCTTTCAGGTGTGCTGTTAAGCTGCTAGTGTATGCTCTCTCCAGTTTCTTTTTGGAGGCACTCAGAGCTGTGAGTTTTCCTGATAACACTGCTTTCATTGTGTCCCATAAGTTTGGGTATGTTGTACTTTCATTTTCATTAAATTCTAGGAAGTCTTTAATTTATTTCTTTATTTCTTCCTTGTCCAAGTTATCTTTGAGTAGAGCTTTGTTCAGCTTCCATGTGTATGTGGGCTTTCTGTTGTTGTTGTTGCCATTGAAGGCCAGCCTTAATCTGTAGTGATCTGATAGGAGGCATGGGATTATTTCAATCTTCTTATATCTGTTGAGATTTATTTTGTGACTGATTATATGCTCAATTTTAGAGAAGGTACCATGAGGTGCTGAGAAGAAGGTATATTATTTTGATTAAGGATGAAATGTTCTATAGATATATGTTAAATCCATTTGCTACATAACTTCTGTTAGGTTCACTGTGTCTCTGTTTAGTTTGTGTTTCCAAGATCTGTCCATTGATGAGAGTGGAGTATTGAAGTCTCCCACTATTATTGTGTGAGGTACAATGTGTACTTTAAGTGTTAGTAAAACACTTTTTTATGTTTCTTTTATGAATGTTGGTGCCCTTGCATTTGGATCATAGATGTTCAGAATTGAGAGTTCTTCTTGGTATCTATTTCCTTTGATAAGTATGAAGTGTCCTTCCTTATCTTTTTTGATGACTTTTGGTTGAGCGTCGATTTTATCCGATATTAGAATGGCTACTTCTGCCTGTTTTTTGGGACCATTTGCCTGGAAAATTGTTTTCCAGCACTTTACTCTGAGGTAGTGTTGTCTTTAACACTGAGGTGCATTTCCTGTATGCAGCAAAATGCTGGATCCTGTTTATGTATCCAGTCTGTTTTCTAAGTCTTTTTATTGGCTAACTGAGTTCAGTGATAGTAAGAGATATTAAGGAATACTGATTGTTGCTTCCTGTTTTGTTGGATGTTATTTTTATGTTTGTGTGACTTTCTTTTGAGCTTGTTGAAAGATTTCTTTCTTGTTTTGCTAGGGTGTAGTTTCCCTCCTTGTGTTGGCATTTTTCATCTATTATCCTCTGTAGGGCTGTGTTTGTGGAAAGATATTATGTAAATTTGGTTTTGTTATGGTATATCTTGGTTTCACCTTCTATGGTAATTGAGAGTTTTGCTGGGCATAGCAGCCTGGGTTGGCACTTGTGTTCTCTTAGGGTCTGTATGAGATCTGTCCAGGATCTTCTAGCTTTCATAGTCTCTGGTGAGAAGTCTGGTGTAATTCTGATAGGTATGCCTTTATATGTTACTTGATCTTTGTCCTTTACTGCTTTTAATATTCTTTCTTTGTTTAGTGCATTTGGTGTTTTGACTATTGTGTGACGGGAGGAATTTCTTTTCTGAATTTTTAATCTATTTGGAGTTCTGTAGGCTTCTTGAATATTTATGTTCATCTCTTTATTTAGGTTAGGGAAGTTTTCTTCTATAATTTTGTTGAAGATATTTACTGGCCCTTTAAGTTGGGAATCTTCACTCTCTTCTATACTATTATCCTTAGATTTGGTCTTCTCATTTTGTCCTGGATTTTCTGGATATTTTGGCTTAGGAGGTTTTTGTATTTTGCATTTTCTTTGACTGTTGTGTCAATGTTTTCTATAGTATCTTCTGCACCTGAGACTTCTCTTCTATCTTTTGTATCTGTTGGTGATGCTTTCATCTATGGCGCCTGATCTTTTTCCTAGGGTTTCTATTTCCAGGATTGTTTCCCATTGTGATTTCTTTATTGTTTCTATTTCGATTTTTAGATCCTGGATGATTTTATTCATTTTCTTCTCCTGTTTGATTGTGTTTTCCTGTAATTCTTTAAGGGATTTTTGTGTTTCCTCTTTAAGGCTTATAGCTGTTTACCTGTGTTCTCTTGTATTTCTTTAAGGGAGTTATTTATTTCCTTCTTAATGTCTTCTATCATCACCATGAGAAGTGATTTTTAAATCTGAGTCTTGCTTTTCTGGTGTGTTAGGGTATCCAGGGCTCTCTGTGGTGGGAGAACTGAGTTCTGATGATGCCAAGTTGTCTTGGTTTCTGTTCCTTATGTTCTTGCCCTTGCCTTTTGCCATCTTGTTATCTCTGGTGTTAGCTGATCTTTCTCTCTCTGACTGTGGCTTGTCTCTCCTGCAAGCCATTGTGTCAGTATTCCTTGGAGACCAGCTCTCTCTGCGAGGAATTTGGGTTTGGACAACTGTGGTACAGGGTCAGCTCTGGGTACAGACAAATACCAGAAGGATCCTGTCCCCAGCTGTTCCTTGTTTCCTGTGTCCTGATGGCTCTGCAAGGGTCCCTCTTGATTGAGGAATTTCAACAGAAGTGGTGGTCTTCCTGTGCTCAAAGGTGTGTGAGCACTCCTGGGAGACCAGCTCTCTCCTGGCACTGAGTATGGAGCCCTGTGTTACAGGATCAGCTCCCTGGCTGCAGAATAAACTAGAAGGCCACTCCTCAGTCCCTGTGTCCTGAGGGTTCTGGGCAGGTCTCTCTGACCAGAGGTACTGGCCTTATCCCTGCTCACAGGCTTGTTCACACTCCTGGGAGGGTAGCTCTTTCCCTGCCCTATGGTCTGTGACACTCAGCTCCATATCCAAATAGGGTAGGGAAAGAGTTACCCTCCCAAGAGTGTGAACAAGCCTTGGTCCCTGTGTCCTGAGGATTCCGGGTGAGTCCCACTGAGCAATGGTGCTCATCTTACCTCCACTCACCAGCTTGTCCACAGTCCTGGAATGCTAGCTTTCTCCTTGTGCTATTTGGCTATGGAGCTCTGTAGCACAGACTGCGGTCCCTGGCCACAGAAGGAAATGGGAAGGCTCCCAGATGTCACTTTCAAACATGGCTGCTTCCTTTTACAAACTAAGTTCATCTTAATTGTTAGGGATTAAAGGTGTGTACTAAGGGCATATAGACCTAGAAAGTCTTTGGATGTGATCCTTTGCTAGAGCAGCCATCATGCTGGATTAAAATTCCTCTAATGAGACATAGACAGTTAGATTTAGGATGTAGTTCTAGGATGCTTCTAACTAGCTACGAAAGGCTACAGTTCCCTTTCTATTTCCTGTTTCGGAAGTCTTAACCCAGTGGGAGTCGTGATGTTCACTGTAGATCAGCGTGCTTTATGGCCCTAGACAAACAATTTAACCTCTTTGTACTTTATTTTCCTCAGTTATCTGATCCTCTGTCATTAGGATCAAAAGAATCTCTGTACTTCTTTCTTCTTTCATTCTGTTTTTTTTTTTTTAAAGAACTATTCTTTTTAAAGATTTTATTTTTATTATCTTTTAAATTATGAGTATATGTGTGTCTCTGTGTAGGAATGTTTATGTGAATTCAGATGCCTAACACAGACAGAGATATCAGATCTTCTCGAGCTGGAGTTACAGGCAGTTGTGCACCACCTGATATGGGACCCAAATTTAGATCCCCAGGAGGAACTTTACACATTCTTAACCACTAAGCCATATCTCCAATACTCTGTTATTTCCCCTAAATTTAGGAGCCAAGAAGCTGGGGTTTTCCTGATTCATGCAATGTCTGTTCTCTTCTCTATTTCACAAAAGGTCCTGTGTATCTGCTAAAACTCAGTGTAAATATCAGTGCTATGTAATCTCTACTCTGTCTATTTGTCTGTGTTTTCATAGTTCAGTGTGTCTTGTAACTTTGCAAAATAGAACCTGTGGTTGAACAAGGTGGGTGGAGAGGATCATCTACTCCTTTATTATTGTTACCGTGGAAAAGAAAGATGGTAGCTAGAGATGGTGGAAAGTTGGACCAGGATGGCAGTAGTGGCTATAGCTACTGAAGAAGCCAGTAAATCTGCTGTTGTATTAGAATTGGGACATGAACTGGAATTTAGGGTGACTTGGGGATGAGGGCTTAAGCAAATATGGAGAAGCTATTCATGAAGTGGGAAAGGTTTAGGGGAAAAATATGTCTAGAGAGGAGAAGAGGGGTTTGGTTTGTATATATTAAGTTGGATATGCCTGATATATATCCACATGAAGTTGTTTGTCAAAACAACTACCCCTAAGCAAGAAAGATAGCTTGAGAAAGGACTGCTTCATAGCACAAAGGCAGAATGTATCTTGTAAGGTTGGGTGGGGTGTAGTAAGAAATTAGACATTTAAATTGAAGTATTGGAGATACACACACACACACACGCACACATATGTATGTATATATGTGTACATATGTATGTATACATATGTGTGTGT